>CM060835.1:16652500-17192500 GCA_030762175.1 Metallyticus violacea | reverse complement strand
ATTAATGTAATACGTGTGTGAGAATTATATTTGTATGTAAGAGCGCTCTATAATAATAATCCCCCCCAAAAAATAATACATTGAACATGAGACACATGTGCATGGTCAACTCAACTGTCGCTTGGGTTTGGCCAGCTGCTCAAAAATGTCATAATTCCACTGCAGATTCCTAAAGCTTTCAGCCCTGCTTGTAAAGCCAAGTCAAAACTTACCACGCGCTGCCTTATTGGAATTCGCAATTAATTAATATATACATACATATTAACCTCGGGTAAATCCTAGAAACCAGTTGACCCAGTGGTTTGCTGCTGCTCGCTACGGCCCAACGGCCTACGATCGCCTCCTTTTCGTATATATATAAATTGATACAGGCGGGTAAATCGCTGTAATGGTAGCAAATCTACTTTGATTCCAGCAGAAAAAGCGTATTGTGTGCTTAGTATTATGTTAGCGAGTAAATCATTATAATGGTTGCAAATCTTCCTTAACTCCAAAAGAAAACGAAGAAGACGCTTCAGGACGTGAGGACTATAACGCATTACCTTTACACTTATAGCATGACGCTCTAACCATCTGAGCTATCAAGCCTTTGCGTTAACTTGCCGTATTACCTAGGATATACCTGTGCAAGGCACTACCCTCGGCTATCTCCGTTACTGCTCGGGACTGAATCTGTCTGTTCTGTCCTGTTTGTAACGAAAACTAGAAATACAGTTCCCTTGCAGCAAAAACTCACCTCTGCGTTTGGTGTATGGTCACTGTCGCAAACCCACGTGCTTAGGTATTACCCCCTCCCACTGCCTGAAACACCAGTAAACGAACTGTATAATTCGCACTTGTTTATTAGTTTGACAGTCAGCCTGAAAGAATTACGCTAACTTTATATATATATATATATATATATATATATATAAAAAAATGTGTACCAGTGGTTCTTTTTCGTTATAAGCTACGCTTAGGGACAAGGGATACTTTAACAAACGTTTCCAGCGAGAGAACAAAGGCTCAAGTTCGCGTGTTGCAAAGTCAGGGGAGCTGAAAAGATATGAACAAGAACCCGAGGACATAAATGTGAGCGGAAGGGGAAATAATGAGAAGAAAATGAGAAAGAAGTGAGAAAGACGATGCAATAGGATGGAGACAATTCTGGTACAAGCGTCAGGAGAGTTGCGGGAAAAAAAAAAAAAAAAAAAAAAAGTTAAAAGTGTCAAGGAATTCAACAAACTCATTTGCTGGTAATCTTCAGGGAAATTCTTTCCGCACAGAATAAGGAAGAACTGGTCTTGTCATTTATGTACCATCCTGTCTCTGTTATACATTTGTTGTGAATTTAGAAGATAAACTTTTTAAGAAAACTAAAAAAATGCAGTTTCCATCCTTTATAAAAGAGTGTGGATAAAGTTTAGTGAAGCGATTTTCAAATGTTCATCCATCATGAAATCCGTTAAAAGATTTCCTATCGCAGACACCTATGTGTTTAAACATTCTAAATTTGCATCCAATATATTTCTTTAATGCTGTCCATCATGTAAACTAACAAATAAATGCACACTTATGGGTGAAGGCATTTCACTTATAAGCCGTGATATAACGGACTTAAGTTCGGTTGCATAAAGCTCTAGATATCAACACCATAACTTGTTTGTTACATAAATTTTACATCCGTTTCCTAGCGAGAATATAACCTTTCGATAACAATGTTTGTAAGTGAAGTTCAGAAATGTCCGACAGATGGCGACATGCGTTTTAATCATGTAGTTTACGTGACTATCGCCAGTAGCGTTGTACTGCATTAAGTATTGCTATGAAACAGTAGAACATCAAACCAATATAAGAGCTAATACATTATAGGTATATCAATACAAGTTAAGAAGCTGTAACTTCACCGACAAATTATTTATGTTTTTCCCTTTATACTCATCCAGAAATATTAGAATTTTGAAAATGGTCTCTTCTGAGTCGACATATTTAGAACGCTCTTTATGGTTTCACACACAGGAGATTTGCTCAGGACATATTTCGTGGTATATTTGTCCATCGCTTCAGATGTTAAACGTAGAAGTTGGGTAGGTTAGTCTGGTGGGTTTATGATAAACTTGAATAAAGTACTGTCTGCTTCCGGGATATATAAATCCTTTCCCATACATTTAGTTCCTTTGGTTATTGAACAGTTTTTAATAACTTAATGCCTTTTTCTATTTCGTGGTTTTCATTCCAAAACTGTGCTGTCATTTATCTGTTTGCTTGTAACGGATGTTTCTCCAAAGTTCCTTCAACCTAATGCATTTCTCTTTGTCCTTCATACGCAGAGTTTTTTCACAATCCTTACAATTAATCTGGTAAATTTCAGATTTTTTTCTTTGAACCTAGAATCTGTTTTGATTAATTTCAATGTTTTTGACACTGTATCAGTTTTGATGTGCTAAGATAATATTGCATTAGCTTGAAAAAAAAATATTTTGAAATTTATTTCTGGCTAACAAGTGGTAAGGTAATTTTTTAAATGTTTTTTTTTTTTCCTGATAAATTACTCAAAGTTGTGATTTGGTTAATTCTGTTTCGTTTCTGGAATCTTTTACTTTTTTGGTTAATCATTTGTTTACTGAAATATAAAATGATTTAATAATTATAATAAGATATTATTTTACACACACAAAATAAGCTCTCCTCATCGTAAAAATCCTAAATCAATACTTTGTGTTGCCTCCCTGTACTTTTATTATGGCATCACATCATCTTGGTAGTGAAAGTATTAAATTTTTGACTTGGTCAGCGAAATCTTACTAAACCACACCCTATGGATGCTTCAACGAGGTCTTTCTTTATTCTTGGTCTTTTCTTTGCCTCAGCATTGCCAATCATCTTCCACAGTTCTCAAGGGAGTTGAGATCTAGGCTGTTCCCTTGCCAAGCGAGGGTGGAAATCCGTTATTCTTCAAGAAATCATCTAACCTGTAGCATACAATTGTAGCTTATTTTTAGAATTATGTCGACGTAACATGAATTTGGTAAAGTTAGTAGTGTGTAAGCAAGGTACTCACTTTTCTTGTCACATGACATGGTGCGGAGTCATCCTGAAAAGTGATATTTTCTGGTGGTACAAACTGTTGGCATTAAACTTTCTCTTAAATCATTATGTTCCCTCAACAAAATGTAATGCACCCACTCCTTTGTTGGAAATACAACCCTGGACCATCACATGTTCTGGGAACTTCACTGTGGAGTCGTAAACATTCTGGTTGAACATTTTCACCGCTATTACGATTAATAAACACTTTTCCATTGTTTCAATTCCCAATTTTCATTCATATCTCTTCAGTCCAATGGGCACGTTCCTTAGCCCATTTTAACCGTCAAATGAGGTAGGTAGACCCATTTCTGAAAAGTCTGTATCTGATGGTTCTGCTACAAACAACGACATTAGAAAACATCTTCCTATTCTCTTTTCAACTCCACTGAAGTCATGTGTCGTTTTTTTCAAACAGATCCGCTTCAAAACGCGGTCATTAGCAGTAGTAGAAGATCGTTTTCTGTCTCTTCCTTTAAATCTTTCCAAATTCCCAGTTTTCTTGTATTTAGCCATTAATCTGGACACAATGGACTGGTTAAATCCTATCTTTGTTATACAGAAAGACCTCAGAAGCTACTGCTACAATTACTTTCTTTTTGCGGCGAATTAAATCTATTTTTTGCCCATTTCGTGCAGCTGTTATTAAACACACATCACTGACTACTATATTAAAAGCAACAATAAAGGCTGTAGTACTACAACAATGGAAAATGTGTAAAAGTTGTTGCATATAGATAAAACAAAACAGAAACTGTGAACCCATTGTTGACGTTGAGATAAGTGCAAAAATACACAATATATTATACAGTGTATTAGTAAACAGTTACAGTGACGCAGTATAAAAGCCAGAGCAGGTTGTTTACCACCTTGAATTAGGTTATGTCCAATGATTCATAACAAATTCGTATGTCTTAATGCACAGCTTGAACTGTTATCATTGTTGGTATTTTTTTCAGAAAATTGATCATTTAAATGTTTTATTATCTCAGGTGGTGATTTTTATCGTTTAAAAATTAGAAATTTAATATTTTGATTTCTACAATTTAGCATTTTCAAGAAAAGCATAGCTTGAGTAATTTTCGATAAACAAGTATGTATTGAAATAACATTAATGTTAAAATTTTTTCAATAATTGACCATTTTAATATTGAACGTTTAATATGGTTCTGGGTTATTTTCCACCTGTAAATTTAATTACATCTGTTAGTTCGCAATTTATTTTTATTAACTGTTTAATTTCTTTACTAAAGTGTACACGCGGAAACGCAGACTATGTCTTCATTTTTAAGAATCAGATAAAATTAAATACGTGCTATACAACCTTAAAATAAGGTACTTGTTTTGATAAGTACTCTTAAAACCCTAAATAGTCCACTTTGGAAGTTACTCTCTAAAAACTCCTTAAAATTATTTTTCCCAGATTTTGCCATTTTAGCGTATGTCATTTGGATGGTGGTTTCCTCCTCTTCTGGTTTATTGTTTTGCACAGCCATGTCCCCCGACTTTTGATATGTTTGTCTAAGACGCCCTTCTTTAACCAATCCAGGTAAAATTGACACATTAAATTTTCATCATCACCGATATGAAAACTTTCCTGTTTATAATTTTCTGCCCGCTGTTTTATCAATATGTTTGGCCTTGAATCAATATGAAAGATATAAAACTCTGTCAAAAGTGTGACGGTTGAACAATGAGGTTTTGAAGAGCTTACACTTTGCAGGAGGGGTTACTTTCCGCATTTCAGCATGGTGGTGGTCAAATGCGTCAGGAACATTCCAAGGATGTACAAATTGTTCACTTGAAGTTTCAGAAGAAAATTAAAGAAAAAATCTTTATTTCAACAAATATTGTCGATTTCGCATTTATATCGTATTTTAGTAGTCAATTTCCCATTTCATCGCGCTATATCGCGACAAATTACCACACCTATTTATTATGTATGTCAATATTCAAACGTAATACTCGACTTTGAGATAAGATCATGATACAGCATCCTTGGATTATCATCGCATACGGCTATGTTAGTTTCATTAAAATAGTGTCAAAAGATATTATTTTAAAGGAGAATAAATCATTGAATTAAATTATTTTTGTGAAATTTACCGAGAATCTTAAAAAAAGATACAAATTAAGATACTGGAATGAAATGTAAAAGGCTGATATCAGTCAAACATCAAACTTTAATTGTATTTCGACACGGATGACCGAGGAAGACACAAGCTCCTAATGTGGGGTCTGAGGTTAGATTCCTGACAGAACCGACCTCTCTGACTGAGTTTTATTTTTTTATTTTTTTTTTTTCCCCCAGATTTTCCCCAATCCTCAAAAATGGCATACTTGGGTTTGTAGTTCTTCCTTCCTTCAAAAAAAAAAAAAAAAATCAATTTCACATTTCATCTCGTGTTACTGAACACTTATCTAATCACGAGAGGGTTTGAGGTTACCGATAAATTCACGAACATTATGAGAAAATTTATCTTGAAAGCTCATACCCTCAAGTGATATTTATTAGGACTATTTCACGAATAAAATAAGAATTTAAATATAATTCCTCTAAACTTGGCTTATAATATTGTAATAATAGTATATTTGTACTGAACCTTTTCAGGCAATCTTGCGACAGAAGAACGTCGATTGTCAGTAATGTCAATAGAGAGGAGCAAAATACGGTTTTAGGACTATTTCATTAATAGAATAAGAATAAAAGTGATACACATATTTGAAATTCGCACACAACACTTGTTACATGTATGATTATCTATATTCAGAAACCATGCGACTGAAATGAACAAAAATCGACTATTACAATCGCTATCGTTCGATTTTGTTACACTAACTGAGAAAAACAAAACAATAAAGACAACACACAGTGTCTCTATTTTTCTTTGTATTCTGTGGTTTGGAATCTCTTATGATAAGATCAATTTGCACATTTGACGCATCACTAAAACGCTTTGAAGACCCTCAATTTTGCATTATGAATGTCAATTGCCCATGTTTTTGTTACTATCAATAGTTCCCACCGCCTCTAGCAAAAGTGCTCAGTGATGTGTGTTCGTAATTACATAGTGGAGGTATAGAGTTGGCTACATTGACCACAAGACAAATACGCGTCGCGTGAGAAAATGGATTTGATATTTTTTTCGATAATTTCATTCCGTAATCCGGCTGTGATGGTCAAAATTGAAGCTTGTTTCGTTTCATTGGTCGATTTTACGATGGCGTCATATGAGTGAAATAGTCGTAGTAATTTGGCCATCTTCAGGAAATCTCCGAGAACTTTTAGAACATCTCTTGTATTTCACTTGTACAATTCCACAATGTTTCATACCTATATGATGCTGTCACAGACAATTTTCCATTGATACCCCCAAACGCTGATATCAGAGCAGAAAGTATGTCACCAGAAATTAAGTTGCGAGAATATGGACACCCTTCAAGAAAATCCTGATGATTTTTTTTTTTCTCAAATATTCTTACTGGAGATGAGGTTTGTATGCATCACTAAGACCCAAAAATCAAAAAGAGTGTTTATGCAAAGGCAGCACTTACCCACTCCCAAATAATTTCATGCGCATCAGTCATTCAGAACAGTCAAGGCACCCAGTTTTGCGATAGACGGTGTTCTGCTTGCTGTTGGGGTTCATCCCAAATAAGTCCATCACTTGAGAAATTTGTGTTTTTACTCTCAAGTAGTTATATGAGTGCATCAAGGAGAAATGGGCTGGAAAACTGACGACTGATAATGCCCTTTGCTATAAATCCCAAAAAGCAAGAACTGTTATCAAGGATTGTGGGTACTCGGAGATTAGCCATCCTCCCCTATAGTCCAGGCCTGGCTACCAGTGATTAGGTTCTCCTTTAAAACCTGGAAAAAAAAAAGAAAAAAAAATCCTTTGTGGACGCAGAAGTTCCAACGATGAGATCATGATGGGTGGTTGGTTGGAGGACCAATACTTATCCTTAAATTCTGAAGGGCGATGGAGCAAATGTATTGCAGTGCAAATAGTGAGGTGAGTTTTATACTGTAGTCAGATGACTTATGAAAGATTCTCTTAGAAAATGATTATGAAGAAACATGGTGATATTTTTAAAGGTTTATTTATTTATTTTGCAGGCAATCTACCTGTTAGGTCGCTTTGAATTGCTTTTGCAATTCTCATATTTCTGAAACTAACAGAGAAATATTTTTGCGTGAGGAAGTAAAAAACTTTATCCATTATTATTTTATTTAAAGTTAAATATTTGAAATTTTAATGATGTTGTTTCTCTACACCAAAATGCTCAATTTATTAAATTTGATAATTTCTGTGGGCTCTGTCACGAATACGGCACCTCATTATAAAACTGCTTGACGACCATTTCGTTACGGTATTATTTATGTTAGCTAGGCCCTGCCACAGAGGCATTTCAGCGCTCATAAAGCGCTTGTGAGCCCCAATTAAAACTGATGGTGAATTAAAGCGAGCCGGCGTGAACCTCGCCAAGGAAAAGTTAATTAAACAGTGATTACGACTGGAGTGACCGAGCGAGCCAGCGACGTTGGTGGTCGGCTTCAGCACACAACCTATAGCAAGGGCACAAAGGACTTCCAGAAACTGGAACTCTGAGAGGGGAAAGGGAGAACTAGATGAAGCAGACTCTTGTCTTCACATCTAACACCTGCTTCTCGGATGTAATAAAGTTGTATTCTTCAAGGACATTCGGTTTCAGCCGGTTCTGCCGCCGGGCCTACAAGAATTTCAGTTCAAACAGCTCACAATGGGAAACGTATACATGTTCAGAACAATAAAAGCCATACATGATGAATATGGTGGGCATGGGATCGAGTCCAGTGAAACATTAGAAAGTGGTTAGTTGTCAGCTGTTACGCTAGTCAAATTAAGTCACTTTAAGATAAGAATGGCCCTTCTTCCCTGCACATTTCGGGCAACAATAGAGAAATGTGGAAGGGACGTTAAATTGCAATATCTCGTCCATTGTAGCTTAAAAATGGATGTCAACAAAAGCACATGGAGGAAGTTATTCTGGTTGGGTGACCAACCTCTTTACTCAAATCACTTAAGGATATACACGGTATGTTCAAAAAATAACCAAAGTTTTAACGTTTTAAAATTTAGGCTTGTATGCACCTAACTGAGCTTTGTCCATCTCGAAGTGATCAACTCTCCCAATGACGTTGGAGGCTCTAACAGCAGCCCTTGTTTTTCCAGATTGTGCGAACTGCAAATTTTGTTTTATCTCCTTAGTTGAGTCAAACCTTTGCCCTTTCATTGTGGATTTCAGATTTGGACAAAAAAAAAAAAGCCCGCAGGTGATAAGTCAGGAGAATATGGAAGGTGGGTGAAGGAACCAAAAAGTTGCGGAAAAGCAAATTCGTGATGAATAACAATTTGAATGTCAACAATAAATAATATGACCTGATCTGACGAGTATTTTTGGGTCTTGCTGAAGATTTTGCAACTCATTGTGATGATTGCACTTTCGTCTCAATACAGTTACCATAGACCCTTGTTTCATCACCAATGATTATTCTATTCATTAAAGTTGCATTCCATTAACGTAATTCAAGAGCTCCTGACATGTACCGACTTATAGTGTTTCAACAGCCCAGGGACAAACTTCACATCAACACGATGCATGCAGAACTTTTCTGTTAGAACTTTATGACACGAGCCCACAGAAACTTCACATTCTTTTGGCATTTTCTGGAACAATAGTCGAAGAATTTCATGGATGATTTCATTAATTCTGTCCGCATGAGAGTCATCAGATGAAGTCGATAAGCGTCCGGGACAGAGTCAATAACTATGGACTTCTGGCCACTTTTATAGCACTGAGTAGGACTTAAACAATTATTTCTCCAAGCTACTTTATCTTCTCATGAGTAATGGTGTAAAATTAACGAAGTTTCATGTAAAATTTAATGTTAATGCGCTTGCTAGTATTAGCTTGAGGATGTACCGTGTAACTCGACTGAAATAAGATAGCATTCGCTGTAACCGGGAGGCATTTCTTGTCAGAGCTAATCAGTGATACCAAGGGCTGTTTGCTTCTTTGGTGAAGAATTTTCAAAGTTAAGAGGATATTTTGATCACACTTCGTAAAACAAAATTCGCATACAGGACTTATGGCTGCTTTCAGAAGCTGAGTAAGATGCACGTAAACCCAATTTCTTAACAAAAAATAATAGCTGGATAATTTTTTAGCATACCTCGCATCTTACTCACACTTTTAAGGCCAGAGAGTTTGAATTTATGGGTAGTAAAAAGAAAAGCATAATACCTGATAAGAGATAATATGGCGTAAGGTATCGAAACCACTGGCAGCCTTTGATGCATCTTAAAATGTGATTTTTATTTTCAGTATGACATATCTACTCGTATTTGCGTAGCATATATAGCATCAATAAAACAGAAACCATGGCAGATATAGCGGAAACGCTTATATCAATGGATATACTATATCTCCAAGTTTGTAATCATTATAAGCGCTATGGCATAGTTGTAGATTCAGCCACTGGAAAGCAGTCGTAGCGAAAGCATGGCGTTCTCGGTACACATAAAGCTTTCTGCTTGTTACAATTCGCTAAACGTGAGTACGGTGTCGACAGGAACCGACTACAGACAAAACAATTCATGCATAGTACAAAATGTTTGAAGCGACTGGCTGCTTGTGTGATGGACAACGAACAGGCCGGCCAAGAGTGTCGGTTGAGACCATTGAGCATATGCGAGAAGCATTTGTCAGGAGCCATAAAAAGTTGATATATCGGCAGCCAACTGTCTGGCGTATTTTCTGTCAACAACTTAAAGTGAAACCATACTCGATACAATCGTTGCAGGCGCTGAATCCCGAAGATTACATTCTCGTCTTCAATTCTGTGTTTCATGTGTCCGACAAAGTAAACTGTCACAATGTACGCATTTGGGGCACGGAAAAACCCTGGTGCTGTCGTAGAACACGTTCGTGATTCCCCTAGAGTCAAAGTGTTTTGTGCGGTTTCTTCGTCAAAAGTGTATGGCTTATTTTTCTTTGCGCAGAAAACTTTACCGGTTCAGTGTACTGGACACGCTTCAGTAGTGGTTAAAGCTACAGTTACATGCAGATAGCCAGGACTTTATTTATCAGCAAGAGGGACTCCATCTATTTTCGAAGCCTCTGAGCAAAATTTGTCGGCCGTTTGACGCCCTGATTTGAATGGGACGCTGATGAACTGAGATGTTAAAGAGCGTCCATAAATAAAACAAAAAACAAATCTCTTTTCATCGTGACGTCCATGAGAAATTGCTGAAATTCCTCGTCGTTGGATTGGACGTGCTGCTAGAGATTACTCTCCTCTTCATGTGTGTCCTCCAGGTCACCTGACCTAAGCCATATGATTTTTTTATGGGCTATTTCAAAGATCGTGTGTTCATGCAGCCTTTTGTCATATGATTTACTACAGCTGCGAGAGAGGATCACGTGTGCGTTGCTGGTATCGACTGTTAGACGTTGGGACGTTTGAGGCCAGAGTTTGACTACAGGATTGAAGTCTGCCGCGTCACTAACGGAGAACATAAGGTATGCACAAAACTTGCAGATATACTCTATCTACTGATATAAGCGTTTCCACCATGTCTGTCATACTTACTGTTGTATCGACCCACGAAACCAGAGAAGGACTTTAGAATCACCCTGTACATACATGGCTTTTTATTTACTGTTATTGCTACTGCTAGTGAGCACTTCAACCTTCTTTTTACCACCATGGCGAAATAAAAGTAACAAAACAAGACATACACTTAAGCATATTTGTTGAAACAACGTTTGCACGCATTACCTTGGTTGTACATTTGAGTGTCAATAAGAAAAAGGCAGGGGTAAAGGTAGAAGCGTGGAGTAATATTTTAAGGTTTTGATGAACGAGCTGCAACAAATTAGAAACAGAGTATGAACATATGAATAAACCTTTTACGGTACAACTCGGTAAACGAACTTTTTCTTTAAAAGATTGCACAAATTTACATTACAAAACAACCGTAAACACTGCTACGATGTACTTGATTTATTAGGGGTACGATTTGTGTTTTGCCAATCGTCAATTATGTGACGTCGTTGATCGCACCGGGAAGGAACAAGAGATCTTAAATTACCAAGTGAATTTATAATTGTTGCAACAGCTATGGTAGCATAGTATAATTTCGTTATAGGTACTATTCTGAGGAAATTAACGAATCCCCGCTATATTTATTTTTATGTGTTGGTATTCCTGAAGTTACCTAATAACATGGTATGTTTCTACACATTAACTTAAAAAAAATTAACTATTTCGTTTGACAGTATATAATATTTTACATTATTATAAGCCTAGAGGCCAATTAGCTTAACTCTGGCAACCTTTCTTTGGATATGCAACGCTAATGCTTAAAAAAATCTCATTTTATACGCATTAAAAAGGGTTAGAATACTGCCAGAGACATCTATTGCACATTCCTGTGATTACGTGATGAAATTTTAGTTTCGCTTACGAGAGAAACGTTTTGAATTGTGACATGGTGCAATTTGGACATACTAGTACTAAATGGTCGATTTATTCGAATTTTACCACGAGCCATTTTTAGTATTTAATATATGTCTACCCTTGGCATATTTCCACTCGTTTGGGTATAGAATCAGTGAGTTTTTTACACATTTCACTTATTTGTGGGTCATAAAACCACACTTTTATCACAGCACACATGGCCTTTTCTTTGGTAGTGCAGTCCATTTTCCTCATCCATTTCTCGACAATCGCCCAAATATTTTATATAGGGTTCAGATGCGGTTAACTTCCAGGCAAGTTCAAACACTGAATATCATTTTTCGCCATTAAATTTTTAACATTCTTCGATGCATGACATGGGGCAAGGTCTTGTTTGAAAATCGCGTTTCAATGTTCAGTTCTGGGGCGGCTCTTTTCTCCAGTAATGGGATGGTCGATGTTCATCATTCCGTCAATAGATATAATGCCGGTGAATGCAAAACAGCTCCCAAACTTAATCTTTCGTGGGCATTTTTTTTCATTTTGGGTCACATTAAGGTGAAATTGACCCAATCTCATTTTTTCCTTCTAATTATATTATCAACAGAGCGCAAAATTACATTACATTCAGCTGTTATCTTTCTCTGAATCATATTACTAAATTTATGGATGGTTATAACCTTACTTTTCTCCGTAGGTGTGATAATTATTGTGAATAAAAATATATTTGTTAAATAAAATGTTAAAAGAGCTATAAACACAAGCAAACTGCCTAACTTAGTATAACCAATAAAGCAAAAAGTAAAATTAACCATCTCAACAATGGGTATCAATAATGCGGCGTAGAACTGGAGGGAAACGTTATTAGCACTGAATAACCTGCTCGTTCACATTAATTCGCACCAGATTGTATATGAACTAAACGTTATCAAAATATGGAATAAAATACCCATTTAATAATATAAAATTATTAAGAAATATGATTAAAGGTCTAAGTGCTTAAGAACAAACCACGAATTAAAATTATTTATATTGGTATTAAAAAAATTAGAAAACTTTTTGTATGATTACAAATTTATTCATCTTAAATAATTTTATGCAAAGCAGTGAAGCACAAAATTTGTTTTAAATTTTCAAATGTGAAACTGCACCTACTGTCTCTTAAAATTACTTTTGGCTCACAAAAACTCCGCTCAACACCAAGAAGTAATGGAGAATGTTTAAATTTTACGAGCGAAAACATCTTGTGGAGTTATATCAGTTTGTCACTTAAAACAACACACTACACAGCTCACTATAGCCTGCTATGCATTGTGTTCAAGTAGTAACATAACTAAAGCAAGGGTTCCCCCAGCAAAAAAATGTTTTTTGGAGTCTTCTGATGTGTAATCACGTCAAAGGCATTATATTGCTGTGTTCGCTACCTATATTTCGTTACTACGCCTGAAAATGCAACAACAACAACAACAACAACAACAATAATAATAATAATAATAATAATAATAATAATAATAATAAACTGCAACAACGGCTTTGTCTCACAAGTTTCAATGCGCCGTACTCAATGGTCATTATTCCTGTTTTCTTTAATTTCAAAGGAAAGTACAGATTATGAATTCAGTCTCACCTGTGACATTGTATTAAGCAGCTAACTATTCATTGTTTTAGCTTACTGAATGAGCGCTCGGCCGTTGCTGTATTGACAAGTAAAACGAAGCGAAGATGCACAACTGTACACAGACCAGGAACAATGCTGACAATAGGCTTTTCAACATCGACCAGTTCCTTTATTGTTGAAAATTTATGATTTCTGCACACTTTAAGAAGTGCAGCTGAAGTAGTCACCGCTGCCTAGTAGTCGAGATGTAAAACACCGCGCCAGCGTCAGCGATTATAACTAAAATTCGGTACATTAATTTCCTGTATGTGGGTTACTACGGCAGAGTTTTGAGATGAGGAAAAGTGAATGTTGATCCACTTTAAAGAAATATGGCCAGTGGTAGCCCCATCCATTACGAGTAAAACGGTACCAGGTAGCGACTCTTCCATCCCCTCTTTCCAGAGTGCGAGGGTAAACAGCTCTTCCGGTGCACAGGCAGCCAGTCGTTACACTGGAGCTGGGGAGAGAGCATATTCGAGGTTTGGTTCTTAATGATTTCAAGAGTTGTTTAAATGAGTTCCAAAGTTTTGAACGCTTGCAACAGGCGTTTGGAGACCTTTCTCCATCTAGAGCAACAGTTTTCCGCTAGTTTGCGGAATTTCAAAAGGGCCGAACTTCACTTCAAGACGAGGAGAGAAGTGGGCATCCGGCAAAGGAAGTGACGCGGTGGTAAAAATATTATGCGAAAACAGTCGTGTAACATTTAAAAACATCGAGGCAGCCTTAGGTAGCCAACAGTATAAAAATCCTGCACGATCATTTTCGTGTCGTGTCGTGTCGTGTCCCTTGAGCCCCCTACAATTTGACAGAGGCATAAAAGCTCACCCGCTCGAATGGTGTAAAGAAATGCTGCAGAGATTCGACGGCGGGAGCTCAAGGAGGGTTACTGATGTCATAACGGGTCATGAAACATGAATTTACAAATCGGACATCCTGAATGTTCGTCATCAAAAGCGGAAGAGTAACTGCGTTTAAACTCTGTAGCCTATTTCTTTTCTAACGAAAAATTATTATTCCACTATAAAATAATTGAATTTTATAGTGGAATTCAATTACTTTGTTCATTTATCTCGTTTGGCGTTAAACCTTTAAAACTGGAGTATTTCATCACTGAGAAACATTCGAATTTATCCATTTTGCTGAGAAAAAAAAAAAAAACCCTCAACTTGCTCGCTTTATTCATAGTTGAAAGCTATCGTTGCTATTTGGTATTACCAGTGCCAACGAGAACTTTTCGAACCGCACTGTCAGTAATCAGTGACAAAAATATTTTCTATCTTAACACCTGCTCTAGTTCAGGTTTGCACAGTTTGTTGTAAAGGGCCTATGTTCCTGCTCAGGGGCCCACATGTGACCTATACATATTTACGAAATAGTTCACGACAAAGTAACAAAAGGCTTTCAGAAAACCAAAGGGAGTAAAGAACGTATATCCTGTGACGTCTACCTCTGGTCTGTAGGCGTTAAAGGTGGGTCGTGATACCGCCAGCGAATTAGTTGAAATGCTGCCGGGTAAAAGAGTATGTGTGTCACAAAACAGCCCTACAGCATCGGCTGACATGTGATATTTGATATTGCAAATGAATCCATAAGAGAATGCAGCGTACACAAAACCTTTATTAAATTAAATGCTTTGCGGCTAGCAAAATGCTCAATAAAAGCAGCTCAAAATGATTTCATTCAATGCGTAGGCGACAGTGGGGCTAAATGCGCTAGATATATCATCTGCTTCATCCAGTTGCGACCTTTAGAATTAATTCTTTCATCTTTTACTACTATTCTTTTGGTCTAAAATATAGACGCGGAATTCTCTTTTGAAGCAAGTATTGATACGATCTCACCAACTTTGTCTGTATAGATTTATTTAATTATTTAAACAATTTATTTTTAACTCCTTTCTAATAGTTTCATTTTGTTTTTATTTCCCAGTATAATTCCTTTAATCGATCTTAAAAAGCCATCCATCTCTCGAGTCTTTTGTCTACTTTTAGAATAAAGTTTTAGCTCCCATGTTGGTAGATAGGTAGTGAAATTAACTACTTTATAAGCCCATGAGTTTCTTCTCTATATATTTGTAATGAATAGCTATTTCTCCAAGGTATATCTGATCGCTGAAATCCTTTATTCAATTTTGTTATCAGTACTGTCATGTTATTGGGCATTTATCATTGAAAGTCATATATTTACTCTTTACCTATACGAACGGTAATACTACAGTATGTACCAATAATTATTTCATAGATTAATCTATGCAGCTAGAGTGAGAAAAGCTTGAAAGTCTCGCAACTTAGATCGGAGATAACACTCGAACAAAGTCGGGCAGCTGTGCGGTGCAGCCCAGACTGAGATTACCTTAAATATTATAGACAGTCGTGTAGCAGAACTAGATAAAGATTTGGGCGTATATTTTCTAGCAGCCCAGTTCCAACACGAAACGTATTTCAGTTAGTACAGAAACTTAATGAAACAGATTCTGTGATTGCCCGAAAAAAATAATGGAGGACTGTGCATCAAATCATGAGGGACGGACAGGACGCCGTATATTTGATCTCAGAATTATTGGTCCTAGTTTATAATCACCTCGTTCCCCAGATCTTACAGTTTGTAATTTCTGTATTTGAGAGACATTAAAAATAGCGTATAATCAACTAACCCTCACACCCTTGATCTTAAAATAAGCATTAGAATTGAAATTATATCCATTAATAATGTGGAAGTGATGCGTATCAGAGATACTTTCCTAATGGATTGCTTGTCATGGAAAACAGGCATCGATGTGATTCATGCACGATGGCGCACCAGCACAATTTTTCCGCAACGTGCGTGAACACCTGCCGCTGACATTTCAAGACCGCTGGATTGGTCGGTGAGACCCCACATTTTGGCCTGCACATTCCCCAGACCTAAATCCAATAGACTTTTGGTTATGGAGACACATGAAGGAATTGGTTTATGTCACTTCAATCAACTACTGTATCGCGTCATCAAAGCTTGTCAGCACATAAAAAACAACCAGACCAGTTTCAAAGAATGCGGAAGGATACCTTGCTATGACTGGACATCACATTGAGCACCTGCTATGAACATGTTCAGATATAAAGAAAGTACATGCTGTACGACTAATTTATGCAACATTTTTCTTTTTCTTTTTTGATGCATACCACTATCTCCTAAAATATTGAATCGTTTTTTCCCACACCTGTATATACCATAGAGGGTCATGGATTTAAAATATTAAAGTACTTACATATCACGTTTTTGTCGAAATTCGTGTGGTTACGGATGCCTTGTACTCACCTGAAAAAAGTAGAAAATACGCTGTAATATTTCGTTGTATTGATTGAAAATTATTGTTTCTACATGTAGCATTTTCGTGCCCTGCAGCAAATTAATTAAAAATGTGCAAAAATTGAAATATATACATATACATATTTAAGGTAATTAAAAGTTTGACACTTTAATAATTAAGTTCAAAGCCCATAACTATGCGCGTATAACGACTTTGCTTGACGGTACCATATACTGATAACCAGAATCCGAAGTTGGGCATTTATTTTGGTTAAAATAGGGAGGCAAAAAGGCACTTAAAATATTGAAAATAGTCATTTATTAAAAGTGAAAAAGGAGAGATATATCACTCATTATTAAATAAAATATTAAAATTTCTTTATCTCATAATTAAACTACTTAAGCTCACTTTTCTTAGTTACAACCAACAATAAGATGTTTTTTTAAAGGTATCAACTGTTAGCCGCTTGTCAGAGAGAACATTTTTCAACATGGAAAAAGGACGTTCTACTTCTAATCAAGTGATTGGAACATATTTAAAATAAGTTGTTCGGGAGGACTCATACAGTTACAACAGAACATTCACCTTTCAGGACATCATGGGAATGTTGATCAAGACAAAGTAAAGTAGTTTTGAATAGTCCTGGCGAATGAGCAAAAGATGTGCAGTGGTTCTGGTCTAGTTCATTTTCGGTCAATGTTTTTATAGGAAAAACCAGGTTAGTATCTCTAACTTTCGTACTGAAAAAATTATAGGGATGGTTTATTGCACAGTGCATCGCTCTCAGCTTTCTCGCTTGGAATTGTTTGTTACATTTATGCAGCTGAGAAGCTACCTCCACTACAAATTTCCTAGAATTGTCTCGCGCAGATCGATACAAGATCATTCGCCAGGACTATTTAAAATAAAGTACTTTCCTCGCCTCTGTTTCTGGCATTCGCATACCTGAAGTAACCGTTTGTACCATTCACTAATAAAGTTTCTGCTATTTTAAAGGCTTAACTGAATGAATTGAGGAGAAATTTGTTGATTGCTTGAAAAGAAATAAACGTATGACAAGATTCTCAATAGATATTTTTGTGAGGTGAAATGTCATTTAATTTTTGTAACTCTTTCCATAAATTGAAATTGAAATTCAGTATGTGATTTTAAAAATGGGTAAATAGTCGCAGAAAAAGTCCATAACAACCAGAAAGAGGCAAAAAAAAAAATTAATTTTTATACCTTAATATAGATAATAGAAAAAAAAATAATCAAATAAGGTTCTGGCCCTACAGACCCCCAATGTACAAAAATAATTTCCATCTGACTTTAATATATCTACCCAGATAGAAAAGGCATTTTGTGTAACTTTCGTGCTGTGTTAGTAACATTTAGAAAGCTATCTAAGGCTGCTAGTGGCATATATTGCACTTAAGGATAACTATATGATACACCACATTCTATGGTACAACAAAATAAGCACATTGGGACTGATCCTCGGGAGGTGTTGGAATCATATCGTATATAGAGGACAGAGAACTAGCCCAAGTTCGCAGAAAGTGTCGCTTTTGGCGAGTCCTTAACTTATTTCCCCCCCAATAATTTTTCTCGAGACTCCCTAAAGGTCTTGGGAGTTCCACCTATACTAAAAACAAACTAACTGAAAAGAAAAGCAAATGTACAAAAATAAACCTTTTGTATAAACCAGTGATTCAAGTGGCTCTATTTCCTCGAAAAGTGACAGAGACATCAGGAACCTGGACTCGCCCAGAATCTTTTTTTTTTTATTTATTTATTTACGGACGCTCTTTAACATCTCAGGTCATCAGCGTCACATTCAACTCAGGGCGTGAAACGGCCGACAAATTTTGCTCAGAGGTCTCTTCTTTCACGCTTGAGGTTCTTTTGCGTGCCGTAAATGTACGACACGGGACCCACGGCTTTACTTTACTTACGATTTTTACGCCCGAAAAAATTCATCGATCCTGGTCGGGTTTGAATCCGCGACCTTGGGATTAGAAGGCAAGTATGGTTACCTCTACACCACCAGGACCGACCACCCAGAATCAGAGTAACCTTTATATTAATGAGACTCTAAACTTTCAGAATATTTTAAATGTGTATTGTGAATTCAATGCTTCATATTGCCATATTAACTATGAAAGTCTAAATATCTACGTGTGTGACAATTCTAAAACCAAGTGAATTCCCATTTTATTGCTCTTTATGGACTAAGTTTGCCAATAAGTCTATATTTTCTTTTAAAAACATTATGCCTTATATAGTATGTGATCAAGAAATTTTCAGATTTCACGCTGGTTTATAAACAAGTAAAAATACAAAAGTTTATTAAGCGTTATACATAATAAAGCTACAATTATGATCCCTTCCCTAAATCAATTCGTGAAAGCAGCACATTAATAGCACTTGTCATTAAAGAAATAGTTTTAGATGATTCACCCGATATAATAAACACAGAAAACACTCTACATATATCAAGTTCGTTAAACCTTGGTTCTTTCACATCTATCCCATCATCCTAGCGTGGCTAATACAACTTCCGGAGAAGCCATTTTGGCTTTTTGTCTGGTGTTCAAGAGGTGATCTCTGCAGTATGATTTGTTTTATTTAATGAAACTCTCTAACATCTCAGGTCATTATCAGTGTCCCATTCAATTCAGGGCATGAAACGACCGACAAATTTTGTTCAGAGACCTCTTCTTTCAGGTTTGAGGTTCTTTATCGTGCCGTAAATGTACGACACTGAGCCCACGGCTTTACTTACTTCTAAAGGAAGCCATGCTTAGGATTTTTTTACGCCAAAAAAAAAAAAAAAACCCATCGATCCTATCGTCATGACTGACTCTACACTGTAAGTTTACGGTACCTCTCTGGCATTTGCCATTTGTGAGGACTGAAGAAAAATTAAAAATAAAAAAAAAATGTCAGGGAGAACGATCCTGATCGGATTCGAACCCCCGATCTCCCACTCACGAGTCCGCGTCTTAAAGATCTCAGCCACCCGTGGCGGTACACTGTAAGGAAGATCGTGTGAATTGTGTCTTATTTTCGTTGTTGCTGTTTGTTTTTATGTGAATATTGTCATCTATCTAGAACGATAAAGTTTTTTTTCCTCCCCATTTTCCGACATTTTTGGTGAATATTTTTACTTATAGTGCATTATGTTTTCTTTCCTTATTTTTTATACTGAAATACTTAACTTCTTTCTAAATTTAATTGATATTTTTCTCTATATTTGCAGAATGTTCACTTTCTCTTTTAAGCAACGTTAGGATGGAACGATTATAGTCGTAGGAAAAGATGTTGGGACTCAAGTAATGTCAACCATTAACTTCTCCGAAAGTGTTATTTAAACAGCTAGCCACGCATTCTGGGAACTACAGCGTAAGACATGACACAATGGACAAGCACAGCCTCTGATCACGCGACCATGGTTTCAGGTTTGCTGCCGACGTAAACGTTACATGACTAGGAAAACGGTTACTTTGGTGGTTTATTGTTGTGCAAGGTTTCTGGCGTTGAGGTGACAGCAGATAAATATTCGCAACACATCAGCACATCAAACGAGACAAACACATGCATGCTCTCGAGAACGGTGCTAAGAAGTAGAGTTATTGCTAACATCAGCTACAGCAAGTAGCAATGCACCTTCAGCATTTCTCAACTTCTTCCAGTTTCAGTGAATATTCCACTATGAAAGGTACTAATGGAATTACTATCAATTGCCAGTATGATGCATTAAGAATAAATTATTGTATTTACGTGAATCTAATGCAATACGCAAAATTATGGTGCAGCATTAGATTCCAGTAGTTCGACGGTAACTTCATTCGATTTTATCGTTTATTACGTCATAATGCATTGATACTTTTCTCCACTTCGTTACATTTAGCGTCTATCTATTATTACATAGAGCAACCGAATAATGGCAGTCACGAAATGGGGGAGGCAAATAAAGAAGAACATCTTGTGATGCCACTACTTTCAAGCGTAAAGTAATTCTTTATGCTGAAAAAAAAATAGGAAGAGAGTTCAATGCAGCTGAGAGCAACGTTCGCTTGTGGCAGGAACAGAAATTCGCATCATTTGCAACTAAAACTAATAGGAAGAAATTCACTGATCCTCGCAAAGGAAGACATTCTGACATTGAAGGAGGAAGAAAGGGCAACCTGTGACAAGTGACACCATAAGTAATAGCTTTTTTTTCTTTGACCTACGTCAACTGTCCTGACAAGAGCACGAGTGATGGGGCTTTGACCTACGTGCTACAAGATATAACAATAGTTCACTTATAAATTCTATGTTTTGATTGTTTTATGAAGCGGACGGGCTTATCTCTGTAAGACGCTGTACACGTTTTTTATTTTAAAGTTCCAAATTTGGGGTGCGCATTACATTCAGTGCCGCATTAGATTTGTGTAAATACGGTATGTTCTAAAGTGCTATGAGGACAATTAGACAAACGATAGAATCTAACAATTTATTTGTCCCTATTGATGAAACAAGTGACATTCAAGGCCACTTCGTACCCCCGCGTAATTTTGGGCAGTATGGACATCAACAGCCCGAGTCAAGTATTTATGCTGAACACCGTACTTTTGGAAGCGGTTAATCATTGAACAATCTGTCGATTGTTCAATCGCTCCATGCATCTATTGTGGCCCAGGGGAGTTAGAAATGTCGTCCTGCAGCAACCGCCACGGGTGGCAGAGGTCATTAACGCGCGGACTCGTGAGCGGTAGGTCTGGGGTTCGAAACCCGCCAGGACCGTCCTCCCTGACTGGGGCTTTTTCCAGCTTTTCCTCAGTGCTCATTTATGGCAAATGCCAGGGAGGTACCCTAAACTTAGGCCTGGAACGTTTCCTTCCTTAAAAATAAATCCTTTCCCAATATATCATTTCATCTCATGTATCATCAGTGTTCACCGCCTGTGATGCCTCAGTACTAAAAAAGGGTGTTAAACACCATTCATTCTTTCATTCATTCCGGCCAGGGTCGATAGATTTTTTCGGGCGTAAAAATCCTAAGTATGGCTTCCTTCGGAAGGGAAGTAAGACCGTGGATCCCGTGTCGTACATTTACGGCACGATAAAGAACCTCAAGCCTGAAAGAAGAGACCTCTGAGCAAAATTTGTCGGCCGTTTCACGCCCTGAATTGAATGGGACGCTGATGACCTGAGATGTTAAAGAGCGTCTGTAAATAAAACAAGTCAACACTTACCGTTTGGGATTGTGGCCGCAAGAAGGGGTCATTGTGTAAAGCTAAAGCAAAGTTTTCGACAAGCTCCGAGAACGCCATCCAAGGACATGACTGAGAGGGACCCTGTTTCCCCATGACAACGCCTCCTCTCATGGCTAACACCACCATCCAGTTCCTGGTGTTCATAGAAGTCAGAATGATGGCTCATCCGCCATACAGTCATGTCGTGGCTCCAGGCCATTATTTTCTCTTACTGGTAGTAAAAAGTTGCATGCGAGTAAAGCGAGTTCCAGTCCTGAAGAGGCTGTGGCTGCATATCAAAATGAGCTTTTCACCGTTTAGGATTTTTTTTTTTTTTTTTTTTTTTGAGGATGAAAAGATGCAACAGTCGGAGCGAGTCTACCCACTCGCACTTTTAAGTGTCTCAAAAGCTTTGTAGTGACTCTCGTATTCAGAACTACTTGATATTAATAAACATTTAAAAAAACACACACACAAAAGAAAGAAAGAAAGAAAGAAAGAAAGAAAGAAAGAAAGAAAGAAAGAAAGAAAGAAAGAAAGAAAGAAAGAAAGAAAGAAAGAAAGAAAGAAAGAAAGACCGGCATTATAAGATTTGTATTGAGGTTTATTTAATACAAATAGCGACCTTCATGTTTTTAGTTAAGGTTTGTAAGGAACAACAAATATCACAGCTGACAATGCTGGAGGTCTTTACGCCACTGCACTGTGGGGCCGTCACTGTGCGTGCGACCCGTTCCATTCACCGGCCTACCAGACGGCTTTGCAATAGGGGAGAAAAATCCTTTTGTAGGCGACTGAGTCACACACACACACGCGAGATTCTGCTGACCGAATTTAATAAATTCCACTCAGTCAGCGCCCAAGCAAGACTCTTATATATGCCAACACATGCAGGCCGCCTTAAAGGGACTGCCAACTTCAAAAGCACTTATTCTCAATCAAAGTAATGCATCTTCTTTTCTCAGATATTTAGAAAGTCGTTCAGCAAAGTGAAAAAATAACACAAATACAACAATATAACTCCGAAGTGTAATGTATGCGACATAATTAAATTACATTAGATAACTAAAAAGTTTTGCAACAGTTGGAGACTTTGAAGCGAAGAAATTATCAAATTAATAATGTTGTCGTATTTGCGTGAATCTAATGCGCACCTTTTTGTACAAATGTAGTATTCAAATGTTTGGTGCCCATTAGATTCGAGTGCAAATCGGTTCCATAGTCCGCTGCAATAACTTCAATTGAATTTACCGTTTATTGCGTAATAATGCCTTGCTGCAATTCTCGACTTCTTTACATTCATTGTTGCAAAGAGCTTTTGAATAGAGGTAGTCACGAAATGAAGGGCAAACAGAGAAGAATATTTTATGATGCTACTTTTAAGCGTAAAGTAATTCAGAGCTCGATGCAGCTGAGAACAAGTTTGCTTGTGGTGTCAACGGAAATTGACATTATTTACAGCTAAAGGCACTGACTGGTCTTGCAAAGAATGACATCTGACATTGAAGAAAAAGTTTTGGAATTCGTACATAAAAGGAGGAAGAACGGGCAACCTGTGACTAAGTGACACCATAAGAAATAACTTTTCCTTCTTTGACGTACGCCAACCGTCCTGGCAACAGCTTATAGTGATGGATTTTGTCCTACGTGCTTCAAGATAACAATTATCCACTTGTATAATTGATCATTTTATGAAGCGGACGGACTTATCTCTTAAGACGCCGTACAACAAAATGCCCCCCCCCCTCAAAATATGATTTTTAAGTTTCAAATTAGATATGCAATACATTCAATGGTGTATTAGATTCGAGTAAATACAGCATTTGTTATTATTGTTATTATTATTATTTTAAATAATATACATTTTACGCTTAAATTACCCACATTTCTACAAATATTTTTGTTCTACAAGCATGTGTACGCATCCTGCAGATTGGTAACCAGGCAACCTGTATTTTACAGTCGATGGGAAATGCAGGTGCTCCCAAGTGACCCGTCGCATTCACCAGATCGTCCTATACGGGAGTTTACCTTCATTTACTGTGAATATATTACTACAGAACTACTCGTATATCTTATGTTTGTCATTTCAAATTAACGTAAAATTATTCACATTGACCTGTTAGGTTTCATAAAGCAGATTCTTATAGTAATTTGCGATGTCATTGAAATTTATATAATTAGGATTTTTACATTAAAAACACCACAGAATCAGCATTATTTCTACCTTCCGTGTTAAAAACAAAATAAAAACAATAACAGTTTTGTCCATGACGCCGTGACTGTAATTAATGAAGATCCAATTACCACCTCCGTTTTATCACAAAATGTTGGACTCAAACTGAATCCACTTAAATGACAGGCTATAGTTATAAACTGCACTGCTTAAAATAAGCTTCAACGATGTACCGCCCATCATGATAAACAATAATGTGATTAATTATACCAGTACGATAAAAAAAACCTAGGTGTGTATATAAAATCCCATCTAGGTTGGCACAGTCAGATAATAAAATATTTTCTTTGATTCAAACATTAAAACTGGTAGCAAAAGATCTACCTCTCAATCTCAAAAAGAATCTCATTCAAGTGTTTTTATATCTCACTTTGATTATTGTGATGTCTTGTACTCTAATTTGAATACTGGGCAGATCGGCAGATTACAACGTGTTCATAATGCCTGTGTTCGTTTCGTCTTCAACACTCGTAAATTTGATCAAATGTCACCGCTTGGCAATTAACTGTCAATGGCTACCTCTAAAACAACGCGGGACTTTCCATACTCTTATGCTCCTGTTCAAAATTCTCTGTACGTCCACCCCTCAGTGTAGCGCCTCTCGCTTCGTATGCCTGTCCCTACCTCGGGTCTGTAATTTGACTTTACTATACCTCGTCACCGAACACATTTCTACTCAACCTCATTCAGCGTGTCAGTTCCCAGAATCTGGAACTCCCTTCCTCCTGAAGTCAGAGATTGTCGGATATAAAGCGATTTAAACGTAGATCAAACAGTTATCTTAACTCTAGGGATCACCATGGCTACCCTCTCGCTTCTTATTCTTCTTCCTGCTTTTCTGCTTCTTCTCCTCCTCCCCCTTCTTCCTCTGCCCATGAACTCGAGGAAAATTATTGAAAAACAAATAGAATTTTAACACTAACTTTATCATTTTCCTTACTACATTTATGAATTTTATATAACTATGTGTATTTTACTATGTATTTTTGCTGCTTTTTTCCGCCTCGTACAATGGAAGAGAAGGTCCCATGACCTTAACTCTTGTCAGGGTAAACAAATAAATAAATATATAAAATTCTTTCGTAGGCTAATATTTGAACCGCAGACAGTGCAACTCGAGTCAGAACACGCGGAAATTCATACAGTAGCCAATTCGATCGATATTGAAACAACGCAAGGGAGTGTTTAGGGGATGGTATGTAAAACACCCGAGGTTCTACAACTTCCCAATCCACGGGATGAAAAGACTCATTCGGTATATCAAGAACAAAAAGGACGAAACAAACGTTAAAGAAAATATGACAGCCAATAAGAAATTTCTGTTTGAAAAAACGATATAGGACATTAGCTAAGAAAGAAGCGTAAAGGAAAAGTATTTAAAGTGCATAAAACCCGTTATGGAATTAACAAATAATCAGAGGAGGAAGTAAACGACAAAACATTAAAACAAATCTCAGAAATAAGTTAACCCCTTCCGCAAGTGATGAAGGCCAAACAATGGCTAATCCATATCAGATCATCCCCGTTTTGTCGAACTCTGATAGTTCAATGTGTTTACCACATTTAATTCTCATTAAATTCCATAATCAGCACGATTGCATTAGCTTAACGAACGTTACCAAAAACTGCCAGCAAAGAGACATATGTTGTACCGCCAGCTGCAACAACCCTACCCCCCGCCATTGCTTTCTGCCTGCGGTTTAGCCAACTCGCCCAGTGGTTTTCGGTTTTGACAGTGGTTTCGCATTTTGCACAGTAACAAAATGATAGGGAACAACAGATGGTCACACGTACTGCAGCAGAACTACCACCACCACCCCCCTCACATATAGTTGCAGATATATCTCCATTTCTGCAATTTGCAATTCATCCCGATTTAAGTGCAGTTCTTATTTTGGTATTTTAGCTATTATTTGAGAACGGCTAACGCCTGGCCTCATTCTGCGCTTAATGTTAGTTCCGGCCAAACGGAGTAGTTTATGCGATAACGGTTGGGCTTTTCATTCGGCTTATCTTATGTACTTTCGCGCATTGCCTTAATTTAATGTTTTCTTTATTTATATGAATTTTTGTTCTCCCATTTCTTTTCATCTAATTCGATTATCTCTCTTGCAGGGTCGAAAGAGTCATGCGAAGTGGGATTGTGCGGTGTAGCGGTGGCTTGCGTTTAATAAAGGCTTCTGTCCTGCTCTGGTGTGGAACTCCTTGGAGGGGGGCTTTGCCAGTGCCGGGGTGTTTTAATGGATACAATGTTAGGAAATGTTGGAGGTGTAGGCACAAATAGCCAGCCAGCAATTTAACATCAGTGATATCAGAAAATTTCTCCTCTTTTTGATCCGAGGGTGTTTTTTTAACACTATGCACCACGTCTTGATAGTGGCCTTGACAAACGTTCGTTCAAACCAATTCTTGGAACATTTTTCCAGTATGAAGTTGTATCTCAAAAAGATGGTTTTTAAAGATATCAACAGATTCTTGAGATGACAAAAATCGCTGTCCACGCACTTTTTATTTGATATTCGAGAACAAAAAGAAGTTGCAGGCGACAAATCAGGTGAATACGGCAATGAGGCATTAGTTCAATTTTTTCTTTTTCCCCTTCAAATAATCAATTGTTTGGCGTGCTGTGTGAGAGCTGGCATGGCATGATGAAGAATGATGCGACATTTTCGATTGTTTTTCCCAATTTTTAGATGACTTCTGGTAAACAAATTGTTGTACACCATTCAGCATCAACTGTTCTTCGATCCTCTAAAGGAATAGTTGCGACATGTCCAGTACAACCGAAGAAACAAACGAGCATTTTCTTGAAAGTGCTTCGTGAACGAACAACTTTTGTGGGATTCGGTTCATCTTGGAACACCCAGACAGTGGATTGTTGCTTAGTTTCAGGTTTCGTCACCTGTTGATTTTGCAGTTTATCGGTGGAATTTGTTGAGCATTTAAATACACCAATTAACACGAGAGTTTTTTAACGTTCGTCAAATTATGCGAAATGTATGGAGAACAAATCTTTTTCACAGCAAAATATTCATGCAAAATCAAATGCACTGCAGTCTTCGATATGCTTAAGGATGCCTCTATCTCACTGTAAGTCACATGCCAATCTTCTTCAATCATGTGGTGCACACTATCGATGTTTTTTGTAATGACAATCGATTTTAGTCGACCTTCACAAAATTCATCACTGACGGACGCACGACCGCGACGAAATTCTGCAAACCAATTATAACAGTCTTTATGGGCGGTGCTTCATCACCAAAAGTTGAACGCAGTGATTGTTGCATTGCTGTGAGTTAGGCCTTCACTAAAATCGTAAAAAAATCATGCAACGAAAACCTTTCATGTGCAATTTCCATTTTTTCGTATTTTTTCGTTTTTTTTTTTCGGTTTTTTTTCGGTTTTTTTTTCGGTTTTTTTTTCGGTTTTTTTTTCGTTTTTTTTTTTTTTAAACCTTCAGTGAGCAAACTACTAAGCCAGTCTCTAAGCTGCAACTGTTTTTTCACAATAACAAATGTTTGTTTAGAAAACAGTAATGACATATCTCAACAGCACCACCTAATGGTCGTTTGTGACAACAAAAGGTATATCTCGCATTTACTTTATCATTTACTCTCATATGTGAAAGTACAATACGAAAAGCAGCATTTTTTAGAAAGTTCATATTATTTTATTAAGATCTATTACAAAGGGATAAAACATGTGAAAATAACACTATTGTAATATTGTATTCTTATAATCGCTTCAAGATACAGATAAAAACGTTAAACGATATCGGTTTTACAATGCAATTAAGCCACCTGAAAGCACTTCAATTGCATAGCTTCACAATCAAGATGCAACAGTTAAACTTAATTTACACAGCTCTAAAATAAAAGCAAGTGAGGATGGCAGTGGCTTCCGGAGAGAGTTCAGTAGATGGACATATTCTCTACAGTATGTGGCCATTTCCGGATGCAGACACATCGTCTAAACGACGCAGTAGGTGCCCTATTGTTCTCCGGGAGCGATATTAGGGAGGGAACCCGTAACATAGTCTATTTTACGGTCTACCTGAGAATCATACTCGATTACGGGCAGGACACGCACACCTGGGTACGCTTCCGGAAGTTGTTTGGGCTTAATGACACGTAACCTTTACTATATGTCTCCCTGCAGAGAGGTTAGGTTAGGTACATTGCATTGCTAGGTGAGAATGATACGCCACGGACAGACGGACAAACACAGACAACAGGACAGATTGATGACCGCGCTAGTTACATGCACTGTTAGACAGACATACAAGGGTAGATCCATAAGTTTCCTGCCTAACCATTTGCAAGGTATGATAAAGATAAAAACTCTATTCCACTTTTCAATATAGTTACCCTTCGTTGCAATACACTTCTCACTTCTTGGAATTAACATTTCAACCCCCCCCTCCAAATAGTCAGAAGTTTTGTCTGCAAAATGGGCATAAGCAGCATTCACCACTTCGACACACTGAAATTTCCTTCCTCGAAGGTCCTTCTTGAATTATGAGAAGAGGAAATAATATCTGGGAGCCAGATCTGGGTTGTAGGGTGGATGATCGATCTCCTTGAAGCCACCACATTTCTTCACAGCTTCCCTTGCAACAAGAGCTGTGTGCACAGGCGCTTTGTCATGAAGAACGCACACCACTGCTCAGCTTTCCTCGCCTTTCTCTTTGATGGAAGCACGTAGCATGTGCAGTAGGCCAGCATAATGCTCCCCATTTACTATGGTGCTCCTCTCCTTGAAGTTAATGAAGAGTATTCCTTCACAGTCCCAAAAGATCGTGGCCGTGGCCATGACCATGACAGAATGCCTTTAAATAAAACAATCAACAAATGAACCCGATTTTATTTTTTTAAATTTCCCCTATAAATAAACGTGCATGAAACAAATCCCCCACACATTATAAGTAATAAAAAAAAAAAAGGGAAAAAACGACATCAATTTCGGACGATAAACTGATGTGTATGCACAATTTTCTATAAAAAAAAAGTTTGTGGAAATGTCCAACAGCTTTCATAATGTAGATGCTTTAATTATACAAAACATCACCTGACTTTGTGAAAAAGCTGATTTACACGATTGCTGACAGGAATGCTACTAATTAAAATAGCTACAATTTGAATAATAATAATAATAATAATAATAATAATGTGTTAGGTTTTAAAAAGCATCAGAAAAATGTAAAATTCCCAACAAATACTTAAGCTTTTTATAACAAATATTCCAGGATTGTTTGGATTTAACAAGATAAAATTGAAGAAGCTCCCACGTTTTCCTTTTACGAATTACGTCATGCCCACCAACTAAGAAATATTGGCATAGGATGAGAAATGGATGGGGTTATCTTACATCGTCCTGTTTTGTATTGCTGCGTTTAACGGGAATATAGCCGTTTTTTGTTGTGAAACTTTGTAACTTAACAAGAAGCTAATACCGCTATATGATATGCATCTTAGAAAGCGCACCCCAGAAAACCTATGCCGCAAGTAAATTGCCTTTGATATTATCGTTTCACACCTATGAAATCTTATCCTTCATTTATGGTACCTTCTTGCTCTACTGCCTTCGTTTTTGGAACAGCCAGACGTAAAACGTGCACTGGAGTTAAAATGAGGTGGCAATTTCTCTAGAAAAGCAGCAAATCAGATTTCACGCTTTCTATTTTAGGGGTAAGGAAACAACGAAATCAGAAACGTACCCTACATTAGACTGCAGATAATTTCTGGCTTGATAGATATGAATTTTCTCCAGATCGAACGTCTGACTACTATGAAATCGTCCAATTTTCTTCCACCCCACATTCGATAGTGGTTAATGCTTCCTGCATGGAAATACCTGCCAAAATCGCATGTCTGAGGTAAATAGTTGCATTCAAAAGAAACGACAGTGAGAATAGGAATAATCCTAGTGCAGTAGAACAGGAAATTGTTAAGCTTCCCCGCATGGAAGCACAGTGAAGTATCGAGAGAGAAAGTGTGAAGAAGTGTACCTCAGGGTGACGAGCGTGTACTGTTTATTGTAAACGAAAACTGTATTTACGACTAATAAAACAACTGAATCGACTTAAAGATGTACAGAGAGCCCCTGCAAGTTATATAACATGCATTATAAAAGTTTTCTGATTGCTTTGCGTTACTTTTAAGCTTCGTTCCTGCAGAATTCTTTTTCCTTCCATTTCATCATGCATTTTTTTCAATAAAAGCACTCAAACACTACCAAACACTGCCAGTTCTGTACTTTGTTGGTAGGCCTAACTCAAAAAAGAAGGGTAAATGTTACTAGTAAGCATTGGAATTCTTAAGCACTTAACATCAAGTTCGGTACACTCAAACTAATAGATAAATAAAATAAAGCACGAATCAAGCTCCCTCCCGTCTGTTGCCCACGTTCCATTACCAACATAATGTCATTCATTCTGTTTTTAGTGCTTAGAAATTCATTAGTAGCTATGACAATCAGAAATGCATTGTTTTCAAATGTGCCCGGTCCGCTATTTTATCGAATCATCCAATTATCTGATGACCGACGCTGTAGCTGCACCGGTTTAATAAGCCATCACAAAAGGTCAGCCAGGCTACTCATTGGCCTGTAGTCGCAAGCCAATCTCAGTATCGTTTGACCAGTGAAAGAAAAAACAGGAATCTAATCCTAAAGTCTCTTAAGAATAATAAATGCCAAATACGAGGTTTTTTATTATACTGTGCAATTTTTTTTTTGATTGATTTATTTATGGACGCTCTTTAACATCTCAGGTCATCAGCGTCCCATTCAACTCAGGGCGTGAAACGGCCGACAAATTTTGCTCAGAGGCCTCTCTTTCAGGCTTGAGGTTCTTTATCGTGCCGTAAATGTACGACACGGGACCCACGGCTTTACTTCCCTTCCGAAGGAAGCCATACTTAGGATTTTTACGCCCGAAAAAATCCATCGGTCCTAGCCGGGTTCGAACCCGCGTTTTGGGCATAGGAGGCAAGTATGGTAACCACTACACCACCAGGACCGACATACTGTGCAATGATTGTATATGTGTGTGTCCGTACCGAATCCGCTCATACTGGCAGATTATTATTTAAAGGGAAATTCCATGATGGTAGAGTTCTAAGTGGCGATGCGATTCAGTGCTTAATAACAATTAAATTTCTTAAAGAAAATTAAGAAGAAAAGTAGGAAACCATATGCAGATGCTAGAGATGTTTGGAAAATGAAGATTAGTATACACCGGGCTTCCAGAATAGGTCCTCACCGCTGTATGGGGTTTTGCGTCTCGGCCATGACAGCCTGCACATCCGAACAGTCACCAGCCTATATTCGTTCGCCAGTACTTTGGAGCAACGTACTACTGTGTGTAAATGTTGTTATAAATACGAACCAGCTCGTCGCGTTCATGAGGAATTTATTCGGAAGTTCTCTGGGCAATCGCCTCCTTTAAGAACTGCAGTTCACGGTCTTGTGAATAAATTTTATACTATCGGCTCAGTACAACATAAAAACACACGTGAAGGCGTACAGTTTTAACAGAAGACAAATTAGACGAAATTGACGTAAATCTTGAAAAATGTTGCCAAGCATTAAATTGGGTTTCAGTGTCTTCTGCATGTACAGTAACATAATTTTAAAACTCATTCATTACAGATAGATAACGGAGATTTTATTCAACTTTTATTGGCCTCCCACGGGTCCGCCTAAAACACCTACTGTGCAACCCAATGGAAGAGACGCTTTCACTGTTTCCTGAACAAGTTGCAGAAAGAGACAATCTCTTTCTTACCAGGATTGGGCAATCAGACCAATCTTCTCACTAAGGTTGTACATTCTACAAATGGGTTCATCTTTATAGAGTCCCACTTTATACAGATAATTTCTGAAGCAATTAGCGCAACTGCTTTCCTTATTCCTCTAGTTTTAAGAGATGAGGAAAGGGTGTTGCTAGGACCTAGGACCAATTTCCTGTTTACAAGGAAGAAAGCATTAACACCAATGTTGATATTATGATTAAAGAACGTCCAATAATATTAAGAACACTTTCAGAAATTCTGAAAAATTCACTTCTTGTTAGCCACAAATTGAAAACTGAAAATTGTACATGCGACGTGTTATCCTGAGAGCAAACAGCAAGACTCTGTGATGAAATCATCATCATCACTAACCTAAAAGAAACAAAAGCGGTTTCTTTTACTGGGAAGGTATTTTTTGACATTAAAGGAATGAATCACCTGCGCTCACAACTGTAACTGGCAATTTTAACGCAATTACTGCACCATGATAATGCACGGCCGCATATCGCAAATTTTGCTGAATATCTCGCAAAAGTCAATGTGTAGTGTGTACCTCATCCTCCTTAAAGTTCAGATGTAACTTCGTGTCGCTATTTTCCCTTTCCCCTAATTGAAGAAATACCTTTCATCATCAGAAACAGCGGTGAAGGCTGCGGAGGCGATTCTGAACCACCTGTCAAAAATATTTTCTAGCATGTCTTTGAAGACTGGCAAAAACGCTGGGAAAGATAATGCTAATTATGAGTATGATAAAATAATATTGATCATTGTTAATTGAACAGTCTTTATATATAATGTTTACAGTGTTTCTAATTGTTAACTCCGAATATCTATATATCATTTATTCCCATACAACTATGAAAATAAGAAAGTTTTAAAACTATAAAAAGATGTTTTAATAAATGCATAGCTTCAAATAATTTAGCAAAGCCACCTGATAACGTAACGTAAGTTTTCTTCTTTTTGTTGAAATGATGCACAAACTTTTTAGGAGAAGGTGTTTGTTCCCTGCTAATTCTGCCACTCATTGAACGCGTGGTGCAAATAGAGAAGTCCGAGGAAATGGATGGGAATTAACGAATAAACTCCAGAGAACAAACGCCTTTATTTATGGCAGGAAGTACACCGGGTTAATTGATGTTGGTTTGAAATAATGGCAACAGATGGTGATAGTCATAGTTGAGAATTTTCCGTGGAAGACAAACCTTTTCGGAAAATAGAAATGCAATAACGATGTTGACTATAGATAGGTATATATCCATACAGGTGCTTGAGAAATGACAATATATATATATTTATTTATTATATGTTCTAGTCGTACTAAAATCGCCGTATGAAAAAAAACAGGGTTCATACTTGCCTCGTAGACCCAAAGTCGTTAAGTTCAAATCCAAATAGGGTCGGTTAATTTTAAGGACATGAAAATCCTAAGTATGGCCTCCTTCAAAATTCTAAAGAACAGATCCTTCCACTTCTAGATCTACCTAGATTTTCTCTTTGCTCTAGATGCATAATGTGGAATTCTGACACAAGACATGCATTTGGTATGCCCTAGCCAGTTTTGCCTATACATATTTATTTTATCGATTAAATTTTCTAATTTCAATTCATTTCTTTCCCAGTTTATCATTTCATCTCATGTATCATCCGTGTGCACCGCCTGTGATGCCTCAGTAGTAAACGCGGGTGTTAAACAATATTAAAAATGCTTACTAATGGTCTTTCTAATCTCATTGCTTTGACAATTGCTTGGCAGTCAAAAAAATAAAAATAATTTTATTTGTTTAATGCCTATATTTTCACTTACCAATTTTGATCTAATCGACAGTTTCTCTTTAAATGCCTTAACCTTGAACGTTTCTGTAGATATAGGATGATTATAATTTATAATTACATTATTTATTTCATACACATTCATTATTAGAAACTAAAACTTTATTTATAAATTTTAGGAATCTCTCCAGTGTTCCTTTTGAAGCATATTTTATATCTCAATGTGATTTTCTGATTTACCTATAATTAAAGCTGTTTCTAATTCCCACGGATCAATTGTCTACTACTAATGTATGACTGTTGTTATTAATTTTTTTTTAGGATTTTCCTGTTGTCCAATGCTCTGAAGCGGATTGTTACGGCAGCCCCACGTTGGGCACCAATTTTGAAGCGGTTTTGTCAATTAATCGCCAAATATGAAGCGATTTAGTTGTTGATCGCTCCATTTTGTAGCGGCGTATTGTTAATTGACTATTGGTCACTTTGGTGTTGTTGCCTACGTTTCATGACAACAATATCTCTGAGCTTTGTTCCGCTATTTTGTGACTCGTGCTCAACAGGACTGGAAGTGGATATCAACTGTATAAATAATTACGCGATGGTATAAGGTAATTTATTTTTCGTAAAATCTTTCGCGTACTCTGGTGTTCGGCATATGATTGAACTTAGTTCCATGGGAAGCCTCCAAGACTTCCTAGAAGATGAACTGAAGAAGATATCCGAATATCTGAACCGACTCTCTCTGATAATCTGATCCTCTGAACTGATGATATGAACTGCACTTCTGAACTGCATATGTCAACCGATGAACTCAAAACTGATTGCGTCTCGCCGCGTGTAGAACTTAAAACGCCTCCTTATATATTCGATTCAAATTAACTAAATATTGGCTTCACTGAACCACGGGGGTAACACAAGCATGCGCAAGTTCCGCGCCTTTTTTAAAAATTCAAAATATACATCTACTATTGGCTGGTTTAGATTAACCTCCAAGGCATTTCACTCGCTTTTATTTGAAAGTTTAAAGCATTTATTTACATTGGCTGGTTTAAAAGTTAACAGTACAAACGGCTGGGGGGTTCATACCCTTTAACGTATTTAAAAGACCTTGCTTTATTAGCACTAGCTAATGGTAGGTCTTTTAAGGAGGTGCACTATATTGGTCCCTTTGGGTTAATTCTTTGTTTGAATGGCGGTTTATAGCCCCCTTGGCGTTCCGGGCTCGCGTAAACAGCTACACCAGAGAACTTTCTCTTTTGTCAACATACAATTCACATATTGAAGTTAAACCTTATGATACACAATATTTATGTTACGAATTAAATATAATTATTTGGTTTGCAACATACATATTACATTCAAATTTTAGTGGGGGTAGGCCATAAAGACCGTTTCATTTCTTTAAAATATTGCAGCCATTGTTCGTCTCGTCTAATCTTTCTGTTCCTATTTAAGTGTTTTAATAATTTATATGCATTCATTTGTCTGCCATGAACATCATTCTCAATATTAGCGACGTATTTTTTTCCAACTTTCTTGAAAAGCTGCTTTTACCATCTGCTATTAAGCCTCTTCTGTCCAGTTATAAACTTTCTTTCTTTTTAAGTTTCTGTATATTTTCACTAAACATTCTTCTGCGTTTTTCAAAGACGTGAAAAACTTTCTCCCCCTCTTTTTCGATAGCATCACTTTCTTTGCAATTTCCGACATTCTTCTTTAAAAGAAGTATTTTATAGAGAAATAATTTAACTAAATTTTCCAACTTTGGGAATGCTGATCGATTTTTTTCCAAACTAATTAAACTTTTGGTTTTAGCTTCTATAATAAAGTGATCAGTGCTTTTTTCACAGCTTCGATATACACGAACATTATGAAATAGCGTTGCACTTTTTTTTATAAACTTTAACGAAATAATCAACTATGGGTCTATGTCTTCTGGTTGAACATTTGGTTTTAATTAATGATATCAAATATCAGGTCGAAACTGATTACAGTTGTTTATTTCTTACTTAAATTAATAAATTTAAATTTTTATAACGAGTTAGAAATTAACTATAACTGAAATTCAATACATTTTGAATGCAATTCAAATATAATCCCAGATTATACTTAATAAAGTGTTTTCATATTTACATTTCTACTTTTCAATATTACTCCTATAAAATCTGCCTTCAAAATACCACCGACTTCCAAATAATAAAGATGTTTATGACTATTTATTACAGATTTTATTAGTCATTTTTGTATTAACTATGTTTGGTATATATTTGTACACATCTTTATGTCGAAAGAATGTACTGCCACAGGTGGCTGAGGTCGTTAAGGCGCGGACACGAGAGCGGAAGGTATGGGAATCGATTTCCACTAGGACCATCCACCTTACGAGATTTTGGAGGTTGTCTTCAGTCCTCAAAAATGGCAAATGTAAATTATAATCCCTAACTTAGGCCAGAACGTTTCCTTCCTTACGCCCCCCCCCCCAAAATCCTTTCCCATTTAATCATTTCATTTCATGTAAAGTGTCCACTGTCTGTGATGCCTCAATGGTGAAAACAGGCGTTAAACACCATTTAAAAAAATACGAAAGAATGTAATAATTATTATAAATAGTCAGTTTGGGACCATGTTAGTTCTTTATCCATTCACTTGGTAGCACAGTATCGTACTCACAAAGCCGATACCCTTCAATATAAGGTGCGTTTACTAGCAATAACTTCATTCTTTCAAACTGACTGGCGGTAAATTTCGAACAAATTTGATAACCCTATGAAGGGCTGTACTTCTAGATATGATACAGTACTTCCTTTAATCGTTTTCCTTGATACATAAATCTGAAAAAAATATTTGTTTTAATTATTTCTAAATTTGCTATATATTATTTTTCGTTTTGTTTGTGAGGAAATGGTATAAAATATGCATAAAATGATAATCTTCGTATTTTATAAATTAACGCCGATTTCAGAAAAATGCATGTACAAAAAATGTGTACAAACTTAGTAATATCTATTTAATATATTTCAAAGTTAGATCTAATATCAACAGCAATTTGTAGTATGATGTTCTGTAAACAGATGTAACTCACCTTACGTTATGCTGGCGTTCCTACAACAAAATGGCGTCAAGATCATTTGAATAGCGGAAAATAGTTTGAAGTGCTATTGGAAAACCCAGAATGTTGAAGTTCAAAGGAAATGGAGACGTGTGTACAGAACAGAATCACCAACGCGAGTAAAAATTGCACGCATTTGAAACAAATTTGAGACTCATGGTACCGTATGCGATGTTCACAAGGGTAGATCTGGGAGACCTCGCACAGCAATAGGCCCCGCGTCCTCGGCTATGGTTTTGAGCACTCATAGCAGAAATCTACAAAACACTGTTATTATTATTGATTTATTTACACACGCTCTGTAACATCTCAGATCATCAGCGTCCCATTCAACTCAGGGCGTGAAACGGCCGACAAATTTTGCTCAGAGGCCTCTCTTTCAGGCTTGAGGTTCTTTTTCGTGCCGTAAATGTACGACACGGGACCCACGGTTTTACTTCCCTTCCGAAGGAAGCCATACTTAGGATTTTTACGCCCGAAAAAATCCATCGATCTTGGCCGGGTTCGAACCCGCGTTCTTGGGTGTTAGAGTCAAGTATGGTAACCACTACACCTCCAGGACCGACACAAAACACTGTGCACGTGATACTGGGATTAGCAGAACCAGCGTATGTCGTATTATTAAAACAACAACTTATGGGGAACTCTTAAGGATGTTGTATACCGTAGAAAACCAGCTACACTGACAACACTTCCGGAAGAAATTGAAACGGCATGTGCTGCAATCGCTGAGGACACTTTCGCAAACGTTGCTAAATCAGTAGTTCAACATACTCAGAAGTGTATCGACACCGATGGGGGGGTATTTTGAGCAATTGTTGTAACTGTGAAAGTCTAAGATAATTAGTGCTCATCATTTTCTGTTTGTGTGAATTCATTTTATGTTAACACAGTTTTTTTGTTTACTTGGAGTGTGTATACATGTTTTGGCATCCTCTGTATATGATCTTTAAAATTAGCATTGTTCAGATTTCGGTTTTAAGGGTTTCCAGAGATATGTGCCTATAAAAAGGCATTTCTAATAAAATTGGGCAAATTTGACGAATTTTCACCTTAAAACTATCAGATTTAGCAATGTCATATTTCATAAAATCATTCATCTTTATATGGCAAATAGTAAAAAAAATATAAATAGGTATTAATTGTTTAAAAATGTGACGTAAATTGTCCTGATTTTCCGACCGATTTCATGTGAAGTATGAGGCTTCACGGTGTGTGTAGGTCCTCGAAATACCGAGGAGAGAGTGCGACCTAAGGTTACGAAAACAGTGGGCCATAATCTGGTTATTTTTAACTTGCCCAAGCAAGCAACAAACTTTGTAATCTCCCAGCCACCTTAGCATGTACAAGCGCGCTTGGGCTTCCGCTAGACATTAACACCCTACTGACGGAGCTGTTAAATGTTTTCTGTGCACCTTTGCACCTGAGACATCACCTGCATCTTATAATACACCCTTCGAAACAACACGAAACACTGGTGTTACTCACACAGCTTTACTTTTCATACAAAAATAATTAACGGTATTCAAAAATAATAAAACGAAACACTACAAAACTGATACATGTGGCTGATATATGTTAAAGGGACGAAACTATATTAAAAATAAGAAGGCTGTTTAATAAAAAGTGCATAGTTGGCAGTACTGCGAATTGGGTAACCTAGTCAGCTCGAGAAAGAAGCATGGGGTGTTCATTTCGTCCACAGTCGATTCTGGTGATGTAGTGGTAATCACACTTGCCTCGTAGACCCAAGATCACGGGTTCAATTCCGACCAGGGCGTAAAAATTCTAAGTATGACTTCCTTCGGAAGAGAAGTAAAGCCGTGTGTCCCGCGTCGTACATTAACTGCACGATAAAGAACCTCAAACCTGAAAGAAGAGGTCTCTGAGCAAAATTTATCGGCCGTTTCACGCCCTGAATTGAATGGGACGCTGGAGACCTGAGATGTTAAAGAGCGTCCATAAATAAAACAAATAAGTAAAATTGTTTGTGGTAGTAGTCTTCCTGTATAGATAACAAGGGAGGTCGGTCGGTGTGCCTCTGCAGAGCGGTGGTCCGACTGCAACTCCGCGCACCTTGCCTACTTTTGTTCGATCCTTAGTCTTATCGAAGCTTATTACAAGTTTGGAAGTGATTTTTAGTGATTACGTGTCACAAGTGTTTTGGATTTTGTTATAATAATGCCTCAATTAAGTATACATTACAACAATGGCTTTATATGTTCGATAGTACGTGATTACATCATCTTGCATTGAAGTTACAAGGCAATTTTTAATAGAATTCCCATTTTCGCATTCTCCAAGCAAAAATGCATGTGGAAACTTGTAAATAAATTTACGGATTCTCGATAAAAACCGAAGGGAAAGCGTCGCGTGCTTGCTGAGAGAAATTATACAGTGAGAATCTTTTTCTCAACAATTTCTGTAACGGTTGCACAGGAATCCGCAATTTCAATAAACTCAGGTTTGCGAGCTGCTGAGCTCTTAAAATGTAAACCAGACAAGATCACTTTTGTCCACGAATTGCTACCACGTGATAACGAGAGCCAGTAAATTTCTATAACTGGATTTTGAGGAACTTTAATGATGAGATAATTAACCCAAATTTAATAATGTTCTCTGATGAAACATAGATCCATTTATACGGCTATGTATCCATACAGAATAGTTGGTGTTAGAGCTCAGAGAAACCGGATTTAGTGCAGCAAACCCCATTACATGTAGAGAAATTTGGGATGTAGTGCACAGTTAATACAGTATAATGGGACCAATAATTTTTGGAGATATTCAGAACGTTACAGGAATGACACACTCGCCCAATTCCTTAAACAACTGAATGCCGATCTGGATATTTCCAGCAAGATTCTGTCACTGCACATGCAGCATTTCATTGAGGAATTTTTTGAACATGGGGTACTTAGTAGGGGTCGACACGATCCCCGGATCTCACATCACGTGAGTATTTAGTTAATGGGGTAGTTTTAAAAACAAAGTGTATACGTCAAACTCCCATACATTACAAAAACTGGAAGCTTGTATCAGGAGAAAAATTAATTGTATTTCTGATGTGCATTAAAGCTTTGCTAGAGTTGGGTGAATGCATTCCGATATCTCTTGTGATGAGGCACGGGTTTATTTTAATTGTACTTATGAGAACCTGAATCATTACAAAGTTGGTGGTTTCATTTGTCTAAATAGTTTATCCTATTGCTCGGAAGTAGGAGATCCGCAGCGTTAATGGACAACTCGTGTGTGAAGAGACCCCGATTATAAAACATTGATATAAAATTCCCATCTTGATATTTTTTTTCTCTGCCAATGCCCATTTTTAAAAACTTCTACACAGAAAATGGGAAAAGTCTACGGTTGGAAACGCTGATGAAACATACGCGAGAGGCAATATGAAGAACAGAGAGGGGTTGATAACGACGACTAAGAAGACAATGATAGTTTAATTTTAGAGCTTGAGTTAACTCCAAAGCCAGTAGCCCCAGAGAACGATAAAGACAGAACGTCTGCAGGTTTCACCTGAAGGGTTGACCGCCCTTCTTGCTTCTCCGTGACGGCTGTAGTTACACAGGGATTAATCAAATCAGAATGTGCTTGTGATCAGAAACAAACCGATTAACCGGGAGCATTAGTCTGATGTATATATGTTTGTGCATGTACGTGAAGCATGCGACCATTACTCATGGGTTCACGGTAATGCGACAGAGGTACGGCTTTGGCACACACAGACATTGATTCACGTCCCACATTATCCTCATCATTCATTAAGGATACTCGATAAAGGTGATCGTCTGGGTTCGTCTGACAATTCACTCATTTGTCTCATGTTTTTAATCATATACAATTTAGCTCTCTGTAGTGTAGTAAAGGGTTCATATTTAACTTTTTGATAATTACAGTTTTTAGATATTTTATTTATTTGCGTGTAAGCTTACAAAAATAATGTGCTGGAGTTTCAATAACAAAGACAATTTATTGACACGCCTACCACAAGTACATTTTTCCACGTGTTGAATAGAAAATACCCTTTCGTTGATAAAATAAATATAAAAATACATGCATTCAACTGCGCTTTTTATTAATATTGAACACTGTGTGGAAGCAATGAAATTAAAATCTGAATAGAAACTAAAAAGTAGAAGTTTAAATATTTTTACTGAAACACCATCCAAAAATCCACAAGAACTTGCAAGTTATCAGAAAAAATAAATGTACTGTGTAATTAATAAAGCCAGACCTGCGTTTGGTAACTTTGGTAACACTTGAAGTTGTACCTGTTCCTGGCTTCCCATCAAGTACAGAGTAATTAAAATCAATATTCATAATTTAGAATTAGCAACTCTGTAATTAGGTGCAAGTATGTTATGCATTTTCTTTCAGTGGAGGAACTTTAATGACCTATGTAGAATTAATATTACTTTCATAAAGTGTAATTCTGTAATATTTAAGGAATATCGTTTAAATTTTTGTAATCAGGTAATGGAAAGCTCTCATCCTTCTCCGAACGCAGAAAAATTTGACAAAAGTCAGACAATGTGAAGATAACCCCTTTTGGTATGTAGCCTAGGGTTAAAAAATGCTCCTGCCTAGGGTATAAAACGACCTGTTGCTGACAAAATTACATGAGCAGGTTCAATTTTCTTTGTAGCAACAGGATTTCACGGTTTACATGCAATTATTGGGATAACTTTTCTTATAGTAAGTTATCATAGAATAATAGCAGAAAAAGTCATTGACAGTAATGTATGAAATATGTTTAAATGCATCTTAGGGCGAATAAGGAAACACTGGGCTTGAAAAAACTTTTCCAGAGAATAGAATTGAAATTCAGTGAGGTAAGCACTCACTTATCAGACGCGTTAATACAAAATTGGCGGGAGTATTTCGCGCCATTGTACACGGATGGCGTCGTTTGATATTATGTATAAAAGGGCTAAATTTATTTCCCAAAAGGAGAAGTCTCAGAATTCTCCCGGCCCAGATACGTGTGGCTGCCGTCAGACGGAGATCTGCGGAAGAGCGGCCTAAGTACCAAGTACCGGCAACTTTTGATCAGCGCATTAAATATACACGTTTGCCAAGATTATCGAGAGACGTGAGTTCATCCGAATATTCACGTTAGAAGGATAGTAAACTATGTCAGCAAAGTGAATAACGAAGCGTCATTTGTCGTCATTTTCAGAATTCCGTTCCATTCAGGCCGACTGGCTCTTAGCGCCAAAATTCAGCGAAACCTGAGATCAGCGGGCGCCAAATATCTACCGCAGCCCCATACAACATACTGGCGCTCAACGTGGGGCATACTCTAAGCATTAACACCGCCCACGCAAGCCACATTATTATTTCAAAGTGTTCGCCAATCATAAAGTCTTCTATTCGAACGGAAGCATGGCGAGTCAAAACAGTTCAAGATACAGTGAAGGGTTTCCCCTTTATTATCTGCAGGAGAGCTGTGTAAGTGGGGTGAGTTGCTGCCAAGCAATACTCCATGCACAGTTATACTATTGTGGATTGCTTGGAGCTTCTCAGTGTCCAAACGAAGGGTCTAGTAATCAGCAATGTTATCAACACAGTTTTCTCAGCACAAGGTAATAACAGACATCCAAAATCAGAAAATAATGCTGTAAATAACAACAGATCAGCATATGAATCGTCATTACTGATGTGGCATCACAGCCCGAGGACACTGATGGTATATGAGATGAAATTATAAAAATGTATAATTATGGGGGGGGGGGGAGAAGCGCTTCAGGCCTGAAGTTTGTTCCCTTTCCGGCACATGCCATTGAGGACTGGGGAAAACCTGGCACAACCTCAATCAGGAATGACAGTTCTAACGAATTTCGCACTTCAAATCTCCCGATTAGGAAGGAGTCCGTGTGTCAGCAGTGATTCTGTAATAGGAAGATTTATTGCAGCACACAAATGAATTTATGTCATACTGCCAGTTATATTCGTTCAGAAAATGTTTAAATATTAATATAAAGTATCATTATATTTTTTAAACATTTAGAACATCCTAGCATTATGAAATTTATTTTATTTTTATAAAATGTCTGGGGATATCAACACTAATTAGTACACATTTACACCCATCAATAAAATGATAAATAATATGCCATCACAATACACAAGAAGTAGTTCCTTTCATCTATATTTTAGAATCCTATTTGTCTTTCAGTTTATACATACTTTTAATTATTTTAAATAGCTACGCTAATAACAAAAATTCTAAGGACATATTATATTTTAGTATTAGTTTTCTACTGGAATAATGAAACCATTTCAAAGCAGCCGAAAATATTTAAGCGCGTTGTTTTTATGTTATAGTTGCACCTGTATTTAAAATTAATACTTTGAAGAAGAGAGAACCAAATATGATGGTTTTATTGCCCTAAAATGTATTAAATTTGACATTCTTTCAAACTATCTGTGTCATAAGACAATATTATAAAAAATAAATAATTCAAATAATATACATAACCTATAAAGTTTGTTAAGAACCATACCCTTAAGTATTTTAAATAGGTACGCTAATAATTATAAACTCGTTAGAACAGATTATATTTTAGTAACAGTTTACTCCAGAATAAGTGAGGTAATTTAAAAGCAGCCCAAAATACTTTAAGCGCACTGTTTTGTGTTATAGTTGAACTTATTTAAAATTAATACTTTGAAGAAGAGAAGATCAAATATGATGTCTTTTTGTCGCTAACATATATTAAATCCGGCATTCTTTCAAACGATCTGGGTTATAAGACGATATGAAAAAAAACTGATAATATGCGATTTTAAATGTTTGCTAGATACTGTATAAAACAAAAGAAAACAAAAGTGTTTTAAACGAAATCAATGCTGCTGTTATTTATAATATATTGTTAACTTTTTAACCCCTGACGGTAAACAGACTCATTCTAGGGGTACTGTAAGTTAAGATTTAACCAGCGCAGGCAGTTATACATTTTATCGTATCGAATACCGACGATGGCTATTATACCATAATAATGCCACACAAACAAAAACCGCCCTTTTTCTCGTTTGTGTATTTTTGTGGGGTTAATTCTGAACACAACTAGCTGGCAATAGCCAGAACGTTATGAAAGTAGGCGTCAAGTTGTGCGTGCACGCGGACTGATAACCCGGCGAGTGCTGCTGTTAACAAGGCAAATATACAAACACGATTTGTTGTTAATGCAGGAAGCGTTAGGTTGGCACTAATGGATTCATATATTCTGTCCCATTCCCGTAGCACAGGGACAAAAATTGTATGCAATAGCAGTTTCTGTCCGCCCACAAACATATTTCCTCCGCTACCCTCCGAAAGTGTCACTTTTATCAAACAACTAAGTACCGTTCGATTAAAATCTATTCAATGAACACACAAGGGGAAAAGAGCGCGAAGAAAGGGGGGGGGGAGGAGAACTTGCAAAATGTTTCTGCTGTAAACGAACATGTAAGGCGAGCATTTTTTTTTAATTTTTATTTTAGATGTGTTTCAAGATTTGATAATGAATGAAACCCAATATTAACCTCACGCAAGGCATTTCTCAACAGACGATACTGCTAATAAATATCCTATACTCTGTTGCGCTTACCACGGCCATAATGTGTACTCCTAGAGTTTCGTGCTGACATTTAAGTAGTCATAACCCAGAACTTGCAAGAAATTATTATTATATATATATATATATATATATATATATATATATATATTTTCCTTCACGTTTAATGATAAAATAATTAGCTTTAGATTGTATGACAACATATAAAGTAATACAATTTGAAAAATGTCATATTATACATGTTCTATTCCTACTGAACAAACCCAGTTTATATACATTGCAACATTTATCTAAAATATATTTCTAAGACAATTTATATTAGAATGCTTTTGCAATGTCCACGTGGGCAGGTCTATCAATATTCAACATGGACATTTTTCTAAAGTCTGCGCTATGTTATCTGATTAGGGCTAAATCGTTTGGTCCTGTTCTTCACTTTCAAACACTGCCAGCAGTGTTTTCGACATCTTGCCATAGAACGTCATCCTTAGCGCCATTTAAGTGCTGATAAGTAGGGTCGCTGTGAATCATAGACATCTGATCAGAGCTGTGAGTTCTTATATCGTTGCAGTGAGTTACAACAGTTTTATGTCGAGTGAACTGCGAAAGCGCCAAGGCAGAGAGAACTAAGCATCACGGTGCTACAAGGTATGGAAACATCCAGTAAACGCCAAAAATAACCTATTGCAAAATTACTATTAGTGACAATATTCTAATATGCTTACAGATATTTCATTTCGACCAATAATCAATTAAAATATTCCTGTAAAATAGTAAAAATGATATTGGTTATTGCAATGTATTACAGTACAAATTTCCTTGTTGGCCAACCTGTGTTCTCGTATTTTTTGCTACTATGACGTCACATATATAAGGAACATGCCATGATAAACTAGAACCCCAATTTTCTAAATGTAAAAATGAAGACAAACTTCCTTGTTTATTCAGGTTTTTGCGGCATATTAAGGATATAAAGAATATCGCTGTTGTACTTAATTAACTAATTAATTTATTTCGTTTATTTACGGTCGCTTTTGGCATCTATTCCGTTTAATTCAGGGCGGAAAGGGCCGATATATTTTTCTCAGAGGCCTCTTCTTTCATACTTTTACATGCTGTAGAACAATAACATGACACCAATGGCTTACTTCCCTTGCGAAGGAAGCTATACTTAGGATTAATGAACCCTGAAAAAAAAAATCGACCAGGCCGGGTGTGAACTCACGAATTTGGGTCTACGAGACATTTAGACCACCAGGACCGACCATTAAGGAGCATGTACGAAGCAAATAGAATGTTTCGGAAAGCTTGGAGGTTACCTGGAGACCCAAGGACGATAGCAAAGAATGAAGAGTGAATTACGAAAAAGGGTGATGGCACTAGACGAGAGGTGAAAAGGAAATGACCCTCTTAGAAGAATTTTCCAGACTTCTGCGGTGAAGTTACCGCGATTGATTGGCGATCAAGTGTGTTATTATTGGGCAGCATTTGTACGCCGGCGTTACAGGTAAAAGTGGATAGATATTTAAATTATTCGACAAAGATTGCTCTAAAACTTGAGTGACTGAGGCCTGCTTCGGCTGTATATGCTTAAACAACATTAAACATCATCCGTCATGTAGTAGTTTACAGAGCTGCTTCGCCGCTACCCAAAAATACCCTGAGATGTGAACCTCGATCTCATTTTCCCTCCTCATGTCATCGGGAGGGTTGGCGCAGCAGTAAATGCTTGGGACTGGCATTCGGGAGGTCCCGGGTTAGATTCCTATCATTCCTGCGCCCTCGCAGTCACCGCCTGTACATTCTGGCCGCCTTGGTGTAAACCCCATCTAATCTCTTTCCTCCCGGTGACTCCATTTCGGGCGCAGGGCCTAGCCATGGGCAAGGTTCAAATAAAAAAATATTATCAGAGGTATCCCGAAGTCTTCTGTGGCATGATGCGGCAAAAGATTTAACAAACTCTTCGACAAATTGACGGAGAGCAAGGAAACAGATTCAGAATATAATTACTGGTTTCCTTGGTGATATTATTACATGACCCACAATTGTAAAAAGGCTAGCTTAAAAGTCACCTAAAGGTGTGTTCAGGAATGTCATCATTAATGTGATTCATGAAAGCAACTATTTCATAATTATAAGCTACAAGGGATATTCTAAAGGTTCCGGCCTCAATCAGCGATGTCGTGAAGATAGTCAAATTACTACGATAGTTGTTAAGTATCATCCTCTAGCTGACACGCTGCTAAGTTTCAGACACATAAATGTAGTCACTTGCTTGTGATGATCGTGTAAACAAACTAGTGTCAACATTTTCAGCAAAATGAATAAAACGTAAATATTAGCTGTGATAAAGTACTTCGTTTGTAGGGTTTAACCTCAAAAGAAATTCAAAAGGAGTTAATTTCCACATTAAAGGATTCTTCCCCTTTGTTTTCGACGGTTAAAAAGTGGGCTGCTGAATTAAAGCGCGGTCGTACAAGATGATGAGCGATCAAGGTGTTCCAAAACTGGCACGACCGACGAAAGTATGACAAAAATTTACAATTCCCTAATCAAAGATCGCCGATTGAAGGTACACGAGTTGCCTGACATTGCAATGACCTTGATGGACTGTGTCTATTATATATTTTTGGGGGATATGAGAAAGCATTTCGCTAGGTAAATAACGCGTTTGTTAACAATGGGCAAAAAAGCATACAAATGAGCATTTCGCAAGAGTGTTTACACTTATTTAAAATTATTTTCGTGAACTTCTACAACGTTTCCTAACAGTAGATGAAACATGGACTCATCACTACACGCCAGAGACGAGGGAGCAGTGAAACAGTGGGTGGCAACAGGTGAAAGTGCATTAAAGAAAGCAAAAACGGTTCATTTACAGGAAAAGTCTACGGTTTTCTGGCATTCTCATGCTGTGTAGCTCGTAGACTATCTCCAGAAGGACAGAACCATCACCGGGGAGTGTTACGCTTCACTACTGGACCAACTGAAGGATGCTATTCAGGCTAAACGTCCACACCTTGCGAAAAAGAACGTTATCTTTCATTGCGAGAATACACCTTCAAACACGCCTGAGATTGCTGCTGCAATCGCTTACAAATGCTTTCTCATCCACCATATTCCCCAATTAGACTCCCAGCGATACTCTGGTTCCCAAAACTGAAGAAATGACTGGTGGACGAAGATGTACATCAAATGATGAGGTTGAAACCGAGACAGACCCTCATTTTTCAGTTGCACAAATTTTATTTTACCGACGGTATTAGAACGTTGGAAAGTCGTTGGACTAAATGTATTAATTACAAGGTGATGTTTTTTTCTCACTCTTAAAGCTTGTGTTTATAGAATGCCCCTTTGTATTAATAATTTATTTTGTATTTTGAAAACAATCGGGAACAAAGAAAGATTTATTTCTTAGTAACATTCAACAAGCAGTTCAGTTTTCAGATTTTACTTATACACTGGGTATTTATAATTTTAAAGAAAACAATTCTAAGGAAAAAATCGAATCAATTAATTCTCAGTAAAAGTAACAAGTGAGAAGGAAGTAAGGAACTTTGAAGTAGGGTAGGATTTCAGCTGCCTGAGGAGGGTTCTACAGGAAGGAAATGCGATAGCCAAGTGCAGAACAACACCCACATTGTTCAAGTCACGTGAGTGGATAGCTCCAAGTGGCAGGTCCCTTGTTGCCTGCCTTACGGAGTGCAGCTAGCCCACAACAGACGAGACGAAGCTCGAGAGAGGCGGATGATGTTGCGAAGAAGCAAATTACTATCCAGCGGTTTTGTCCCTTGCTATATTCTTCTTAGCACTTCATTCAGGCAAGATGGTTTCGGTGTTTTGTTCTCTCAAACACTTAAATGTAGGATAGGGAAATGCACACTTATAGAATATGTTGTCCATATTTGACTGCTTTGAGTCAGTCATATTGTAATAGCATCAATTGCTATGAGAGCAGACCCCAACAGATAGCCTTGGATCCTCCTGCTTGAGGGTTTTGCGCTGGGTTGGAAACCCGCCATATAAAAAACCTTACTCAGAAAGTGCACATTGCTAACCAACGGCTCAGTACACAGAATAAACGATTAGGAAGATGTGGAAAATTCAATATTGGCTCTGGGAACAGAAAAAGAATTAATCATAGAAATAAAACAGAGAAATATAAATGTAGCTGTTAAGTGTAGAGTAGAAAACCCTGAAAGGAACAAAAGAGTAGATGACTGTGTAATGATTTAGACAGGAGTAGAACAAACGACAAGAGCTGTCACAGAAGTAGCTATATGGATTAATAAAACATGGAAGAATAAACTACAAAGTCATTAATTTATAAATGAGAGGATAATTAATGTAAGATTTATATCAGAAAGTGTAAAATTATCAGTGATTGCAGTCCGAGAGTTAATCCATAAGTTTCCGGCCTCAAATAATCGCATCTGTAACTTCCGCTCAGCTGTCTTCAGTTGTTCAGATGTACTTGCATAAAGAAGGCTATGTGCAGAATATTCTGACAAGTTCAAAATGGAGCTTCGAACTGTTATTAAGTTTTTCACAAAAGCAGGACTTATCCCAAATGAAATTAATCAACGATTGGACGGTGTATATGGGGAAGCACCCCCTTCATATTCTACCGTAAAAGAATGAGCCAAACTTTTTCGAATGGGTTGAGAAAGCATTGAAGACGAAGAGCGTGCTGGTCGGCCCTTGGAGATGCTCACTCCTGAACTCATCGCTCTTGTGGAAAGAGAAATTATGGAAGACCGGCGGATCAAAACTACAGAAATAGCACCAAGTTTGGTTCTTTATGAAACAACAATCCCTCGAATTATTCATGAACATTTAAACATGAATAAGATTATGCAAGATCGGTGCCCAGACTTCTTTCCTCAGTCCAAAAGCAGCAACGAGTCAAGCTCTGCCGTAGCAAAGAGAGGACGTTCTGCAAACTATTGTTACAGAAGATGAAACTATGGTCCTCTACTATGATCCCTTGTACAAAAGAAAATCAGTGGAGTGGCGTAAACCTGGCGAAGCACCGCCTCTTAAAGGCTAAGGTCACCCAATCAACCAGCAACATCATGGCCACAATCTTTTGGGACTGTAAATGAATACTATTTATTGACTTCAAGGAGAGGAACACCACAGTAAATGGGGAGTACTATGCTGGCCTACTGCACAGACTACGTGCTTCCATCAAAAACAGAAAAGGCGAAGTGGTGTGCGCCTTTTTCACGACAACGCACCTGTGCACACAGCTCTTATTGCAAAGGAAGCTGTGAAGAAATGTGACTTAAAGGAGATCTTCCATCCACCCTACAGCCCTATCTAGCTCCCAGTGACTATTTTCTCTTCTCAAAACTCAAGAAGGATCTTCTAGGAAGGAAACTTCAGTGTGACGAAGAAGTGATGGATGCTGTTTATGCCCATTTTGCAGACAAGACTTCTGACTATTGGGGGGGAGGGGTTGAAATGTTAAGTCAAAGATATGAGAAGTGTATTGCAATAAAGGGTAACGATAGGGAAACGTGAAATATTGTTATCAAACCTAGAAAAGGGTTAGGCTGGAAACTTACCATCGTATATGCCCCTGAAGAGGGAAAAGTTGCAGACACAAATCAATTCTACGATATACTACAGAAAAGTTTGAATAAATATAATAAGACAGAGCAAATAATATTTACAGGATACTTAAATGCATGAATTGGAAAATCCTCCATTATAAATGTGTGTGGTATATGGGGAAGAAGTGATATACGATAATGAAACAGAATTGAGGAATCTTGTAAAATTGAATAATCTTAAAATCGCTAATACATACTTTAAGAAGAAAGACACATAAAAATATACTTGGTCAGCCAGAGTAACAAGATCCTTAATAGACTATATAATAGTAAACTGAAAACTAAAGAACCAAATTAAGGATATAACAGTATGTAGAATAGTAGAATTACTTTTCGGTAATCTTGGAAATCTATCTTTTGGTTAAATGGAAAAACAGCAAAATAAACAAAAATGAAACTGAAAACAGAGGATGTATTCAAAATACACCTATTACAGCATGAAAGTATACAAGACTTATTCCAGTATAGGATGACAGAGAAATTAATTGGAAGTTAATACCGAAAATGATTAGATAAAATACCTAAACATAAAAAGCATTATATTGCAAACAACAAAAGTACCATTTGGTAATAAAAAGAAACAAATGCTCTAGATACTGGAATGAAGAAATACGGTCAGAAGCAAACGATAAAAAAGAAGCAGAAATACCTAACGAAAAAACTAAAAAGGAATTAAAAAGGAATATAGCAAAAAAGCAAAACTTTAGACACTCACTTTTAAATTCATGGAATGGTTTTTTGACAACAAATGAACGTGATATTTAAGCTAAGCAAAATATAGGTTGCAAAGTCATAATGAGACATCGTAAAAAAACAGAACGAATTAATTATCATGTATCTCAAAAACAGAACAAATAGAATATTACAAAAAATGATTATACAAGACAGTAAAAATGACATACAACATGAATAGGAGGAAAAAACAATAGATTTAATAACAGAAGAAATGCAAAATGCTATTAAAGAGTAGAAAATAAAAAAAAGTCCCTGGAAAAGGCAACTTCTCCGTGGAATTATTAAAGTATGGAGGGTTGATATTACAGCTACAAATATTACAATTATTGAATACGTGTTGGAGAATAAAGAAAGAATTCCAAAAGAATGGGAGATCTCATTATTTAAAAAGGGACAAAGAAATGAATGCAAAAAACTATAGAGCTTATTAAATAATATAATTTATAAAATATATGCAAGGATTATTACCTCCAGATTAAATATTTTATATAATGTAAAAAATAGCTTTTTTTATTTGGTTTATTTAGGGACGCTCTTTAACAGCTCAGGTCATCAGCCTTCCATTCAAATCAAGGCATGAAACGGACGACAAATTTTGCTCAGAGGCCTCTTCTTTCGGGCTTGAGGTTCTTTATCGTGCCGTAAATGTACGACACGGAACCCACGGCTTTACTTCCCTTCCGAAGGAAGCCATACTTAGGATTTTTACGCCCGAAAAAAATCCATAGGACCTCTGAAATTGTAAGGTGTAATATGCATATCGCGTTATTATTATATACGTAAACGATATAGCCGTTTATTTTTCACTCTTATTTAATGGATCTTTATATCTATAAAAATTAATCAATTCTTATTATGCTTTTTCTTAAAATGTAGTAAAATCAGGCCTAAGATTAGGGTACCTCCCTGGCACTTGCCATTTATGAGGACTAAGGAAAACCTGGAAAATATTACAGTAAGGAAGGACGGCCCTGGTGAGAATCAAATCCCAGACCTCCCGCTCACGAGGGCATGCCTTAACGACCTCTGCCACCCGTGGCGCAAATGCCGTTTCTTCGTGCTTTATTACCAAGTTAAATGTTAACATTTTCAGCCGCCCCCGGTTTTACCACTACCCTCAGGGACTCTGCTTGTTTATCTATGATAATGACTCGTGCAACATTTCACGTGCAGCATACACGTTCTGTAATCAGTTAGGAATTGTGGTCCCGTCACTTGTTTAGTGTTGGTGCTCTGGCGTGATTTTTCTCTAGCTTATAAATGTGCAGTTTGTAGTTTTATCCAATGCTCACCGTGCCATTTAAATTTTGTCAATGAAACTGATTAAGTTGCATGTATTGCTGTGATAAGTTTCACCCTGCCAGGTTGGTTCGTCGTTCCCGATCAAAGCAAAAGAACCATGCGCACTCGGCGATTACAAACTTTCGGTTTTCAAGTACACCTCCACTCCTAATTGCGGTCGGTCCTGGTGGTGTAGTGGTTACCATACTTGCCTCCTAAACCTAAAATCGCAGGTTTAAACCCGGCCAGGGCCGATGGATTTTTTCGGGCGTAAAAATCCTAAGTATGGCTTCCTTCGGAAGGGAAGTAAAGCCGTGGGTCCCATGTCGTACATTTACGGCACGAAAAAGAGCCTCAAGTCTGAAAGAAAAGGCCTCTGAGCAAAATTTGTCGGCCGTTTCACGCCCTTATTTGAATTGGGACGCTGACAATAAATCAATCAAAAAAAAAAAACTCCTAATGGTTCCATTTCCCTGGTTTTTAAAAATTAACTCTCTTATTTTATTTAAATGATATATACCGAGTTTCGCTGCAAATATATATATATATATATATATATTAATGTTGGGCTTTAGGTAACCCCCACTAATAATATTATGGTTTCGCTGCTTTACATAAACTACTTTTTTTTATTTTATTTCAATGGCATATACTTAATTTCGATCTGGAAAAAAATTGCGGAAGCTAGAGCGATTTTAAAAATGCCACTTGAGGTTACCTCCCCCCCCCCCCTTGTCCAATTTTGCTGGTTAACGAAACTCGATAAATCGTTTGTTAATTCAACGTTATATGCCGAGTATTGTTGAGAGAGGGTGGGAAAAAAACTGACACCTAGAGCGTTAAAACACACACACACACACATGCAGAGAGAAAAGGATAAAAAACTGAGATGAATAGTGTTTAACACCCGTTTTTACTACTGAGGCACCACAGGCGGTGGACACTGGTGATACATGAGATGAAATGATAAATTAGGAAAGGGTTTATTTTTAAGGAAGGAAACGTTGCGGGCATTTGCCAGTTATGAGGACTGAGGAAAACCTGGAAAGAACCTCAGCCAGGGTGAACGGTCCTGGCGGAGATTCGAACCCCAGACCTCCCGCTCACGAGTCTACGCCTTGATCTCTGCCACCCTTGATGGCCTTTGTCTTAGTGTTTTATCCTTTTTCTGGTTACTGTTAGTTTAGTTACATTGTTAATAGTATTGTGCTATTTTCATTTTTATATATACATATATGAAAAATAAGGTAACACTTTGAAACATGTAACTAAAATAATAATAGCTATAGAAGCAGACACAGATAAAATACTTAATATTTACAATATTTCACCCACTATATCTGTAGTTAATTATATATAATATATAAGAAAAATAAAAATAAAGTAATACTATTAACAATGTAACAAATTAACAGTGATTATAATAGTAGAAAAGGATAAAACAATAAGAGAAAGTAACACTTGAGATCGCTATATTTCGGACTCGTGGAGTCCTTCTATGGTGACAAGTGACAAGTCCTTCTATGCCTACTCGTGGAGTCCTTCTAGGTCTACTTGCCATAGAAGGACTCCACGAGTCCGAAATATAGCGATCTCAACTTTTTCTGTGTGTTTTATCTTTTTCTGCAATCATAATTACTAATTATATATATATATATATATATATATATATATATATATATATATACATATAATATCATATACACATACACATTTTTCCATTGTCATTTTTATGCCTAGTAGGTAGGATCGATGGAGATTTGAAAAAACGTTTCATAAGCGCTTTTCAAAAGTACAACCGCAATAGAGGAATTCGCTAAAATATCCCATTTATTAAAGCGATGGTGAGGTATCTTGGGGAGACATTGCTCCTATAATAGTAACCAGTGAAGGGAAGTGGTAGCCATCACGTCGCCTTCCTGGGAGTTGCAATTAGCTACGCTCTTGTTGATAACGACGTCATCCGGCTCTTGACATTTCCCTGCAGGAGAACGGCCTCTGCGTGCTTTTATATGCATTTGCTACAGCTGGCGACTATTTAAATACTCTTGTCACCCAGTCATTTCTTGTTATAATGGATCACTTTATACTAATGCTGAAGGTAAAGGTGTCAACATCAAAAACTGTATCATCTTCCCAGGTTCTGAGCACAAAATTCTCCTGCTGGAAGTTTTAACGAGTTGTTATAATAGTACCATCAGATGTGCATGCGGCGCTAATGTGCGGCAACAAATTGAAATGTCTGTGGCATGGATACCTAGGTGTCTAAATACATGTTCTAGCTAGAATTAATCTAAAATAGCAATATTAGAAATAATTGTGTAGTATTTTTTTTTTTAACTTTCATAAGTAACTAAATGTTCTAGACAAGAATAAGTTATCCTAAACAATGCAAGTGCTCTACAACCCCTTTTACGTCCTTATTGTGAGAGCCCGAAAGTTCCGCCGTTTATTTTTGCTTAAATGGGCTTTTTTTTTGAGCTTTATTCCTAAATGTAAAAATATTAAGTGTTTAAAAAATAACGTAGGACTGAAATTGTGCGCCATTTTATTCCCGTTGGGTTGGCAACGCTCTCTGAAGCACACGGTGAAGTAATCACACCCCGGTTAATAGCGAGTTAGTCATGATGGAGAAATCTGCAAGTGGATGGTGCTTTTGCTAAGAAAATTATCTTCAGGCACATTTTCACCTGGGTGGATATGTAAACAAGCGGAATTCTCGCATTTGGGGAAACGGAAAACCCTCATGTTACTGAAGAAAAGCCAGTTTATTCCCAACGAGTGACTGTGTGGTGGAATTATTGGGCCGTGCTTCTTCGAAAACAAGTCCGGAAGTACAACAACTATCAATGGCGTACTCTATCGCGAGATAACAAAATTTTTGTGGCGTCAGTTGAAAGCCATGGACTTGGCCTTTGATGTTGTGATGTTGTTCCAGCAGGATGGCGCGACATGTCGTGCGGCGCCCTAAATCATTGACTTGTTACAGCAGAAAGTTTATGGGTGACTGATTTCGGGCAACAGTGATCACAACTGAGCACCAAGGTCATGCGATCTTACACCGTGTGACCTTTATCTTTGGGGATTTGTAAAGTCCAAGGTTCACAGTAAGCCCATACCAACCATTCCTGAACTTAAATCCGATGTACTATCTCAATAGTGTGCGAAAATTTGATGCAAATTTTGTCAAAAGAGTATACGAACGTCAAATGACAGGTGAATGACATTTGTCGGCTATCATTTTGCATATTTAAACGGAGTGTTTACTCTTTGAAATTAGGTCATAATTTTGCCTATTCATGTATACATAAAGGTTCATTCTGTAAAATTAAATCCTGCGTCACTTTTGAAACACCATTTTAATTGGGTACTGCATTTAAAATAAGACAGTGGGTAATATCATTTTTGAGTTCACAATTTACAGAAATCCCCACACACTGAGTTTAGCGTGCATGTGCTTCAAAAGTTCTTTAGGCGGAAATTTTAACCACCTGTATATTCATTTAATTTATGGCCCTAACTCTGTCAGAAAAGATTATTATTATTATTATTATTATTATTATTATTATTATTATTATTAAGGCTGGCCAACTTTCTTTTGCTCTATTGCATCTCTCCTGGTCGTATGTGAAATATCGCGTTTCTGTTTCCGGCAATCGAAAAATTTATCGCCCATCTATAATAACTACTGCCATTTGGAGGTAAAATGCAGAATGACAAGCACATTTTAAACGTCCTTAGTACCGTTTACACGCTTCGCAACAAACATATTATGGCCTACTTTAAACCACCGAAATATTCATAAATACTAAACAAGCTACGCGGTTATTCAGGCAAAATGGGCTCAAGGGTTGAAAAGTACATGTCACCGCTCAAGAGAGAATTTCACCCTCTACGGGTATAAGCTTTGGCGGACATGTATTCATAAAAACACACAAACACTCGTGTTAATTTAAAAAAGAATATATATACGCGTGCGTATATTGTGCTAATACGGGACACGCTCCGTTTGTCTGTGTCTGGAACATATGTTTATAGCGTTCCCAAAACGTCGGCCGCGCTGACATGGTCATATACCAGTCGGCAAAATGTGGCATTGTAGTCTGAGCTTATGTTAAAATCTGAAGGACCGCTCTTGCGTTAACAAATGTAATAATTCAGAGACCAACAAAAACAGCGAGCACTTCAACTGCCTTCAGTCACAATTCATACGTTGGGAAACAACATATTCTCAAAAAAACACGCTCCTATTAAAAAAATAACAAAAGATTACACAGCAGAATATTTTGTAGTCAAAAACGTTTACAAGCGCAGTTTATCTCAAGCATTTAATTTTAATACCCACTTGAATAACATTTTCTGGGGAAAAATTTTTTTTTCGCAATTTTACATGGTTTTTCTTTTTTTTCTTTATCAAACATTAATTTTATTTTATTTTTAAGCAATTAAACAATCAACAGTTATTGTTATTTCTGTTACATTGTTAACAGTGTTATATTATTTTTAATTTATGTTACATATAATATCAATGAAAAAGAAAGTAATTAAAGTAACATGTTATTTTAATTACGTGAACAAGGTAATTGAAATGGCAATAACTAAAGAAACAGAAAAAGGATAAAACACTTAGATACACGATTATTTCATTTATATTATATAATATAAATGAAAAATAAAATAATGCTATGGACACTGTAATGATGATGATGATGATGATGATGATAATAATAATAAAAATAATAATAATAATAATAATAATTAGAAGAGCAGAAAAAGAATAAAGTACCTAGGAATTCACATATTTGTTTCGCTTTATCCCGAACTTCTTGAGTTTTTCGTACCTATAGGTATATTTCTACAATTTCACACAAATAGTATACGGTGAAAGGATATAACAGTTGGTTACTCTGAAAAATTAACGAAAAATTGGTAAAAACGATGCATAGATTCTGGTTGGGAAAAGCGACACTCGAACATACCGACGTGTAATTTTGGTATATTAGTAACGCACCATTTAAGTCTAAAATACAAGTTGTTCACATTATGCTTTAATAATGTTTCTACCCACTTTCCTGTTATTTTAGATAAGTTTAAACTTTAAACTAACAGGAAGAGTGAAAACATTCAGTTTCAATATACTTTTAAATATGTTTTCGTCATTCTTTATATTTTTTGAAAGAACTTAGGGCTAGATTGGTTATGTATTCCTGCGAGAATGCGGCAACTGTACAATACATTCAACTCAATAAATGCTGATATAAATTAAACATTGTTACACATATTTAATTAGTGATGTTTCGTAACTCACCTATAAAAGGTCATTTCATCGCTTTTTCAAGTGCGAAGAAATGCCCAACTTAGCTCTACTTAGCATTTAATGATAAAACAGAAACTTAGAACACTAAAAATATTTTAACATTCATTATATTCAACAGTAAACTGCAATAAATGTTAATTCAGCAATATAAAAACAGCTGAACTCAATCAGAACGCAACTGCATCATGGGTAATGCTATATTATAATGCTATAATTCTTCAGATTTTCCTACACTCGCAACTGTTTTACTGCGAATAAAATTAAACCAACGCGTTTCTTTTGTTTATTTCCTTTACAGCGTTGGCTGCACTGACATCTGTATTCCAAGATGGACGTTTCCAATTCTCTTGCACACAAATTCTTGAATGCGCGCAATAATGTCGACATGTAAGCATAATTTATACGGAGAAGTTCCGGAGGTTAATTAATTTCGCTGTCGACACCGCTGACATGACGTTTCATAAGCTACATTTCCTACCTATGACAATAGCAATAATTTTGCCACTGAATCTGGCGTTCACGTAAGTAACATGACCACAAAACCCCAGCTCACTCCATAAATTTGCACGTACTGATTACAAATTCTGCATGCATTAAGAGCAGAGGATTTGCGACGCCTTGATTTACTGTTGATAATACATTAATAGCTAGCAGGTTATAAACAATGGCTGCAATAATAGGGGCACATCGCTTAATTTTATTATAATTAATGATTTAAATGTTTCACCGTTGGAATATCACGTGTTAACTCATGCATTAAGGTAAGTAAAACGAAAGTGCAATAAAATAGGGATGTTAATGATTTTAGGCTATTTCTAGCAATTTCACTGAATATCACGATTTAAACGTGAGGGTCTTTGGTAATGAACCTAACTTATAATGCACTGTTTATCACAATCAATTGAATAATAGCCATTGTAAACAGCAAAATATTTTATGAAATAATATTTGCAATGCATGAAATAAACCACTTCGGAAAAGGCAAATTATCATAAGTAATATCACGAGAGGGTCTAAGATTGAAGATAAATTCACGAGCATTTGAATGGAAAGCTCACAAACTTGAATGATATTTATTAGGACTATTTTACGAATAAAATAAGAATTTAAATATAATTCCTCTAAACTTGGCTTACAAAATTGTAATACTTATATTTTTGCATTATGAATATTTAACCTTGTCAAGCTATCTTGCAACAGACGAATTTTGATTGTCAGTAATGCCAATAGAGAAGAGCCAAATACGGATTTAGAACTATTTCAAGAATGGAAGTTAAATATATTTGCTTTTTGCACATGAATTAATTGTATAAAATGTTACACTTATGAATACCTATCTATTCATAAACCGTGAGAATAAAATAGAAGAAAATCGACTATTACAGTCGTTACCGTTAGATTTTCTAATACCAACTGAGAAAAACAAAACAGAGAAAGCACTTTACCACTTTGAACAACGTGTGTGTTAAGATTAATGGTTGCTTAAGCAGGTATTGTTACATAATTTATAAAACGATTTCAGACTGTTTGGCTGAATATGCAAAAACAAATTTTTGAGTGAATATACGTCAAGTTAGTTAAATTTACAATTACTGAAAACACAGAAAAGTGGTCAGTGATGCGTGCTCAGGAATTATATAGTGGAGGTTTAGAGTTGGCTACACTAACCACAAGACATGCATATCCCGTGGTAAAATGGATTTGATACATTTTTTCTATAATTTCACTGCGATATCCGGCTGTGATTGGTCAAAATAAACCAAAAAAATAGTTTCATTGGTCGATTTTAAGATGACGTCAATTAAGTGAAATAGTGTAACAAATTGATTTTGCCCAATGCCAGTCCCTTGTTTTCACAGATTAGTGGGCGTATCCCCTGATCTGCAGCATTGCTGGGGACTGTTCAGGTTTAGACGCCCATTGGAAGGTGGTGTATTTCCCAGTAGAGATGATAGTGCAGAGGGGATGGGATGAATGAAATGAATTAATTACTGCATAAATTAGCTCGGAGTCGTTGGCACCTTAAAATATCTGGCATCATCTTCTCCGGTAAAGAAAAACTCTGAGAACAACCTTACCCAGACAGCTTGATGTAACCAGGAATCGAACCCAAGACCTTCAGATTAGTATAGCCTTTTCTTAACCATTTTAAAAGGTTGTACTTACCAACTTTATAAAAAGAGGTGCTGAAACTGCAGAGCCATACATTCTTCGGCACCTATTTTAAAAAACTGTCCATCACTAAGCAATTATGGATATTTTCTGACGAATATTCTATTTCTAGCATACGGAATTGTTTAATTTACTTCGGAGATAAAAGCAAGAGGTTAAGTCTAGGGACCGAAGGGGCCACAAAGCCTATTAATAATTTGTCATTCTGAAACACACTTTCAATTTTTCTCAATGAAATATTCGCTTTATGAGCTGTGGCAGATTCTTGTTGAAAAGGGGGGAAAACACGCCCTCGGTTAGTATATTCTATTTACCTATCCCACTTATTTATATGCATTTAACTTTAACAATTTAGTAGATCTTTGCACAGAGCCATAATAAGATGTCTAAATATTGGGGGAGTGTTTCCAAACAATAACCAAGTCATCTAATGTTTCTTCGTTACGCAACCTACACCGGCAGTTAGGTTGGAATGAACACTACCTAGTCTGAAATTTATTTAAAATATTATGGATTGTTGTACAGTCTGGATAGCAGCTTTTTAATCGCCTTTGAATTTGACTTGAATTAACAGACATGAATCATAAATAAATACACATTGAGTAGTAGAAGATATACACTGATCTACAATTCACTTTGCGATTAAATACAGAATAAAACCCACCATTTGCAATAAGTAAACTAAAGTTAACCACATTGACAGCCAAGGGCTGGTGTGACTTTATTCCACTCAACGTTGGGAAACAGGTGAGTACACGCTCAGTGGAAAAACTCCGCAATTTGGTTCATAGTTCATTGGATCTCTCCGTACTTTCGTCTTCGTTTTTGCTTCATAGTGAACCATCACTGCATGCAATCGTGCACACAGCTTTTTCGCATATAAGTTTTTTTTTTTGTGCAGAATATATAACTAGTTTGTATATATATAAAAATTATTTTATCACTGCATGTAACTGTTTCCCCCATTCTAATATAAAAGTGGTAGATTCAATGATGCCATGCAATGACTTTTCGCGTTGTTTCATGGTAATGTAGTACTTTCCATGGTCACTAACCATATGACTGAAATAATGATGGAAGAAAAAAGAAGTAAAACATTTTGGTAGAATGATGTCCGGAAAATCCCCTAGAGAACCTGTTTTGTTCGCTAAAAATGCCATTTCGCTGAAACCAACGACCCTGCTCTCTTGTCAACTGAGATATCGTGACCTTTTCTTTCTTCAAGAGATTCGACATGTCCCGACATGTCGTACACATAACCGAAAACTATATGTAATAAAATGTATATGTACAGTAAATGCAACAGGTTACATATCTGAAAACGAAAATTGGCTTTTCGTCGTTTCGTTTTACGCTCCATAACATTAAACCGCTGTGACTCCGTATCTGAAAATGTGCCCTGTAGTTTATTGGGTTGTCACACTGGCAGTGTTGAGAACATGCAGGCTTCAGCAAAGTCCATCAAGCGTTAGATATCGGTTTCCTCTGAAGATACATGATGCATGTAATAATATCTGACGGAGCTGTTCCTTCTGCTCTACAGATTTGTCCAATCAGTGGCGGGACATCAAGTCCTACCTGGCTGGCCGTATATCAGAGATTTAGGCCAGGCGGGTAAGGCAAGAGGAGTATTTTCCATTACCAGCAACTTTGGAGGATTCTTAAGTATCACAAGGAATGATATAAAACAGAAAAGCGATAAATTAGTCCAAGTTTTATTTTAATGTACTTCTATCGTGCATCGATCTCTCCAATTTCTTCATTCATTCACTAAGACCTATAGACCTGTCTTCCTTGAGCGCAATATAATTATTTAATTAGGTAAATCATGATTACCTATGAGCAAAAAACACATTTTATATTGGGTATATTTCTTTGTAACATGTGATTTCATTTCAGTGTTTCGTATCTTTAAGTTGCCTCAAAAACTATCAGGTGAGAAATTTATATGATCAGACAATCTCAATTCTAGAGGCAATAATTATGTCCGGAAATGTTTTAGCCATAACCATAACCGCTCTGTATAATCGTGAACTGATAGCTTTTTTCCAACCACACTTGACATTACAAATTTCTGTGGCAGTGCTTACTTCAAATTCCGAAATGTTACACCGTGGATGCAAGAAGTGAAGTGCCGTGGCCACATCAGGGCGGTGAATGAGGTAGCCTTGGTAACTGGCATACTACAAGGTTGGGAATGTATAGGGCTGCTAACTTCTGAACGGATAATGTCCCATTCCTACACAGAATAGGGACATTTATTGGATTTTCCAGTTCGGTTTTGTTTTTTGACTTGCAGGTAAATTTTCTTTCTCGGGTTTGGCTATTTATATCTTAGAGGTAAAATAATTATTTTTCTAATGGAAACATTGGTACAGATTTGACATAATGACTACGAAAAGTACAAACAGATGACCTGTGCATTCACTTGGGGCAACTAGTGGAGCCTTCAGCTATTAAATAGACAACACACACAAAGAAATATATCAGTCATAATGCACCAGAAGAGGCATTTGTTTATATAGTGGCTCCGATGATGAAAATAAAATTAATAACAATTAAGACATAAAATTACGGTTATGAAAATTACCACTTATACCATTAAACCTCCACATAATAGACCTTTTTATTCAAATTGTCTTTTCATCTCTTTCGAGGGCGTATCTCGTCGTCCTATAGGCTTATTTTTCTACTATACTTGCAATTATGACCTTACATTTTATATCGAGATTTTTTAAAAAAATCTTATTTCTGCTGCTTTTAGTCCATGGTTTTGCCTTGTTGTTAGAGACCAATGCGCATTAGATTCGATGGCGCATTAGATTCGCGAAAATATGGTATACTCATAAAATCTAAAAATCTATGTAAAATATTTCAGGGGCATGATTGAATAATTTTATATGTATTTGATCTTAATAGTAATAATAATAATAATAATAATAATAATACTAATAATAATAATAATAAAGTTCCGCGCTGAATATTTTCAAAACTATTTCTCCATTAGTTTCTTGCTTTCAGTTCCTAAACGATCTCACATGGCATAACTACATTTCCACTTTCTTATTTCAAGAACGATATGAGATATGAACAAAGATGCTGTACAGAATTTTTCTAAAAATTATTTGTAATGTTTATCTTGGTTATCAGAAATAATTTTAAAAAAAAATTTTAGCCTTAGCAATTGTTAATACCATAGCAATCTAGGGCAGATTCATGTAAACTTTCTTCGTTTGATTCCAAGCGGAGCGAAAATTGACGAATATAGGAGTTTACGGTGACACATCCATATAACGTAGAAGATTGCACAGTACAGACTTGTTGATTTGGTTTATTTACATTGCATTAAGACTTTGTTTTTCATTCATATTCCCAAAATACGGTCAGTCACGTCTTAAAGTGGTGCTGCCATCGACTGTAATATTGTCAAGTCCTTGATTGTGGGTTCATTCTCACTTCTTTCTGCAGGTCTATTCATTGATTTCTTCTTATACTTATTTCTGAAAAATGTTGTTCTGCAGAAAAGTTTAAGAAAAGTATAATCTCACACTCTCTGCCCCAACGTTCACGATCTTTGTTACAATTCTTTCTGTACAGTAAATTCTCCAAAACCACATTAATTAATTTTCAACATGTTGAAAAGACGGTACTTTTACATATATAACGATGTATTTGAAATGTAAGATTTTATAAACTTTTTCCCGCTTTTTTGTATTGAGCGATGTTATTTCAAGTGTACATCCATTAGGAAAATTGTTCGTTTTTTCCCCAATATTTTCGGGATAAAATATTTTTTAATTTTCTTGATATATTTTAAAACATCCTTTTGTGTATTTAGCAGCAGGTGTTTCAAGTCTTTTTCGTTGTTTACCAGTCCATCATTTACTTCTATTTACTATCTTTGTTTCTTTTGAGTGTCTTCAAGCCATTTGTAAGTACGTCTATGATCAGATACTGGCAAAGAACAATATCTTTCTTCATGCTGTTATAAAACTTTATAAAGTACTTTGGTTTTTACATAAATTAAATTTTATTTCATAGTCTGTTCAATACAAAAAATCTATCAAAACTGTTTTACAAAGTGACGAAATATTGCTATAAACTGCAAGTTGTTGGCAAAAAAAAAATAAATAAAATAATAATAAATAAAAATGAATGCACCTAATGCTTATCATGTTTAACTTTTCTCTAAATGAAGTTCTGCTCTTTTTTTTTTTTTTTTTAATTACACGATAGTCACACAGAAGTTTCTAGAGGCACTTCAGAGTCGGCAGGCAAAATTTTGAATTTTTGACTTTTCGAAAAATGAATTACAACAAAATTCAGAAAAGTTCTGAACTATGTGATATAATTTTTTACGTGACACATAAGCATAGAACCCAGTCACCCATACGCAAGTAGGAGGCCCTTGTCCTGAAGTGATTTTATGAGCGCATTATTATCATCATCATATCTCGCTCTCGTATACACAAATACACAGAAGAAAGTCTAACGAGTACTTCTTATGGAAATGCAAGTGAAACAGTTGGTGCAAATATGACTGGGCAAGCTCAACCTGTTTTCACTAGTGTATACAAACTACGATTATATAACAGTAGTATTTGTACAGTATTTTTATGCGAATAATCTTGTTCATGGCAGAAAGTACTTTGGATTACAATTATCCAAACTTTTCCTAGCAGGTTGTCAGCTAATTAGGTTTCTCCTGTTTTTAATCCTCTTAATGGTATTTGAAAGTCATTTTTCACGATTTCTTCTGAAACTTTTAGATGGACCAATCCCTGATTTGCAAAAAAGTATTTTCTTCTTTTATTTATATAATATATACTGTGTTGCTGCAAATATTTTTTTTAAGTTTTGGACTTCCGTTAAATCCGCACTCATAATAGTTTGCTTTCACCGATTTTCAGGAAATATTTTTCTTATTTTGTATACATATACACGGAATATGTCGAGTTTAGTTGAGAAAAAGAAAACATTGCAGCCGCTAAAGCGATTTCTAAATTCTCGTTTTAGGTTAACCCTCACCTCGTTTGGTCCAATTTTTCGGTTATGAACTCGAGAAATTGTTTTTAATTTATGGTTATAAGCAGAGTTTTGTTGAGCAAAACAAAAATTGCGCCCGCTAGAGCATTAACAGACATACCCCCCGCCCCAAGATTGAGTCCGGGTCTATTTCCAATTATTACTTTCCCTTTCAAAATCTGAAGAAGTTGTAAAAGTTCGTTTTAGTTGAAATCCCGCCCCAAATGGTCCAACTTTGCGGTTAATGAACTTGATAAATCGTTTTATTTGATCTTTAAATGCCGAGTTTTTTTTTGATAAAAACATAAATTGCGCCCGCTAGAGCGCTAACAAACATATATGTGCATTGAAGAAATTTTTCAAAAATCTTTTCACAGGTACAACCGCAAAAACCGCCACGGGTGGCAGAGGTCGTTAAGGCGCGGATTCGTGAGCGGGAAGTCTGGGGTTCGAAATCAGCCAGGACCGTCCTCCCTGACTGAGGTTTTTTTCAGGTTTTCCTCAGTCCTTATAAATGGCAAATGCCGGAGAGGTACCCTATCTTAGGCCTGGAACGTTTCCTTCCTTAAAAATCCTTTCCCAATTTATCATTAGTGTTCACCGCCTGTGTTGTGTCTGTAGTAAAAACGGGCGTTAAACATTTTTCCCCCATAAGCATTATGGATAACTGGAACTTAACCATCCACCCAACAGTCCAGGTCTAGTCCCCCGAGATTAGTTTATTTGAAAATGTGCAGTTCCTTCGTGTACGGAGATGTTCTGGCGATGTCATGAAGGAGGGAATAAAGGTTTGTTGCAGGACCAAGACATAGATATATATATTTTTTTAAAATTTTGAAGAGGTTAAAACACTGGAAGCGTAGCATAACTAAGTTAGTGGATGTAAAGTGAGCAATAGAGAATTCATCGTCAGGTTTTTTTCGTCCGCAAGTAAATAGCTTACTGAATCATCCCTAGTATTTTTAAAGGTCTGCTAAAAAAAAAAAAAAAAAAAAAAAAAATTCAATTCTCTTACTGTTGTTAATTTCCGATTGGTTCCTACTCTCAGATAATTTTCATGCTAAGCTATGCGCAGATTACCTGCGTGATGAAGAAATGATGTTATCGGATCGGAAATAAGTACCAAATTTCTAAGTGGATATTCGACCTCAGCTCTCTGTATGTGATGTACCAACTGAGCGAAGCAGAAATCCCATTTACAGTACCTGTTAAGCCGACGCTATCCCCCCCAAAAAAGAAGAATAAAGAGGTGCCAATTACGTAGTAGAAGGGAGGTGAGAGGTTTGGAGAGAGAGATATAGCATGTGTGCTTCTAAAATTCAATTTTCCGAGCCGATTCTCGTGAAACTCGCCATGATTCCATTAACACGTGCGCCATCTTACTGCTGCAAATCGAGGTAAAGTTTGCACCACTAGCGGCAACTTTGTCCCGTGTTAGATTAATGATGTTACGGGCGGCACAATATGTCCCATCGCGAGAACGCCGATAGCGGCTTGCGACGCATTTGCCTCACTTGACATCTCCATCAATTTGTTGATCATTGCAATGAGTTTGTCGTCATTTTTTTAGTGCTTGTTTCCATAGCGATCGCTTCCAATCCTTAACTTATTTAAAACAGAATGTGTTACTTTGAAATGACACTTTTCCAACAGCATCGTTACTTCTATTTGAGACGGGCATTTGAAACCTTAACAGAAGAACTCATTAAAAATAGTTATATAATCGAAAACTGAGCGAATTCCTCACCTAGTAGAATGACATTAAAAAGGAATATAAAATTCAAAGCATGGCCTTAATAATTAACGAAATGAAATAGTATACAATTAATAAAATGAAATATATTACCACTGATAGACAAAACTATGCTGTGTGAATATTTTAAACTTTTTAAAAGTAACAATACTTATGAGTTGAGATCTTCATATCATCTTTACATTCACTAAAATAGAGAGAAATAACAGAAAGTTTCGAGTTACATTGAGTACTTAAGATGATGCTCATATGTTTCAATAAAACAAAAACATGTTACTATTCAGAAACAAATACAATGTAAAAAGTAAACAAAAACAATCGAAAGTTACATCGATTTTCAGTGGCTTTGAAATTTAATTTAAATGTTATTGTAATAAAAATATGTAACGTAAACGTTTTCTGAACGTTATTATAGAGCGCTCTTACATACAAATATAATTCTCAAACACATATTAGATTAATGTTTCACATTTCACGACGATGCTTTTGTTAAATATAAAAATATGTAATGTTATAAATATAATTTATATGTTGAATGAATTCGTCCTTTTATTTTAAAAACTATTTTTCTTGTTTTATTTAAATGATATGTATAGAATTTTGTTGTGGAGAAACATATTTGTGCCGCTAGAGTCATTTTTAAATTTTGGTTACCCACTTTTAATGACGCTATTTCCCCGATTTTCAGAAATTATTTTTATTATTTTATTTAAAAGATATATACCGAGTTGTGTTGCGAAAAAATAAATACGCATGTCGCTAGAGCTATTTTTAAATTTTTGCGTTTCAGGTAAATCCTCCCACTCCCAATAGATTTGTTTCGCTAATTTTCAGAAACAATTTTCATTATTTTATTTCAATGAACTATATCTAGTTTCATTGAGGAAAAAAAAATTGCGGACGTTACGACGATTTTTAAATATTAGCTTCACTTTAACCCTCACCCCCAATTAATCAATTTTGCTAATTAACGAATTCGATGAATTTATCACTATATGCCGAGTTTTTGTTCAAGAAAAAATATACCACCGCTAGGGTAATAAAAGCGCGCGCAACCAAAATACAAATGTAACATAAAATAATAATTTGAACAATGTAACTATAATAAGAACAAAGGAGAAATAGAAGAAAACACTTAGTATCCACATAATTTCGCTATATCTCGAAAACTAGTGTTCTTCCTTAAAGTAAATAATAAAATTAATTGAATAAAAGAATAATAGCAAAGAAATCATAAGCAAAACATATAAAAGCAAACTCAAGTTAACAAGCCAAGAAAAAAGCAATACCAGAGGTGAATACAATATAAATGGAAAATGAAGGAACATGAACAATGTAACTAAAAATAATAAAAGCAGAAATAGTTAAAACACACTTTTCGCTATATTTCGAACACTATAGCAAAAATTTGTGAATATTGTTTTATACATCCTTCCTTGGTTTTGCTATTTTATATATATATATATACGAGTGTATGACATTAACTAACTAATTAACACTACTACTAAAGACACGATAGTTCCAACCGCGGCACCAGATTTTGTTCGGGACATGAGACAATGAAGACTATGGCGGACGGTACACTTCTGCAACTATACACCCTGAAAGGGCTCAGGGTATCCAACAAAGACGAAGCTGATTGCCAGTTGGGCAAAAATTAAAGGGAGGGTGCGAAAAAATGTATACACACTTTCACAGTAGATATCTATTTAAGATATTTCAAAGTTGAACCGAAAAACAACAGTAATGTGTAGTATGATGTTCTGTAAACAGATGTGAATCACTTTACGTTATGCTAGTGTTGCTACAACAAAATGGAGCCAAGATTATCGTTTGAACAGCGGAAAACAATTTTCAAGTGGTATTGGAAAACCGAGAATGTTGTTGAAGTTCACAGGCAATGGAGACGTGTGTATAAGGACCGCGAACACTAGTAACAATTGCCTACATTTGAGACTCGTGGTACTGTATGCGATGTTCATAAGGGCAGGTCTGGGAGACCTCGCACAGCAACAAGCCCCGCTCCTAGGCTATGGTTTTGGAACGTTTTGAGTACTCACTGCAGAAATCTACAAAGCAACGTGCACGTGAGACTGGGATTAGCAGAACTAGCTTACGTCGTATTATTAAAACAGCAAAGTTGAAAGTTTTCATCCCAAGACTTTTGTATGCATTAAATGAAGATGACCCTGATCGGAGAATGCAGTGCTGTGAGTGGTTTCGGAACATGGCGTAAGAGGGTAAGGCCTTCGTAGGAGAAGTTGTTTGGTCCGATTGAGTTTCCACCGCGTTCTCCAGATCTAACTCCGTTGTACTTCTACCTATGGGGAACTCTTAAGAATGTTGTATACCGTAGAAAACCAGGTATATTGGCAACACTTCGGGAAGAAATTGAAACGGCATGTGCTGCAATCACTGAGGACACTTTCGCAAACGTTGCTCAATCAGTAGTTTAACGTACTCAGAAGTGTATCGACGTCGATTTGGACATTTTGAGTAACTGTTATAACTGTAAAAGTCTAAGATGATTAGTGCTCATCATTTTCTGTTTGTGTGAATTTAGTTTGGGATGCTAACTCAGTTTTTTCTTTGCTTGAAGTGTGTGTGTGTACACACACACCTCGCTTTAGATTAACCCCCATATGTTCCAATTTTACTTGCTTTCGAACCCTATGAATCGCTTGTTAATTGATGTTTATATGCCAATTTCGTTGAGGAAAAAAAAAAATTGCGGCCGCTAGAGCGTTAAGAGACACACATATACAAACATATAGGCATGCTTATATACAATTTATTTTTTCGTTATTATTTTTGGTGCTAGTAATTACGATCGATGAAGATTTGAAGAAAATTTTAAAAACTCTTTTCATGGGTACAACCGCAATAGCTAATCTAGCAATTCCTTCACAATTCGCTAAAACATTGAAAAAGAAAACGGTAAAAATTGCACAGTTAAATGTCTATAAAGTAATGCCTTGTGAGGAGTAAAGAATAAATAGATCAGAGAGGAGAAAGACAGAAATTGCTGAAATGAAATTGCTCCGTTCTGTAGCAGACTATGCATACTAGTAATTAAAAAAAAATATTATTGATGACATTTTTCTGTTTGTACTCTAATTTTAAACAATTTTAGGTGAAATAAAGAAAGAGCGGCGAAAGGGCGACAGAGGTTTCAAATTTCAGCTTGTAGATATCGTCGCTGAGTGAGATATTAGTTCTAGTAATCGCGTACCTGTTCCTGACCCTAGTACCTGACTTCCGGCAGGTGGCAGTCGACAGGATGCCAATGGAGGTGAGAAGTAGAGGGCACTGATCTATTCAACATCTGTTTTCCTGTTGCAAATGTGAGGTTAGGCCTGTTAACTCACGTATCTGGTTTAGTTGCTTGTAATTAACCGTGATTATTGATCTAAACAGCCAAGAACAATGCTGTCTTATTTCATTAGAGCGACTGCATAGAAACGTTAAATCAAGGGGTAAATATTAAATATATGAGTGGGCAGGAAGAATCCAACTAGAAACATATGGGTCATGGACGGGATTCGAACCACGAATCTTCCGTGCCGATGCTCTAGCTCAATGAGCTACCGTGTCCTCTTACAAGCACGGAGCTCTGAACCTCACTTATATGACTCTATACTGTGAGATATTTATTGCTTAAGAAACAGCCCATAAGGCTGCAAGTACTTATGGCCCAGACTTTTAGTTTAACCACCTACTATCTAGAATTATAATATTCTTTAGCCTTTCATAGCCCGGCGTTATTATTATTATTATTATTATTATTATTATTATTATTGAAATTTATCATTACTGGGTTATTTTGCCGCAAGCGTTGATATCCATTAATTTAAAATATCCGTCAGGCAGGAGCTGCATAAACTAAGCGAATTTCTAACCTTGTAGAATAACTTTAAAAAAATAACATAAAATCCACACTATGGTCTCATTAGTTAATGAAATAGGTTATAGCATTACTGTGTGGTATTAGGGAGACAAAATTAGATTTCTTAGCATCTATTAGTATTACAAATGAGTAACCACATTTTTATAATTATTGTTATTGAGATTAAATCGCAAAAAATAATGGTATACTATTAATTAAATGAAGTGTATGACCTCTGATAAACAAAGCTATACTCATGTTACTGTTTAAAAATAATTACAATGTACTAAGAAAACATACACAATCAACAACAGACAATTGACAGTTACATCGATTTTCATTAGCTCTGAAATTTAATTTAAATGTCCTTGTAGTAAAGATCATGTAACGTAAACGTTTACTGAAGGCTATTACAGAGCTCTCTTACATACAAATATGATTCTCACACACATATAAGATTAATATTTCACATTTACTATCTTCATGGTGATACTTTTGTTAAATATGAAACATATGCGTGGCTATAAACACTGAATTTATAAGTCCTTTTATTTTAAAACATTAAAGAGAAAATTAAACCCAAGAGCACTTTAAAATTCGGTTTTCAAGTATACCCCTACTCCAAATTGTCCAATTTCCCTAATTTTCAGAAACTATTTTTCTTGTATTTAAATGGTATATACCGAATTTTGTTGTGAAGAAACAAATATTGGTGCTGCTAGAGCGATTTTTAAATTCTGGGTTTCAGGTAAACCTCCACTCGTAATATTCTAAATTTTACTAATTATCACAAACTGCTACTTTTCTTGTTTTATTTAAATGGTTGCTGCTCTATTTCTAAAGCCTCTCGTCTAGACACATTAAATTATACTGTTTTTCAAATACTTCTATTCCAATGTAATTTTGAATTGCATGTTCTTTCCAGCTGATTAAAGTGAAAATGTCACTTACGAGGGGCGTACTAAAAGTTTTCGACCGACCAAGTAAACAATATTTAAGAGAAAATATTTTTTTTTTGTTTTAATTTTTACAGCATTGTCACGCTGTAAATAAATAAAATCAACACATTTAATCGAACGACTTTCCAACTTTTTAGTACCCTCAGTAAAAATACGATTCGTTGAACTTTGAAAAGTAAACTTCTGTCTCAGATTTAACCTTTGATGTGAATCTTCGCCCACCAGCCATTTTTTCACGTTTAGGAACTAAATTATTGCTGAAACCGAAATCAATAAAGAATTCAAGGATTTTTTATGCTATTCCCGTCATTCAGAGCTCATTATTGAAAGTGTTATGGGATTCGAGAACCTTTTACGTCTAAAAGTATTGTAAAGGTGACATCATGCACCTCGACTATAAAGGAAACACTATATTTTCGGTTAGGCGCGTTAATACAAAGATTTTACAGAACACCTTAATTGCTGGTAACATTTGCAGTAATTTCACCACATATGGATAATATTATTTTAAACAGTGGCTATTTAACTTGATGTAAATTGTATGCGAACTATAATTTTTTGTTACCACTTAACCCTTGATTACACTTTATAGCAGCAAGGGAGTTGGCCGATTTGCTAATGACAACTATGATATATCACGAACTGATGCAGCGAAACTGTCCAGGAATGCAAATACCTTGGATTACCGTGTAATCAGGATGCTGTGACGAATACAAAACAAGGAATAGAGACAAGATAAAAGCCTGGACCCAAAGTGAATGAATCCCTTGCTTGTTCAACTGCAAACTTGCTAATTACACCATGACATTCGCAGTTGAAACCAATCCACAGTTACGAACCTTTGTTCACCAATTGCCTTCTCTCTTTTATTGGCATTTATTACACGGACTCGATGCTTGCTGCCATAAAAAAAAAAAAAAAAAAAAAAAAGGAGGGAAAGTAAATTTCAAAATAGTTGGGAAATGCATCGGTTTTGTTTTAAAATAAACTTTAATAATAGCATTATATTACAGAGCCAGCAACGAAAATAAATAACAGGGCGTACAAAACTATATGAATCGGCACAAAGTGAATCCGATGTTTTATTGTTTTTAAAAAAGGGGACAATTGAAAAGCGACCAGCGAAATGACACTAGTGCAGCGTCAGTGTCGCATTTTACAAACGTAATGCAATTACTTTGCACACCGAATATGCACAAACAAGCCTCCTAGAATTAATGCAGAAAGAATACAAATAACAGAATTATTTAAATAAAAACGTAGAGAAAGCATGTGCACCATACAAAATTATGCAGCAGCTCAAATCAGCGATTTATACCATGCGCTACTTTCCAAATATTGGCGCTGGGATACAACGAAGAGCGGCCTTTGAGAAAATTTATAACACGTGCCAGTCGCCATTTTGTGACCTGCTATTTAAGAAGTTGTAATCTGTGTTACTTGTTTTCTAATACATTTTTTTTTTCATTCAATGTTTTCTTCTTTTTCCAGTTTCGAAAAGAGGGAATTGTGCTGGGTGTTAGATCTAGGACGTAAGGTGGGTGTACTATCTCTTGCGTTCCGGATGCAGTTTGAATTCCTGCCTCTTTTTATCTCCACATTATCGGCTAACAATAACTTTATCCCACTTGAATGTGTTAACCTGAGCATAAACATTAAAATACGTTTTATTGCTTTATTGTGTCATTTCCTTTAGAAAACAGGCGCTCTTTTTGTTTGAAATGAACAACAATGATTAGTTTCTCATTTTGTCACTAAGTTCAGTTGAAACCATGCCTTTGAGTACAGAAGATGTTGGTCTGTTGGATTTTTTTTTTTATTGATTTATTTATGGACGCTCTTTAACATCTCAGGTCATCAGCGTCCCATTCAACTCAGGTCGTGAAACGGCGACAAATTTTGCTCAAAGGCCTCTCTTTCAGGCTTGAGGTTCTTTATCGTGCCGTAAATGTACGACACGGGACCCACGGCTTTACTTCCCTTCCGAAAGAAGCCATACTTAGGATTTTTACGCCGGAAAAAAATCCATCGGTCCTGGCCGGGTTCGAACCCGCGATCTTGGGCATAGGAGGCAAGTATGGTTACCATTACACCACCAGGACCGACTTGGTCTGTTGGTCGCAGTTAACGTTATGCCGCTACAACCATGCGCCTTGTACCGCGGTGTAAGAGGCTGCGAATCCGCGACGCAGAGTTATTACAGAAGACCTGGATCCTGGATCTGGAGTATATACAGAAATGATCGCTTTCTCGTCTTCCAGATTCTAAGAAACCGCCATACAGCAGCGGTTCAAGCTTCGGAATCATTTACAACATGTACAATGTGTTAATGTAAGGGAGAGAACTGTGCAACGAGTTCTTGCCAGAGAGCACACAGTCGCTCGCCACCGCGCCCATTGGACTATGCAGCAATGGAGCTCTGTGTTGTCTTGGATGAATCCAGTTCTTCCTGAAATCTCCAGGCGGTAAGGAAAGAGTCTGGAGAAGACCTGGAGAGCGATTTCCAGAGTGCACATTCTCTGAAAGGAACTATTCGGCGCAGGTTCCACGATGTTGTGAGGTGGTATCTCTATGGAGGCCCGAGCCAATTTAGTGCTCATTGAGAACAATAGCCTTGACGCTCATCGCTATATCAACGCGGTTCTCGCCCATCACGTCACACCCCATACTCCAGTTGTTAAACATTTTTGTTGATTTGGTTTATTTATGGACGCTCTTTAACACATCAGTTCATCAGCGTCTACTCAATTAATTTGGGATGTGAAACCAACGATAAATTTTGCTCAGAAGCCTCTTCTTTCAGGCTTGAGGTTCTTTTACATGCCATAAAACCCACGGCTTTACTTCCGAATGAAGCCATTTTTAGGATTTTTACGTCCAAAAAAATCCATCGATCCTGGCCGGGTTTAAGAGGCAAGCATGATTACCTCTAGACTACCAGGACTAACATTTGTAGGAGATGAACTCATATACATGCACGACAATGCAAGTCCACATACATCGCATCCCGTATCTTGGCGACGCAGAAATTGTTCAACTCGGCTTTGCAGCTGGCAGCCCCAATCTAAATCTTATAGAAAACCTCTGAGGCAGGATCCGAGGTTGTAATCCTGTCCCGGAGACCTTACAAGAACTCCGCTGGCACTCCAAGAGAAATGGATTACTATCGATTAAAGAGATATTAGAACCCTAATCGAAAAACCCAAGATCGTGGGTTCGATCCCGGCCAGGATTAATGGGTTTTTCGGGCGTAAAAATGCTAAGTATGGCTTCCTTCGGAAGGGAAGTAAAGCCGTGGGTCCCGTGTCGTAGATTTACGGCACGAAAAAGAACCTCAAACCTGAAAGAAGAGACCTCTGAGCAAAATTTATCGGCCGTTTCACGCCCTGAGTTGAATGGGACGCTGATGACCTGAGATTTTAAAGAGCTCCGGAAAAAAAAATGATCCAAATAATGACGGCCATAATTAAGACGAGAGGGGCACACAGCACATAATGAGCGTTTGTTTTTTTATATTCAGAACTTAAGTTGTGTGCAACTGAAGTTTAAGAGACAAAAGTTGGGCATAAAAGTTAAGTGAAAAATTGAGAAAAAGTGCATATCTTTCGTTTATGAAAGTCGTCTCAAAATTGATAAAAACAAGTGGAAATTGTTGTGTTGCAAGTTCATTAAATTGTAATCTTCAAAATTAGGATGTTTGCTACAATGTTGTTTCTGGAATTACTTCGAAATTAATGTTTCAGCTCCGTTTTTAGTACATTAAGTATAATTATCTTATTGTATGCATCAAAAATGTTTATGTGTATAGAAACTGGTTTTCTACACTTAATTTTCGTAGAATAAACTCGGCCGGAACAAATGCGTTCCACTTTAGCTTAGCAGTGACTGCACCTATGTCGCTGAATTGCGGGTGCTTAAGAAGGTTGGAGAGATGAAATTACTCAGGCAAAAAATCGTAAGAAATATCGGATATCAATAAGGATGTGATTATATTTCTTATAACGGATCAAATCATATTACATTAGAGCGGAGATATCGTATTAACGGAAGGGAAATTACGTTACCAGCTAAGGAGGAAGAGAGTTTCTAGATGTAAAGGTCACGGGGGTGATGCTGAACCCTCTGAGCTTCTAAAAGCTTATGTGCAGAGCGGCATGAATGCACAATAGCATTACTGTTACTGCAGTGCATTCAGCATTGACTGTGCCTAGTTTCAAATGATGTCTTTGATTAGTGCACGCTCTGTGGGATATTTAACAGAATGGGCATTGAATACAATTTAAAAACTAAACCCAACATTTATCCCAAATCAGCGTAATCTACTTGCACTGATCCAAATAAACTTGAACCGCAATTTATGACAGTCAATACGCATTCAAATGTAAAAAAAAACTGAAGATGTATTTTAAAATAGGACACTATTGCAATATAAAACAGTGGGTGTTTAAACGATAAATGGGTTAAAACCTTCTGTTCTTGAAGTTGTGACAGAATTTCACGACAACATTTGTGAGAAGGCAGACCTATAATGTATTTTCAAAATATTTCATATGTGCGATATTGCATACTTTTTGCTTAAATTATTGGCATTTAATTTGGAAATTTGATTTATAATAAATATTACGAATATTTGTGGTACTACAGTGATGGAATATTAGGCAGAAAACATTTTCCATCGGATGTATATATTACAATTTTTTTCTTTTGCTTTTTTGCGTATTTTGGCTTCTGTTACGTATTTTAAGGTTTAAAACTATTTCTTTTTCAATTTATGGAAGCATTTCAATATATTGACGTGAAAAATTAAATTAATTAAATGCCATATAATATATATTATTTCTTTTCAGCAGTTTATGCAATTATAGGGAAACCGGGTTAGTTCTCTGTTACTTTCTTACTGAACACATTATAGGGACGGTTTATTACACAGCTGTACCGCTCTCATCCTTCTCGCTTGCAATTGTTTGTTACATTTATCCAGCTAAGAAGTTTCTTCCATCACAAATTGCCTAGAAACGTGTCGTGCAGATTGATACAATGTCATTCTCCAGGAGTGTTCAAAACTACAGTACTTCCCTCTTCGTCTCTATTTCCTACTACTCGTATGTCCGAGATAATCGTACATTCCTTTCACTAATGAAGGTTCTGCTATTTAAAGAGCTTAAGTGAATGGGTTGAGGAGAAATTTTTTGATTGCTTGAAAAGAAAGAAATGTTTAAGAAGATTCTAAATCGATATTTTTGCGAGGTTAACATGCCATTTAATTTTTATAATCTTTTTCACTTAGATATATTTAAATTATTTATGTGCTTTTTAAAATGCGTAAATAATCTCAGAAAAATACATAACCATCCAAAACAGACAAAAGATGTTTTAAACCTTAAAATAAACAGCAGTAGCCAAAATTGTAAATAAGCAAATAAGGAAAAATAGAAACCGTTCCCTACCAATCCCAAATGTACGGAAAAACGTCCATTTCTGACTTTTAAATATCGAAAAGACATTTTGCCAACTTTCTGGATTCTGGTTGTAGATTAAAAAAAGTTTTCTCGGCTAAACATAAGGTAGGAATTTAAGAGAAAAAGAAACAATAGTAATGCTTAAAAATGCTCGACTTCCATTTAAATACTATCAATAAAAATCAAAGCCGAAAACCAAAATAAAAAGAAATAGACAATTCATTCACTTTAATGTGGTGTTTTACATAATTACCTCTATTTTGACAAATACAGGTATTTCATGTCACTTTGAAAGGAATAATTATATTTTCAATACAGTTAATGATTTAATTAATACGTCTGTAGCTTGTATGTTTAACAGCTGTTTGCTATTTTAGCTGCGGTTGTGGATTCATTAAGAAATACACCCAACTAGGGAGTCGATTTTGGAACAACATCAAAGGTGACGAAACAAACCGTCCCTACTGTTGTTTTAATAGCTGAAATTTGTTAATTTTCCAAACAAAAGTTGCTATGACAACATTAATAAAACTGCAGGAAAAAGTCAAACGAAATATTTTTTTCTGAAAATGAAATGTTGAAAATAAGAAAAAATGTTTCAGATGCTATAACGCTATTCGTTGTTAGGATCAAAACGCATCTGTTCGAAAATATCCGAAGAACAAAGATAGCAGAACGCAGTCAGTCGGCCGAGTATCACGGAACACAGGATAGAAATGTCCGATTGTGAAAACAAATATACAAAGTTTATGTTTGCTTATTACCACTCAGTGAGAGTTTATCTACACTTCCGTTTTTATACAAACACTGCGAACATAGAGGGGGGGGGGGTATCCAGTTCGTGATTAAACAGCTATTTCAGAATCAGGTTTTGTGTAAGACCCAGTGGTAGAAACTGTGTTTATAGCCTCGGGAATTCAAAGAGAGATAATATTTTTAACTCTTATTTCCGACTAGAAATGAGAAATATCTGATGAAAAAATATTCAGCAGTGAAACACTAAATAAATACTCCCAGAATGACACTTTTTATTAATATTAATATTCAGAACAAAGCAGAGAGATTATTGCATGATATCACACCTCTTTTGTGCAAGTGTTTCGCACGGAGAGAACACTGACCCTGATAATAAGTTGAGTGTCTTCACTTCATGCAAGATAGAGCACCACCCCATAGAGCTGCAGAAATATTATCTTTCTTCAAAGCAAATGCGCAAGGTTCATGTCCCTAGATCTATGGCCAGTCTTTAGTCCAGATTTAAATACTATGGACTTTTTTGTGTGAAGGTAACAGGAGAAGAAGCCGCGCCAGGAAGGAAACATTGGGAGCATAATATGTATTTTTTGGCTTCAGCTTTTTCAGCCATAGATGGTCACTTACAAGTTTTTCTGGCCTAAAAATCCTAAGTATGGCTTCCTTCGGAGGGGAAGTAAAGTTGTGAGTCCCATGTCGTACATTTACGGCATGTAAAAGAATCGCAAGCCTGAAAGAAGAGGCCTCTGAGCAAATATTTTGGGCTGTTTATACGTCCTAAAAAATCCACCAACCCTGGCCGGGTTTGATCCTACGACTCTGGGTCTAAAAGGCAAAGGAGAGGCAGTGACTGACCCCATGGAGTTTATAGTGTTTTTGTAGTAATTGTGCATTAATGATAAATTTTTGTAATGGTAATGGAAAAGTGATTTTTATATAAAAATCATTAGGCAACTAAAATTTTAATTTTATTTTACATATGACAGTGTACCCTCTAAGTTGGACACCCCTGAATCCTGGAAGCTGTACATAACTAGTACAATTTCTCTTTCTTATGCATTTCTGTAGACTTATGTAAGCTCGATTGGCCCTTATCTACAAACCTTTAAATGGGTCATTAACAAGTACACAGTACTGTAATATATTTTTTTTTCTAACTGGCATACAGGGGTATACAAAGGGTAATTTCTTTAACTTTTATTCTTTATATTACTTTATTATTTTATTTACCATAGTAAATACTGCACAGACTGCGTGCTGCCATAAAAGAGAAAAGGCGAGGAAAACTGAGTGGTAGTGTGCGCCTTCTTCACGACAACGCGCCTATGCACATAGCTCTTGTTGCAAAGGAAGCTGTGAAGAAATGTGAATTCAAGGAGATCGACCATCCACCCTACAGCCCATATTTAGCTCACGTGACTATTTCCTCTTCTCGAAACTAAAGTACCTTCGAAGAAGGAAATTTAAGTGTGACGAAGAAATGTTGGATGCTGTTTATGCCCATTTTGCAGACAAGACTTCCGACTATTATGGGGGGAAGGGTTTGAAATGTTAATTCAAAGACATGAGAAGTGTATTACAATAAAGGGTAACTATATTGAAAACGAAATATAAGTTTTGTCGTTGATCATACCTAGAAAAGTTTAGGCCAGAAACTTATGGACCTTCGTGATTTTTTTTTTTTTTTCGGTGAGCATTTGCCTGCTTCAGACTAACAATTCACGATCTTGTGATAAAGTTGATACTACTGGATCAGTACAAAACAAGAATCACACGTACAGTTTTTACAGAAGATAAATTGGATGAAATTGACGCAAATCTTGAATGTTAGCCAACAAAATCACGACCGAAATTAGCACTTGTTGGTGTTTCAGCGTTTTCTCACACGTTGTCGTGACCCAGGCCTCCTTAAAGGCAAAACCTACGCCTGTAAAGTGAGAGGGTACAGAAACATTAATCCCAGACCCAACCAATCTAAATGTATCTTAATCATCTTATCAAGAAAAGGGATTCTTCGGGATATTGAACAATCATTATTATTGATTATAAATATAGTGTATCAAGATTATACTTGAAGCTAACACGTGAACAAAAGGATTAATTACTTAACAAACATGTTCATAGGCAACTTGGGGGCGAATCTGCAATGACTCGGCTCCCGTTGCAAAAACCAAAGCAACCGTTACGCATAATGCGTCGACCAATCGCTATCCTTCTATTCTTACTTTAACGAACTGGTTAGCCTTTTAAACAAACTGCCCTACACTCTGTTGCTAATAGTGACCGTGTGATATTAGTTTCAGTTTTATAACTGCCACACCATAATACCTAAATGGTTAAACTGAAACCCAATTGTTAATTCAACGATTAATTGCTGCCGAAAATCGAGTTCTTGTGGTAATGTGTATAACAATAAAAGTCATATAAGGAAAAAACAAAATTTTCAGTAATAAAAGATATATGGAAAATCATCTTTAAAGTCAATAATTAACGACGCTCCATTTTTGCAAGTGTTAATGACAATTAACTTCCTATATGATTCCAGTTCATAATTTTTTTTGCAACATTTAAAAGAATACCCTGTCTCATAAATATTTAATATGCCAATCAGCAAAAATCAAACCAACCAATACTTTGTACAATTATTACAGCATTAACAAAATTGCTTTCAAGGCATTTCTATGACGTAAAACAAGTTACTGGGCATAGGTTTCAGTTCGAAAGTTTAGGAACCTGTTTAACTAAAGGCCGCCATTTTCCAATCCCATTTAGGTCAAACTATTTTACTAAGGCTATATCCTCAAAGGACGAATGCTTTGGGCTCTTCTGGTCCCCGGAAACATCATTAGCCACCAATTTATCGCCCTGAAGATCGGAGAAGTTAGGCAAAGGACGTTTAATTATGGATAACAAGCTTAAGCCAAGCTCGAAACACAAGATATATCTATAGAAGGATATACAGTTAACAAAAATCTTTACGAGTAAATTGACGTTTTAAGGTTTTGTAAAAGATTTATAAGACAATACAGAAAAGTCCGCTCATAACAAATGACAATCAACCCAGAATGCAGGACTTAAGAGCAAGGTATTCTGGAATGTTTAAATTTGCCATAAAAGATATATATGTATTATAAACAACACTTGGGTCACAATGAACGCTTTGATATGTTTATTGTGTACCCTACGGAACTATTCGTTTGATAAGCTGCGAGCATGAAAGCAGTTTAAATACATGTCGAATGACCCAGTAATTTCACGGATATTTTCTATACATACAAGGTTTATGCTGCAGTGACGGCTCGTGGCAGCATTAACCCGGGTTGCACAACTGTTTTACTGCCTCTGCTGCATATAGATTGCAAAATGAGTATATAAGGTATATAAGGCCGTGGTCCAAAAGAGATCCTTCTCCCTTACCTAGCCAGACGCTTCGTCAGTAACTGCGGTGGACATCATCAGTGCCCTGTTTCCAAAAATTATTTCGAGCGCACCAAACCATGATGTTCATCGCAGTCGTGGACGAAACATCTGGCAAGATGAAGGAAAAGAAGTCCATTGGACCATGGCCTTACTGTCCAGAAGACTCGAGTTATAATTGAGAGCGGCCGTGGAAGCCTAAGTTCTACAATAAATTACAAGCTTGTAGAATTTTAATAACTGGAACACTCAAAGGTGAGTGGATAAACAGGGAAATACAGAGAATTTAATACAAACTTTGTAGTAATGTATATATATTTTCAGCAACAAACATCAATTGAAACCGGGCATCTGCAGGACAAAGTGTATTTATTATAAGGACTGTGGAAACTTCAGGTGGCTGAAGTTGTTAATGCGCTAACTCTTGAGCGGAAGGTCTGAGGTTCGAATCCCGCTAGGACCGTCTCTACAGAGACTGTCCTCCCTAACTGAGGGTTTTTTCCAGGTTTTCCTCAGTCCTCATAAATGTCAAATGCCAGAGAGGTACCCTAAACTTAGGTCTAGAAAGTTACTTTTCTTAAAAAAAAATCACTTCCTAATTTATTATTTCATCCCATGTATCATCAGTGTCCACCGTCTGTGGTGTCCCAGTAGTAGATCAATACCAAACGAAGAAATAAGGAAAGAATTAAATGGTGAAATAAAATGATATAAAAATAGACCCTAGATTTTATTAAAAAATATAAAAATATTCAATATATGTGACACAATACATAGAACTTTAAAAAAATAAAACAAGAAAGTACAACAGAATTAAATTCTATAAAACAATGGGACTTTCGGCCTAGAATTCAGAAATGAACTTTCTAAGAAAAACTAAATTCTATAGAAAATTAAATCACATACCTAACGAAAAAAACAACAGAAAATAAACAAATATTAATTGCATTAATAATGAAATAAAAATATAAAAGCAGGCGAATAGATCATATTAACAGAATGGATAATGAAAGACTTCCAAAGCAGGCAGGTTTTAGAATACAAATCATTAGGAAAAAAGTGTAGGACGATATCTAAAATGAGGACAGGGTTTCTGTGATGGCGGAACAGGTAAAGTGTCTAAATCTTGGGATGAAAAAGAAGAAGACAAATAATATCAGAATAAGCGTTATAATCACGTTTTGAGAACGCCAGTCTTACGTGTGGCCAAGAAGATTTTAAAATATAAACCCAAAGGAAAGTGAAAGAAAGACCTGTGGAAAGATAACTGGACCATTCTTGGACGTTACAGAGTCTACTTTCTGATGATGATGATGATGATGATGATGATGATGATGATGATGATGAAAGAGAACAAGATACTACGAAATGGACAGATTAACATAAACTAGAGAAGAACCATTAGACAGAAAGAAGAAACAAAGATAATAGGAAAAGCAGTGGCAGCCGCAATGAAAGGAAAGGGGTTGATGGAGAAGATTGTCAAAGTAACGATGGATGGGGAAGAGTCAATTAGAAAAGATGTCTGGAAGATGGGGAAATGAAAGATTGGGTGCAGGAAAATGCGGGGAATGAAAAAAAAGTTGAATAAAGAAGAGCTGGCGAGTATTTCACATCTCACAGCATCTGTAAGAAAACTTCTATTTGCTTTCTCTTTGACATCTTGACGTAGTCACTTCATCAGCATGGCCAAGAGAAAGCCAAGGGTCCGTGATTTGAATTGTAGAAGAATTTCCATTACGACCTCTTCATTTTATACTTAAAAAAGTTGGTAACAAGTTTTTTTAATATATTTCAGAGCAAAATAATTTGTATTTATTGCACACAGCAGATCTGTGTCCCAGCTCCAGGGAAGCGAGCACAGAGAAATCTTTGTGCTCATGTCTAGTCTCAGTTTTCGAGCACTTTCTTAAAACGTGTCCATTTATCGTTAGATGTCTATTTAGTTCCTTTAGGAGGATTTGAGAAATAATTGCAGTCATTTACGAATCATGAAAAAGCAAAGCTACTTATTTTTAAATAACGTTTAACGCATTTTTACTGCTGAGACAACGCAGGCAGTGGGCACTGATGATACATGAGATGATAAACTGGGGGAGGATTTAAGAAAGCAGTGTCCATTCTGTTGAAGATGGTGTTTCATGGTAATATTATTTAAAACGTTTTATATCCAACTGCAATTCACAATATCGTGTACAAATTTGAAGCAAACGGTTTAAGCAGACGAAATCTGCGGAAATCTTGAAAGTTCGCCAACAAAATCACTAAGGAAATTAACAGAATAATACGAGGAGTATTCTAGAAGTTGTCGGCCTGACTCAGAGATGTGGTGATCATTGTTGTTTAGTGACTGGTAGGCGCTCAGAGCGTCCCAAAACTGCTACATTGTGACCAAAATTTACAATGCCGTATTCAATGATAGCCGATCAAGATATGCGAGTTGGCTGACATTGCAAAGACCGATAGGCCATGTCCACTACATTTTACACTAAATTTTGGGTTTGAGAAAGGTTTCCTATTGGGTGGTGCCGCGTTTGTTAACAATGAACCAAAAAGCATTCGAGTGAACATTTTGCAAGAGTGTTTATACTGTTCAAACGCAATACTTGTGATTCTCCGACGTTTCTTTACAGAGAATGAAACATGGATTCATCACTTCAAGCCAGAGACGAAAGAACAGTCCAAAATGTGGGTGGCAACGAGTGAAAGTGCGCCAAAGAAAACAAAAACGGTTTCAACTATAGGAAAAGTCGTGTCCATGGTTTATTGCGAATCTCATGGGATTCTGTGGTGTTCGTAGACTACCAGAATATCACGTTTGACCAAATGAAGGTTGCTATTCAGGCTAAACGTCCACACTTTGAGAAAAACAAAGTTCTCTTTCATCACGATAATGCGTCTTCACACACTTCTGAGATTGTTGCTGCAAAACTGTATGGCCTTCGTTTACAAGTCCTTCTACATCCGCCATATTCTTCCAACTTTATATTCCCAAACCTGAAGAAATGGCTGAATGGATGAAAATTCTCATTAACTGTTGAGATTGAAAGTGAGACAGACGCTTATTTTTAAAGTTGAACATATCTAACATTACTAAGGGTATTAAAAAGTTGGAAAGTATTTGTACTAAACGTATGGATTTACAAGGTGGTTAGGCTGAAAATAAAAAAATAAAAAAAAAATCTTATGTTTCTTGGTCAGGACGAGGATTTTTTGGACGCCGCTCCTGACTGAAAAAAATTAACAATGAATTCAGATTGTATTTTCCCGATACAATAACAGTTTAGCTGGAGACCGCAACGATTCCACAATTTTCTACTAAGTAAGATTTTATAATACTCGTTTCAGGAAGTATTGGCGTCGGCTGCAGCATGTTTAATACCGCGACTTAAAACATCGAATGAGTGGAGAAGTCCGCAAGTTTCAAAAGATACAGACCTCGAAACCGACATTATTATTCCAATAAAATTTTCGGCATAATGTTTAAAAATTATGAGAACATTAAATCAAAAGAGAGAGCATCCCAGCAATTTATACGAGAGGGTGAAATTTTTTGTTCGCTGCCAAGAAACGTCTTCATTTAACCACATTTATCATCTAATAACTTTAGTCTTTTCAACCTTGGACACACAGCCATTCTATTAATTTTGGTATGCGTTCCTGCTTTGCAGCTGTTCCCCTACCCGCCTGTTCTGTCCCCTCTTCCAGGTATAGCGACCTATCTCGAGGGAAACACGCAGAGTCTTCAGCGTTTTAGGGGCAACCTTCCTCTTGCGGTTCATACAATTGGAAACCAAAGCTGCAGTTCGCATTATTCATCTTACAGTGAGACTTTCCTTTTATCACAGCAAGGGGAAAGCATGATGCACTATCGCGAAATCCTAAGCAGTTTCGGGTGATCTTAAAATAAAACCTTTATAACAACCCAAAATATTTATTCTATGTCACTTGAACGAGGTATCAAATAATTCGTCTCATGTAATAGTCTGCATGCTATACTGTGCGATCAATGACATTGTACTCTAAGACTAGGGTAATTTGCTATAAACGAGCTCGTTTGTCGCGCCGTGGAGAAATTAGCAAGCCTGCTTGCTTACTTGTTGACCTTGCCGACTGTCGCAATTGTAGCGCACCTGTTCCCGGGCGTGTCGCGTTGCTTATTTCTTAATTCAACAGTTATATAAAAGGTGTTATGCCTCGTGTGATACAACGGCACGCTTGTTTTTATGTACGATCCCTATGTGTTAACTCAGTGGTGAAAGAAACATACAAACATTTTTTTTCCAACATACAGTTGACTCTGTTACTCATGTGAATACCATACTAGTCCATTGTTTGAGAGAATTAACCGACAGGGAACGTGATAATGTTTTTTTTTTTCAACAGGACTGTGCCACTGCTCACATAGCGAATAATTCCATGAGAGCAATTCATAACGAACCTTTAGTAGGAATGTGTGACCCCCTCGCTCCTCTGCGATTATTATCTCTGGGGTAAATTAAAAATGGTCCTTTACAGGTCCAACTCGCACACCATACAAGAAATCAAAGATAGTATCGTCAGAAAAATGTCCGGATATCTCAAAATGAACTACACCGAGTTATAATTTCCTAAAGAAATGCAAACATGTGTAGAGAATGAAGGCGGGCAGTTTCAACACCTCATTTGATAATTTGGTAAGTAATGAGCCTCTTAAATTGATTTATGAATTGTTGTATGGTTTGTTTATTTTGTTTTACGCTCCAGTTAATCACGGAGACCCAGCTGACGGCTAACAAGCTCGCCCAAAGGCAAAACACTACGGGGAAAAATAAAACAGATCGCAAGGTATTAGCTTTAGTATTGTGAAAATTTCAATAGATGTAACGAAACGTGATTGCCGGTTTTTGAGATGGATTCTGTTTGAAATCAAATAGCAATTAATTGTTTTGAGAGTTTCGATGAGTAAAAATATTACGTGACACCTGTCTCAATTCAAATAGTAGAATTAACTAACGAATGATCGAAACCCAAGTTTTATGTAATTAAATATTTTAATCTTATATACAGTGAGATTATTCAAGTTACTGGTCGATGAACTGCTTGCTGGAGAAGTGAACCCGCAAAAACCAGAAAAAGTCCGTCAGCAGGAGCTCGTAAACTAAGCGAATTCCTCACCTAGTAGAGTAACTTTAAAAAAGAATATAAAATCCAAAGTATGGCATTATTAACTAATGAAATGAAATAAAATTCAGCATTTCTGTGTGGTATTAGATGAACAAAATTTGAATTCTTGCAATCTATAAGTATTACAAAACAGAGACAATATTTTAAATTATTATTATTATTATTATTATTATTATTATTATTATTATTAAACCATAAACATTAATGGTACACTATTAAATGAAATATACGACCACTGATAGACAAAGCTATACTGTGGGAGTATTTTTTAAATGTAACCATGTTTATGAACTGAGCCCTTCATATCATCTTTATATTCACTAAAATAGAGAGAAATAACAGAAAGTTTCGAGTTACATTGCGTATTTAAGATGATGATGTTCATATGTTTCAATAAAACAAAAACATGTTACTATTTAAAAACAATTACAATGTACAAAGCAAATAAAACAACCGAAAGTTGCAACGATTTTCAGTGGCTTTGAAATTTAATTTAAATTTTATTGTAGTAAAAACATGTAACGTAAACGTTTTCTGAAGGTTATTACAGAGCGCTCTTACATAAAAATATAACTATCAAACACATATTAGATTAATATTTCACATTTGCTATCTTCACGACGATACTGTTGTCAAATATGAAACATATGCATCGTTATAAATACAATTTATATACCAAGTTAATTTGTTCTTTTATTTTAAAACAATATAGAAAAAAATAAATGCAACAGGGCCTTTTAATTTGCGTATAGCTTTTGGTCCAATTTTCCCAATTATCAGAAACTATTTTTCTTTTTTATTTAAATGATATATAATGAATTTTTTGTAAGGAACAAATATTAATGACCCTACATAGATTTTTAAATTTTGAGTTTCAGGTTAACCCCCTCCCCTAATAAATCAATTTCATTGATTTTAAGAAACTATTTTTTTATTTTATTTCAAGGGCATACATCGAGTTTTCTTTAAACATTTTTAACGCGGCTGGTAGAGCGATTTTTAAATTTCGCTTTCACCCCCCCCCCCTCCTATTGGCCCGATTGCCATAATTTTCGGAAATAGCTTTTGTTTATTTATTTTGAAAGAAATATATCCAGTTTATTTGAGAAAATAAAAAAAATGTGCCGCTAGAGCGATTTTTACATTTTTTAAAACTTTCGCTTTAGGTTAACTCCCACCCCAAATAGTTCAATTTTACTGGTTAACGAACTCAACGAATCGTGTGTTAATTGATGGTTATATGCCCATTTTCGTTGAGAAAAAACAAAAATTACGACCGCTAAAGCATTAACGGATACACACCCACATACATATATTTTTTCATGGTCATTTTCCATGCCTAGTAGGTAGGACCGATTGAAATTTGAAGAAATTATTTCAAAATCATTAATGAGCACAACCGCATATTGCTTACAGTCCTTTGAAATTCACCAAAATAAAGAATGACTGCGGCGTAAAGTTAGCATTGATGTTTCACTGAAAATATAAAATGAAAAGATACATAAAATTGGCTATTTTGCTAGTGTGGCATATTTTACATGAATGAAATGTAGACTTTCAATCAATTACAGACGCATATCCCTATAAATTTATAGCAATAATTTTGCCGCATGGGCGCACAGTTGTGTCGCTCCGACCTATTTGTTATTTCCTATAGCAAAGCTCGAATATTTAAAGAGAGGAGGCAATTTCAAAGGAAAAGGGACACAGGCTCCATGCGCTGTAACGGAAGAAAGCATTAACACCGCTGCTGTAATTGTGATATGATGGTCGAAAAATATTAAGAACAATTGTAAAAAGGTTTTTTGAAACTTTCTCGGTAACTGCAACATTTCGATGCTGAGGGCAAGTCCTGTTTAGAAATGTCCATCTTCACAAATACCAAGGAATCCAAAGTGTTCCCTTCTGATGGGAAAGTTTTCGTTATTTCATTTATTGATATTCAAAGAATGGTTTTAAGCACCTCGTATGTACACACACAACTGTAACTAGGCAATACTACAGAGATGTCTTGAAAACTCTATAGAAATATATCACACAAAAAGACCCCACGCTGGATGCTGAAACACGGCCGTACATCCCAAATGATGTTGAAATGAATATATCACAAAAATCATCTTTAAGTGTTTCCCAAACCCTTCCTATAGTCCAGTTTAATCCCGGGCGACTTTATCCTTTACCCCAAATTGAAGACACCCTTCATGGGAGGCATTTTCTATACCAGAAGCAGTAGGGTTGCGGAGATGATTTTAAGGACCTGTCAAAATAATATATTTTATATAAGTGCCGAATTTATTTCAATTTTTTGGTTTCTTCAATGACGCTTTTTAATATCTCAGGTCATCAGCGTTCCATTCAATTCAGGGCGTGAAACTGCTGATAAAGTTTGCTCAGAGGCCTCTTCTTTCAGGCTTGATGATGTTATACATGCTGTAAATATACGATATTGGACCCACGCCTTTATTACCCTTACGAAGGAATTGTGGTTAGAAATTTTACGCTCGAAAAAACCTACCGACCCTGGCTGGGGCTGAGCCCGCCATCTTGATAAGTGTTGAAAGGTATATTACATACTATTTGTTTATACTACAGTGTCGTAATGTGACTAAAGCCTACCTAATTTTAGAACAAAGTAGCAGTCTAGCGGCACTGGAATAAAACAATTGAAGATATACAAAGTAACTTTGCACCACTACATTATTTTATAAATTAAAACAGAAAGTAGCAGTCTATCTATATTATACAATTTAACAGCATACCTTTAGAAAATTATTCAAAAGTTACTTGCTGCTAATATAAATAATTATAGTGCACAAATTTTTCTTTTTGCACCAAGTTGTGAATAAATCATGTCCTGCTCATATAGTTTTTTAGATTTCTCAGACAGCAAATTATACTTTATACTAGTCGCCGTTTCAACCACCGCGCGTGGAGTTCGTTCAAAACCTTTATCACTTTCGTCAAATTCTATTATAATTTTCAACTTGCAGTCATGTCGTCGATATACTAAATGCTTCAATAAAATTAACAATGACTAACAAAACACTCGCGTAACTATCAAACATGAACAAACACATATCCATGTTTCTGTTTCTCGTTAATTTTAACTTTTCAAATTAAAATTAATTATAATGCATTGAAAATGAGTTACATTTCGATATGGTAGTATAAAATATAGTATATAACATAATTATTGAACGGTTTATTGTGATCCTTGCGTGAAATGAAACCCGAGATAAACTGATACAAACACTCGGACGATGCACAACATCCAACGGGGATTATTTGGAAAAAGGACAAACAAAATTTAGAGGATGATAATATGTTGTGTGAAATAAGGATGATTATTCTTTATTGAGCAACCATTATAGTTTCGCTGAAATGCAGGAAGAATTCCAGATAAACTTTCCGAGTTTTGTTGCTTATAAAAATTGCACTAGCTCTGAGATTATTGTTGCTAAACAATTCCTTTGTATAAATATGCACCCGTATTATCTCTCTGGAAAAGTGCATGACAGAAGAATATTTGGAAAAGTATTTGATAACTGTGCTCCACTTTCAATGTTTCAATGGGAGACAAAGCTCTTTCAGTATTTAGGGTTTATCCCGAAAGTTTGAAGCGAACAATGTCCGATTTAAGGCCCTAAACTTCATTGATAGCAGTTGTTTAATTATATTAATTTAATAAGTTCATTTTCACATGTTTTTATATTAGGTAAAGGCCATAATACTGAATATAAAGCTATTTAGCTATGTTAATTTAAGAAACCCATTTGCGTACGTTATTACGTAAGATAAAGGCTATAATGTTTGACTCAAACATTCCTGATAATATGTTTTGAAACATATAAATTTAATAAGTTAATATGCATATGTTTTTATATTAAGCAAAGGCTATAACGTTCAATATAAATCCACAAATATCTAATGGTAATAGCTGTTTAGTTATGTTAATTTAAGAAGTTCATTTACGTATGTTATTACGTAAGATAAAGACTATAAAATTTAATTAAAGCTCCAAACATTCTACGATGATATGATTTTAACATATAAATTTAATAAGCTCATTTGCACATGTTTGTATGTTAGGTAATGAGTTTAATTTTCAATTCAAATAACAAACATTCGTTGTTATATGTTTTAAATCCTATAAATTTAGTAAGCTCATTTGTATAGATTTCATGTATCAGGTAAGGGCTATTACAATGTATGTCTTAATGCTTGTTTGTTGGCCTTTATGACAATACTCAATAATAAAAATGTAACGGTTCAAAGGAACGCATTCATAGCCAAGAAGTGTAAACTACAGATAAGAAAAATGTAATATTAAATGAAAATCAACCAATGGAAATCGTAACAACATTAATAATGTGTACCAAGAATGAAACAAGAGACAGACAGCTTTATTGCGACTAATTAGATATGAAGAAATTTCATTCGTATGTTGAAAAGACTACATTGTAATGAACAGTATTATTACATCTTATTGCAATAAGTGACGGCTTATATTTCAAAATGTTTAGTTATGTTTTGTGTTCAGTAGGGGAGAGGATGTGCTTTATATTCCGGGAGAAGAAATCTGGTTCGTACTCCGTAAAGGGAGGCTGCAATTAACATTAACAAAGTTAAGTGGCGATTAATATTTAGTGGTAAGAAGTCACAAATTATTAGTTGTGGTGAATAATAACAATCAGGAGTTGAAATTAGTATTCGTATAGTAATATATTATATGATTTATACCACGACAATGATAATATATATATATATATATATATATATATATATATAAACTCATAAAAAACACTCAGAGTGCAATATAAAAAGGTTCACATAAAATTTCACACTAAAAACCGTAAAATTGAACGCTAAAATCACACTATATTTCGACTTGGCTCTTGGTCACGTGATGAAAATGAAATGAACTGTTCATTTTCATCACGTGACCAAGAGCCAAGCTCGAAATATAGTGTGATTTTAGCGTTCAATTTTACGGTTTTTAGTGTGAAATTTTATGTGAACCTTTTTATATTGCACTCTGAGTGTTTTTTATGAGTTTTTATGCTTTTTAGAAGTTTTGATTACTCTATTAATAGTATATATATATATATATATATATATATATATATATATATATATTAGTGATAAATAGAATTTACGCAGAGTATCAAATAAAAGCAGCTAGATTATCGTCGGTGTTACCAACCACACGATAGGAACATTGACACTAAAGTACATTTGTCTGGAGAGAAATATAAATTCCGTCACGTCTGTCCCGTATTCAGCCTACATCTAATATTATTCACAGATTTCATTTTATTAAAAAAGTGTATTGTTGTGTGTTGATGACAATGCATTAATAAACGTCCTAGATTATTATCCAATGTGATTTTTTTATACTTAAATTCACACTCCTTTCACCCCACAAGTATTATTTTGAAAAATCAGTTATAATACCAAACAGTGAGCTAGCCTAGCATATTGGGGTGGTAGTTATGAACGACGTCCACGACGACAAACCTAGATAATTTGAAAATTCGGCAAATAACGTCTATGGCGTCGTCATTTAATTTCCGCTACAAATTTGGTGCCCAACGTGTCGGCCTCGTCATTATTAAATACAGCTACAAGCTATAAAATTAATTGCAATTTAATTATTATAGCAAAAATAATTAGTTGATAGTTTTCAAATTATATGTATAATTTTTTATTTAACGAATATTAAAACGGATATGTTTTTATCTAATATAATTTTAGTGATAAAGAAATAAAATAAATGTTCTTACATGTTCCTTTCTTTTAATGGTGTTTAACGCCCGTTTTTACTACCGGGGCATCACAGGGGTGGACACTGATCATACATGAGATGAAATTATAAATTGGAAAAGGGTATTTTTTGAAGAAGGAAACGTTACAGGGTAAGTTTAAGGTACCTCCTCGGCATTTGACACTTTGAGGACTGAGGAAAACTTGGAAAAAAGGCCAGTCACGGAGGACAGTCCTGGCGAGATTCGAACGCCACATCTCCCACTCCGCGCCTTAACGATCTCGGTCACCCGTAGCGATAATTAATTGCTTTATTACACATATATCTACCTCCATAATTAATTCTGCTACATTTCTCAATTTTACATTGTGTAAAGGCATTTCTGAATCGCTAAAACATGCGTTCGTAACATCAATCAGTGGCAGAGAGAAATATTTTTTTCGTTTTCTTTTTAGCGCAACATGATATACGATATGTCGGACCAATAACGTTATCCATAAATAGCATAAAGACATGCCGCAACCGCGTACTATAAAGACTTCCTTTGTCGTGATATACTGGCAAGAAGCGTAAGTGATGCTTCCGGTAAATCAGAAATCCCAGTAGCAACATTTACCGGAAGGGCGAAAGCTATGCATTCCACGCTTGTATAGCGCACTTCGGGAGAAGCAGTACAAACATTTGAACCAGAAAAAGATTTTAAGACTTTTCGGTGAAATTTCAATGGAGGCAGCGGGAGAAATTAAGTGTTAAAACTTACCTAGATTAAAAAGAGAGTGTTAGAAGTTGATAAGAGTCGTTTGGAACCTAGAACCTCACCAACCCTTCCAAACATTGTGTGCGAATTTCAAATGTATGTTAATTTCATTCTCATTCTATTTATGAATAGTATTTGACTCTTCTCTATTGGCATTACTGACAATCAATATTCGTCTGTTGCAAGATGGCTTGAAAAGGTTAAGTATTCATAATACAAACATACAATCATTACAATTTTGTAAGCCAAGTTTAGGAGAATTATATTTCTGATATTACTGCTTTATTAGAACAGGATTTAAAGAAATTCTGGGTAACTCTTACGTCTGAAGTATTCGACGCGAATTTGCAGCAAGTCTTTCATTCTACTGTAACCTTCTGTCTTTGCGGGCTACCATCTTGTTGTCCGGCAATAGTTTCAAACATAAAATTGGAAGTTTTCCTTGCGGGTCATTTAGTTGCACTAATGGATCTATTCGCTCTGTAGTTTAAAAAAAAATTGTTAGTGAGCTGTGGTTTACAATTGATGGTTAGATTTTATTCCGTAAACTTTGCTATCTACCACAGTGCGTGGAGGGTCGTTAATTTAATATAAGATATTTTTACTGCTATATGAAATTGTATTCATTAATTATTTTTAGAATGTTTAGGTGTTCAAGATTAGGGTGTCTAGTAGGTTTAAACTGCAAGACATTCAATAGCGACTATAGTAATCTAAAACGTGATTAATAATCACTGGCCAGTAGCATTCAACATTCATCAAACTTCGTGATCGCTTTAAAGGAAACCGAATAAAATTGTGGCATGGAATTCCTCGTACCCAAGCGTCTCGTTTTTGACAACAGCTTAATGCATTTTAATATAAAGTTTACTTTCTTAGACAAAACGTTCGGGACGAAACTGCGATCTGATGTCCAGTTTTTTTTTTTTAAAAAAAAAGTGTTTCTTTTTTAGAAAATAGATGTATATATATGTACATATGTACATAGTCAAGACTGCTAGGAATATACTTTAAACAGCATCAAGGAAAAGTAGAAACGTTTCTCTCTCTGTTAAGCACTTAATGTATATTGTTGAAGCATATGAACATCACGATCTTAAATACACAATGTAATTCGAAACTTTCTGTTATTTTTCTCTATTTTAGTGAATGTAAAGATGATATCAAGGGCTCAGTTTATAAACATCGTTACATTTAAAAATGTTTAAAAATATCCACAGAGTATAGCCATGTCTATCAGTGGTCATACATTTCATTAATTTTATAGTACACCATTAATTATAGTGGTTTAATAATAATAATAATAATAATAATAATAATAATTTGTGGTTTTTCTATTGTAATACTTATAGATTTGCAAAAATTCTAATTTTGTTCCGATAATACCACACAGCAATGCCATTTCATAAATTAATAAGGTCTAATTTAGATTTTATGTTCATTTCAATTAAACGTTATTCAGCTGGATGAGCAAATCGCTTAATTTACACGGCTTCCCTTTGGCGTTGCTATGCTATAATAGTTTCTGGTAGTTAAGCACATATATCCTACAATGAAAAAGAAGTGCAAACCATTTGAAATTTTATTTACACTATACTCTATTAAAACATGGATAAAATATTTTCAATTATAAGACAGTGCAAAAACATGTTACTATTTAAAAATAATTACGGTGTACAAAGCAGGTGATAACAGCCGAAAGTTACATCGATTTTCATTGACTTTGAAATTTAATTTAAATATTATTGTAGTAAAAACAGGTAACGCAAACTTTTTCTGAAGGTTATTACAGAGCGCTCTTACATACAAATATAATTCTCTCACACTTATTACATTAATATTTCACATTTGCAATCTTCATGACGATGCTTTTGTTAAATATGAAACACATGCGTCGTTATAAATGTAGTTTATACGCTGAATTAATTTGTCCTTTTATTTTAAAACAATATAGAAAAAATTAAACGCAACAGCGCCATTTTCCCAATCTTCAGAAACCATTTTTCTTATTTTATTTAAATGATATATAATGAATTTTGTAAGAAACAAATATTAATGCCTCTAAAGAGATTTTTAAATTTTGGATTTCAAATAATTCCCCCCCCCCTCTTAATAGACCGGTTTCACCGAATTTCAGAAGATATATTTATTATTTTATTTCAATGGCATATACCAAGTTTTCTTAAAAATTTAAAATTGTGGCAACTAGAGTGATTTTTCAATTTGTTAAAAATAATAATAAAAAAAAAAAGCTTTACGTTAACCCCCCCCCCCCAAGGACCAATTTTGTTGCTTAACGAACTCAGTCAATAGTTTAGTTTGTTAATTTATGTTCATATGCCGAGTTTTGTTGATAAAAGTAAAAACTGCGAGCACTAGAACGTTAACAAATATATAACATTTCTACAATTTTTTGCCCTTTTCGAATTTTAATACGTGGAGATTTGGAGAGATTAATCGAAATAAATTCTATTAGTACAATCGCAATAGATTACATTCCTTCGAAATTTTCTATGACAATATATGGAAACTAACAGATTACATTTAAAAATAATTTACAGTGTATAACGGATTACCCCACTACTGTATGTGTATAGTCCTTTGAAATGTTAATTAAATTAATTCTCTCAAGTATTTGTGTACGATTATTAAAAAGCAAAAAGTAACATCTATTATGGATTTTGGAACACATGAATTTATCAGTGCAAAGAGTTAAACGTTCCGTGTCGAGTAATTATGAATATATGAGCAAACTGTAAAACCATTTATATTATCCTTGACATATAATAAACAATTAAGCACATACATCGATGGCAAAGTCAAAACACCTAAGTCAATAAAAATAGCTTACAATGATATTTCGAATGAACTCCGCAAATCTATCTAGCAGTACTTTTTTTGTAAAATATAAAAAAAATTAAATACTATAGGGTAATTCCCAGTAAAAGAAAACCATAATTAATGTGATAACAAATATAATCAAAATAAACCTTCACTATTGTCTTTTGTAACACTGTAACTTAAAATTCTTAACATAAAAACTCTACTGGCAATTTTTTAATATACTTAATATAAGTCGACCAGGCAAAGTGAAAATAAATATAAATATCGAAGTATTTCATAGATGTTCCAGTGCCAGTTATATTTAAATTGAATGTCCTTGGTTTTACGTTTGTTTTGCATTACACCATCATTAAATTTATTGGCATTATAGAGGACTTCCTAATCTGGATTTTTGCTACATTTTCAACTTTAGCATGTAAAATAATAACGAAATCATCTGCTTACAAGTAGGAGTTGAAATTTGGCTCACAAAGAGATAAAAGAAGATCATTAGTATAAATAATACAGAAAACCGGCCGTAATATGGGATCCTGAGTTAGTCCATGATTTACAAGTTTAAATCTGGAGTTAAAATTCCTTTGAAATAAGTTGCCTGGTGTCTATTGGTGAAATAAAACCTTAAAAAATCAAAACTTACTCTGAAAACCATAAAAACTAAATTTCTGTAAAAGTATATGATGAGAAACAGTGTCAAAAACTTTAGATATACCAAATAACTTAACTCGATGTTACCATCTTAATATTTTCATAGCATTCCGCAAAAAAAAAAAAAAAAAGGACGTTAAGCTTGTTAACTTTGCGTTAACTAGGCAAAATAAAGTTTGCAGTTACTTTGCCATATTTATTAACTATTATGTATTCACGGAGTTATAATATATTTTATATATTTATTTCTGCTGATATGTTTAATTTATTTTAATTACTGTTCTAATGCTATTATGCATAATGTATTTCTCTGGCAATCAGCCGCGTGTTGCAAAACTTTTAGTGCATTTCGAAGTAACCTAACCTCTTCTGAAATAAATGCCAAGGGTTAAGTTTCTGAAATATTTTTACTATTCATCCAATAAATTAATACATCGAATTCCTCCTGATTTTTTTGATTTGGTTTATTTAAGGAAGCTCTTGAATATCTCAGGTCATCAGTGTCCTACTCAATTCAGGCGTGAAACGGCCGATAAATTCTGTTCAGAGATATTTTTTAAGGCTTGAGGTTATTTTACGAGCCGTAAAACTATGGTACGGAAACCACGGCTTTAATATCCTCCCGAAGGTATCCATCAACCCTGGCCAGTATTGAATTTGCTATCTTGGGTCTACGAAGCAAAGTATGGTCTCATTAGACCACTAGTACTCTCAAAAAATTTCTTCTGGAATGTGTCATAAGATTTTCTTGGTATTAATGAATCTTTAGCCTTTCGGGGTTGAGCTAAAATCCCTTGCGGTAACAATATAAATAGACAAACGATCTAAATAATCATTCATACAATGACGTCATGAGTATAATAAAAGAAGACATTGACAGAGTAATTCATTATATTTAGAAAATTAACATTAGTATTAATTGTATTTTATTTATATCCTTTTATACTTCTAGTATACAAAAACAGCATATGAAACTTGTTTATAATATATTTGTTAGTTCAAGATATCTTATTGTAAAACCTTCGCACTTCAATAATGAGGCAGTTTAAAATATTTTCACAAAACTAGTAATAAATATTTATAACACAGGATAGCGTGTACTGCTCACAAAAACGAAAAAGAAATAACGGGGTTTTCTCGCCGCTAAAATGTAACGTGGTTTACGCGTAAAGATATTACAAGGCCAGACAATACACGTGGTTTACTTGATTTGTCTTCGGCTTTGATTAACTAAAAATTGTATTTGTTGGTAGTTTTTAGTGTTAAATGTTAAAGATGGACTACATACAAGCAAGTGTGTAGCATGGCAACTTTAAAACTCAAGTTTAAAAGACTTCTGTTAAAGTTGATCAGGTTTAGGTATGATCGGCGTTCATTTTCGCAGGTTTTCCTATTCGTGTCTCGTTAAAATTCCAGTGAAGGTGTTTACAGACATAATTAATGGCATAAGTTTATAAATGCATATAAGTGGCATAAGTTAATAATGGCAATAAAAGCGTAAATTTAAGGATAAGTTTTACTTTTAAGAGTAGCGGCACAGAGTTAACTTGTCTGTTTGTGTAGTCTGCGATACATTGCGTCGACATGTACTGAACAAAGTAAGATTTATTGTAATCTTTTTTGGTAAATTTTTTTAATAAATGTTTCAAACTGTAGGTATTCTCAGCTCACCTTTGTGATGTCGGAGATGATGGTAACCGCAGCAAGGACTTTCATAGTAGAAGGCCCAATGGTTGTCATAGTCTGCACGAACCTGCATCTCGGTGAACAAGCCAAGTTCTGCTAACACCGAAACTACAAGCGTGAATCGCACAAGGAGCAGCCAGGTCTTGCTTCTAGACGCCATGGTCAACGACGAACCTTCTCCCACGTGAGGACACAGTAAAATGTACCAAAGGACGCTATGTAGAGCAGTTTCTTGAAAAGAAAACACAAATCGCGAGGGTCATCAACAAAAACAAAGATGAAGCACTTGCTTGGAACACTTCCGAACGTTTACATCGGTCGCAGTGAAACAGTGGCTGATTTGGTGATTGGGGAATAAACAAAAAAACACACGCGAGTTGATGTCGAGATTTCACATAACGAACCTTATTTGTCTGCCATGATCGCGCGCCGGCAAGCAACTACTGCACGAAGCCAGGGAACCGCTTGTTTTCAAGAGGAAAGGTTCGGCAAGAATCGGGAGTTTCCGACGCTATCATACTGTCAGGAGGCAATGCTTGCAGAGGGAGGGGGCAGACGCCACTCGGTCAGTTAAGTGCGCTGAAACGGCTCCACGTTGCATTTTGATCTGCTTCTTGCGCTTCGGAGTTTGTTAACTGATAACCAGAGCCCCGAAGTTCGGGCATTTAGTTTGGTTAACAGGCAGAGAAACTTAAAATACTGAAAATGGGCAGTAATATAACTAAAACAGGGATTCATTAAAAGTGAAACAGCTTACATTTCTTGGTTACAAATAATAAGATGATTTTCAAGGTAAGAACATTCACCTTTTAGAACATCATGGAAGTGTTGATCAAGACAAAGTAAAGTAGTTTTGAATAGTCCTGGCAAATGAGCAAAAGATCCGCAGTAGTTTCTGGTAGAGTTCATTTTCTATTTATGTGTTTGTTTAATTATTTATTTTGTGAGCACTACAGATTTCCCAATTACAATGTTCACTTAATCAGATACAATCCTTCAATGAAAAAATAAAACAGAATATAATAAATCAAATATGACAAAAAATTTACAAAAACAAAACAAAAAAAATGGTAATGTTGGTACATGATAAGTTAATATATATTTTGTAAGAAATGATCACAAGGTAAAGCGAAAATATTTATTATCAGTGAGTAAATAATGTAATTTATTATATAATGTTTGCATTCTAAGCACAGGAGAATATTTATGCACATTAACACTATTAAAAAAATACGAAATCGCTTTGGTGTGATATTTGGAACATAAAAGCATATTGACTGTCTCATGTTTGAATCATTTATCATATAGTGTAATAGTTTGTAAAGGAAAAGTAACAAGTGACGATTCCTTCTGTGAGATAAATGTGATACTGAAATAATTGAGGTAATATACAACATGAAATTAAAATAAGGGAAAAAACGACGGTTTTTTTTTTTTTTTTTTTTAATGCATACTTCAGGGGAATACTTTATAGGAGAATCGGGTTAGCATCTCTCTTACATCTGTATTGAGCACATTTTAGGGACGGTTTATTGCACAACTGTACCACTCTCATCTTTATCGCTTGCAATTGTTTGTTACGTTTATGCAGCTGAGAAGTTACCCACACCACAAATTTCGTAGTGTTGTTTCGCCCAGATCGATACAAGACTTTCAATTTGCTGGTATCCGTATGCCTGGGGTAATCATGCGTTCCTTTCACTAATGAAGGTTCTATTTAAAGAGCTTAGGTGAATGGATTGAGGAGAAACTTTTTGATTGCTTAAAAAGAAATAAATATATAACAAGATTCTCAATATACATTTTTGTGCTGTGAACATGCTATTTCATTTTATGACTTTTTTCACTTCCATATATTGAAATTCTTTATGTGCTTTTTAAAATGTGTAAACAATCGCAGAAAAAAAAATCGTGAGCTATTCAAAACCGGCAATAGAGTATTTTAAAACTTAAAATAGGCAACGGAAGCCACAATTGGCAAAACAGGAAAAATAAAAACTGGCCCTGCCGACCCCAAATGTACGAAAACGTGTTCATTTCTATTTGACTCTTAAATATATCCACCCAAATAGAAAAGATATTTTGCCTATCTTCCGAGCTCTGCTGGTAACTGTGAATTTAAATGTATCTGGTGCAATCGCATACAACGAACGATATACGAGAAGAGAAATTAGTGTATGACATTAGTGCAGAACTTTTTGACTCGAGGAGAATTATTTATGTTGAACGCTACCCCTCAACAAAATATTTGAGAGATTTTCTAAGCAGCGAAACATATTTAAGGTTTAACATTCATTTTTACTAGGCGGTGAACACTGATTCGTTAACGGGAGGTTTGTGGTTCGAATCCGGCAAATATTTTTTTATGTTTCTCTCAATACTCATTAATTCAGAAAAAAATTCCCAAAATCTAGGTCCGTAACGCTTTTTTTCTCAAAATTCTGTTCTCCCAATTTATAGTTTATCTCGTGTAATAGCATGCACCATCAAACTACCAATCATCACCGCGGTATATATTCACTTGAGTTGTAGATAAAACATTTGGAATTTAACCAATAGCATGTACTGGAATATTGCTTATGTTTAAATATTCGTTTTGTAAGGCGATGAAAATCACAAAACATTGAATTTTAAAAATAGTGTTTAACGCTTATTGTTACTACTGGGGCATCACAGGCGGTGGACACTGGTGATACACGAAATGGAATGATAAACAGCGAAAGGATTTTTAAGGAAGGAAACGTTCCAGACCTAAGTTTCGGGTCCTCCCCGGCATTTGCCATTTATGAGGACTGAGGTAAACCTGAGAAAAATATCAGTCAGAAAGGACGGTTCTGGTGGGAATCGAACCCCAGACCTCTCGCTCACGAGTCCGCGCCTTAACGATCTCGGCCATCTGTGTCAATATATTGAAAGCAGATTGGCTTGCGTTCTATATGTCACAAACAGGTAAGTTATACCTATAGTTATGACCAACAAATGAAAACTTATTATTTCTTAAACTCTCAATCGCTACCACGATGAAGGATGCGATATGCTAGTCACAAGTTCAGTCAGGATTGCGGAATGGGCCTTAGGCCTAACCCATGTAAGTTATTTATGATGATAATGATAAAGGAAATGTTTCCAGAGTTAGACTACTTTATCTTAACGAACATACGAAATATCCCAGTAGAATATTTACCTCTCAAAATGCTCAAGTTGTAAAAACATGTAGAGAAAGTGATGTTATCAGTCTTTTTAATTATAGAAATCCATTAGTGGGTCAAAACAACCTTAAAGATTTGTCAAAGATAATTTCAAAAGCTTTCACCAGGCTGTAACAGCTATGAGAATAAAACATTGGAGGATAAAGGAAACTTTATTTCATGCTGTCTATAGAGGTGCTGTAAACTATAATACTGCATATGACAGAATTGCAACATATTACAAACGTTGCAGGTGTCAAACTGGTATATAGAGCCTTTTAATTAAGGTGTTCGGTAATTAACGTCAATCTTGACAGATTTCAATACACCACTATCGAGCTCAACATTAACTTGACTGTTATCAGCAAAGTCTGGAAGTTACGCAAAATGTATTTTCTATCTGGGTGAATATATTTAAGAGTCAGATAGAAATAAACATGTTTCGATACATTTGTGGACGGTAGGGCCAGTTTTTATTTTTATTATTATCTTTTTTGTTACCTATTTTGAATCGTTATGAATTTATTCTGTGACTTTTTACGTATTTTAAAAAGCACAATGGAATTTCAATATATCGAAGTGAATAAAGTTATAAAAATTAAATGACATATTCATATCTTAAAAATATCCACAGAGAATCTTCTTATACATTTATTTCTTTTTAAGCAGTCAAAAATTGTCTTCTCACACCATTCACTTAAGCTCTTTAAATAGCAAAATCTTCATTAGTGAAAGGAACGCACGGTTACCTCGGGCATACAAATACCAGCAAATAGAGAAGTGAGGGACGTACTGTAGTTTTCAATAGTCCTGGGGAACGACCTTGTATCGATCTGCGCGAGACAATTCTAGGAAATTTATGGTGAGGGTAACTTCTCACCTTCATAAATGTAACAAATAATTGCAAGCGAGAATAATGAGAGGGGTACACTATATCCGCATAAACAAAAAATGAACTCGACCAGGAACCATTGCGCATCTTTTTCTCATTCGCCAGGACTATTCAAAAGCACTTTATTTTGTCGTGATTAACATTTTTATAAAGTTCTGAAAGGTTCTGTTGTAACTGGTCTTTCCGTAATAACTTGATTTAAATATGCTCCACTCACTTCAGTGAAGGTAGAACGTTCTCTTTCCATGATGAAAAATGTTCTCTCTGACATACGGCTGACTATGACAGTTGATACCTTGAAAAAAAAAAAAACAATTTCTTGTTGCTTGTAACCAAGAAAAGTAAGCTTAAATACTTTAATTATGTGATAAAGAAACTATTAAGTATCTTAAATACCCATTTTCTTTAATAAAGAGTGATATTACTCTTTTATTTTACTTTTTAACAAATGCCTATTGTATTTATATGGCTATCTATTTTCAGTAATTTAAGTGACTTTTTACCTGCCTATTTTAAACAAAATAAATGCCTGGCTTCCAGGCTTACCAGAATCTACGTATACATTTTTGTTAATTAGCTGACAGTTCTTTTGTCATGCCATAAAATGTGACTTTTGAAGACGAAAAAAATCAAAATGTAATCTTAGCAGCTTTAGAGATTTTATTTTTCAGAAAACTATTAAGGCATTTCAAAATCTCGATGAAAAGTTGGGTAAAGTAAAGTTTCGTGACTCAATTACATGCTTATGTAATACTTTTTGTAAAATATATAGCACTGAGAGGGTTGGCTAAGACGTTGCCCTTTGTCACTTAAATTCCACAGATATCCCATATTCAAATTCCTTGAAGAAGGGCCGCGTAGCTCAGGACAAATTGACTTAACTATGATTTGAATTGCTTCCGCATCCACTCTATTCGCCTAATCCCGCGCCCTCGGATTACCATCTGTTCCTGAAACTCAAAATACAAATTTTTTTGTCAAATGACTATGTTCTGCATGAGGCGAACGAGTATTTTGAAGGTCTCGAAGAAGTGACTTCCACGAGGGAATCACTAACCTGGAGAAACGCTGCAGTAAGTGCTTTCAGTTTCTCGGACTATGTCGAAAAATAAAGTACGTTACAAACTGAACTTGTGCTCTGTAACATCTAACCAAGCTACTTAATAAACCACTTTCAAAAAACAGTTTTTGAAAAAGTACTGCAATTGCATGTGTTATCGCTTAGAAACTTTTAGTGTATGTTAACGAGATTCAGCTGTACATATGCTCGGAGTTAACGAAACTTGTGTAAGGAGCCAGTTACGATCTGCGTTACGATACAGACCAGGTATTGTATTGGCCTTCTGACCCCGTGGGGTAAAGGACCTTACTTGGCTTGCCCGCACATGGACAATGTACACACCCATTTGAAAGCTTATCCCAAGGTTAGGGGATTATTAACAGCTTTTTACCTCCTGATCGCAGTCATGCCTTCATGCCAAGTTATAAAACTTATCAAGCTTCGTGAATCTATCGATAATAATTTTATTATCGAGCTGGTTAGCTGTAATATAACCCCTTCTGTGCTGTGGGCATTTCAGTTACCGCAACTGTACACCGTATAATTTACAGTGTTTTACCTCCCGCTCAATAGAAAATTTGAAAAATATTTTTATGTTTAACTGGAAAAAAAAAAAAAAAAAAAAAAAAAAAAAGTGAGGCGCTTCCATATTACGAGGGTTACCTTTTAAGTTGTTACAGAAAGTAGAAACAAACTGTTTTATTGCTTTTCAAAATACTTGCCTTTAAGATTTATACACTTTTGCATACGCTCAAATCAATTCTACAATTTTTTTTTGTTCCATTCTGAAGTTGGTATATCAAAAACATGGTTTTTAAAGGCTTCAACAGCTTCTTAAGGTGATGAAAAACGCTGTCCACGTATTTTTTGTTTGAACAAATAAAAGTCGCTAGACCTGGTTAATTTGGGCAATGAGACATTGATTTAGTGTCTTTCTCCTTCAAATAATCAATTGTTTGACGCCGTGTGTGAGAGCTGGCATTGTCATGATGAGGAATGATGCAACGTTTTCAGTTTTTTCCCTGATATTGTTGATAACTTCTGATAAACAAACTGTTATATACATTCAACATTAACTGTTCTTCGATTCTCTAAAGGAACGGTTGCGACATGTCCAGTACAACCGAAGAAACAAACGATTCACGAAAGTGCTTCGTGAACGAACAACTTTTGTGGGATTCGGTTCATCTTGGAACACCCAAACAGTGGATTGTTGCTTAGTTTCCCTTCATACGAACATATCCAAGTTACGTCATCTGTTACGATGTTGTCTACGGATTTTTCAGTTCTTCTGTGGAATTTTTTCATTAGTTCATTACAACAATTAACACGAGCAGTTTTTTTTTTTTTTAAATTGCGGTCAAATTATGCGGAATTCATCGCGAACAGATCTTTTTCACAGCAAAATCGAATGTACTGCAGTCTTTGATATGCTAAAGAATGCCTCTATCTCACTGTAAGTCACATTTCGATCTTCTTCAATCATGTTGCGTAGTTTTTGGAATGAGAACCGATTTTGGTCGACCTTCACGAAATCCATTACTGACGGACACACAATGACGACGAAATTCTGCAAACCAACTGTAAACAGTGTTTTCTAATGATGCTTCATTACCAAAAGTTGAACGAAGCGATTCTATGCATTGCTGTTGAGTTAGGCCCTTACTAAAATAGTAAAAAATAGCCAATGAAAATCTTCACGTGAATTTTACATTTTTTTCGCAAAAATGTTGGCTTAAACGCTCATTGTAATCAAACTACTCTGTCAATTTTTAAACTGCAACTGTTTTCACAATAAAAAATGTCAACTGTTGCGAAAATAGTGATGATATATCTCAATAGCGCCACCAAGTGGTCATTTGTAACAACTTAAAGGTAACGCTCGTACATATTTTAAGGTTAAACAATAGCATTCACATTTGATTCATTGCTAGTTTATCATATAATCTTAAGTCTGTCTTACCTTTTAGCATGCTTTCTTTGATAACCTGACGCCCTTTTCTCAGACATGTTCTTTACATTTATACACCTATTCCAAATCACTGGTTCACAGCCTCTTTGATTTAAAAATCCGACGAAACGTTCTCCCTCGAAGATCTTTTAATTCTGGGATCAGCACAAAGTCGCTGTTCCAGCAGTTTAAACCCTGCTTTATCAATGGCGATCATTGCAACACAAGATTTGTGCCTGGAAGCATTGTCCTGAAGAAAGGGCACACTTTGCCTCAACTTTCTGCATTGATTGCGTCTGACATTTTGAATGAATTTGAACAATAAATGATGTGGTATTGTGACACTTCTCTGCAAATTTCACAAGTCTGCAAAATTTAGCTAATTGAAGCTTGTTTGTGAAATTTAATCTGAATTTTTGGTAATTTGGTGTGCTGAATGTAACCACCATTTTCTCCATTACGTAAGATTTTTTCACTAGTTCATTTGAAAAGAAAATTAAAAATAGCACCATGTCCTCTTTTTAATCAGAAAACCAATTCACAATTTTTTACTTTTGCAGATTCTGATGCGTTTTCCGTTTTCCCTCAAAACTGTGTCCGTTACGTTTTATCTTTCGACAGCCTCTCTGTGCAACATTCAACAGCAGTTTCATTTACCCTGGTACCTGTTCCATTTCTTTGGCATCTTTATGTAATCTCTTGCCCTGTTCTTCTCTTAGAGCACCAAGATATTCGGGGAAGTACCCCAAATGAGAATGTAGCAAATGTACCTTCAGACTCATTGAACAGCCCAAATTCTTGAAGTCCATTCGTATGTTTTCCCCTATCACTTAAAATACCGGTGCTTCAAGTTTCCAAGAAATTGCTGTGTAACTTCTTTGAATGCTCTCCAAGTGCTCTCTGAACAGTTTCTATTACTTTTTTTGAATACTTAATCTCTAAATAGTTTGCGAATAACTGGATTCAGGAAAACACCTTCTTTCACTTTTGCTACTGAGAGTCCCTGAAATTTACTGCGCGCAAGAAAACACTCTCCTTCGTGTGGCGAGGTCTTCACAAACTGTTCACTAGTGCAAGCTTTATATGAATACTGGAAGGATAAGCTTTCTTCGATCATAATATATTTTTGCTTCCAGGTTCTAAATTTATCCTAAGCGGCCACTCTCTTTTTGATCCATTGCTAATTCCTGTCTCTACTGTCCCATGAACAAAATTAGTATAGTGTGATAATTACTTTTAAATCGCTGCATGTTGCCCAACCTGATCATTGTATTTCAGTCTGGGCAGAATTAGTACAAAGTTTTCATAGCATTCTCACACATGCACAGCATTTTCTACTGGCACTGAGGCGTCATTTGACATCATTCTGAATGTTAAATTCCATCTCTATATCTGAACCATGAAAAAGATGCGCCAGGGGCAAATAAATTCTTTTTCTTTAACCTTACATTTCTGCTGAATCTTTAGGGAGACCTAAGTCTCTAACCAGGTTATGCAATTAAGGCTGTGAATAAAGTTGGGACTCTCTACTGCCTTAACTATTAAGAATTTTCCACATTTCCCAGATTCATTCTCAGAGTCATCAGGTGATGCAGGTATTTCTGGTTAATGAAGTACAGGGGTCTTGCTGGCTGAACACCGGGATACAACATTTATCTATTATTTTTTAAATTATACCCTGCTATACTACAATTTTTCACTTGTATTATGGAGCATATATTCAGGAAAATGAACTGGCATAATAATTTCGTAAGCAATATAAACAGCTGTCGACTAAATCTAAGATTTGCCGACATTGTGGTCTTATTCGCCACAACACCGAAAGCACTACAAACTATGCTAGGACAATTATGTGAGCATAGCAAAAATGCAGGGCTGTCCCTAAACAAACTGAAGACACAGTTAATTTCAAAAGGACCTGAAACCCCAATAAAAATACATGGAAATTTTTTAGTAGTGTTTAACGCCCGTTTTTACTACTGAGGCACCAGAGGCGGTGGACACTGATGATACTTGAGATGAAATGATAAATTGGGAAAGGATTTTTTAAGGAAGGAAGCGTTCCAGGTCTAAGTTTAGAGTACCTCCCCGGCATTTGCCAGTTATGAGGACTGAGGAAAACCTGGAAAGAGCCTCAGTCAGGGAGGACGGTCAAACCCCAGACCTCCCGCTCACGACTCCGCGCCTTAACGACCTCGGCCACCCGTGGCGGTACATGGAACAGTCCTTACATATGTGAGCGAATACCTAGGACAACAGATTTCCTTCCATGATAAAATTGAAAAAGTACATATAAGAATCATTAACCTGGAGAGCATTTTGGGCCCTTAAGAAAAATTTGTTAGACCAAACACTAACTAAAAACATCAGATTCCATACGGTCGAAACCTATGTATACCCTGTATTAATATACGATGCTAGATATGATCAATAACAGAAAAACAAAAGAACAAAATTCAAATATGCCAAAGAAATGTGTAACGCAAGATGCGGGAATAACTTTGAAGGACAAAATACCTAAAGTGTTAATAAATCAGTTACCTCAGACAACAGACATCGCACAGATAGCTACCAGAAGCAAATGGCAATGGAGCGGTCACGTCGCAAGAATGCAGGACAATAGGTGAACCTACAAGATCTCCATGTGGGACCCCCGGATAGGAAAAAGGACACAAGGAAGACCCAGAAGAAGATGGACAGACCTCTTCAAGGAACATGCAGGCCCAGATTGGTCAAGAGTAACAAGAGGAAGAGAAAAATGGAAATCTCTCGAGAAGCAACTAGTGCAGTGAGAAATGGAGAAACCAAAGAACAAATAGTGAGAGTGTCTTAAACAGCATACGAACAACTAGCGTGGAATAGCTCACCACGTCATTAAAAAGCGAGCTTTCCCAGCTTGTTAGGAGGCCTTTGCCATTAAGGGACACAATAGGTTATCCTTATCCTTTATAGTACAGGAACGTTCAGTACTGTAATTTGCGGTTCCATCTATAACATTGGATTCCGAAAACAGACAACTTTTTTTCCATACGATCAGACCATTGTCAGAGTACTTCCACACAAATACAAACCAACCTGTAACTTGTCCAAATGGTCAAGTTTTATCTCAAGATATACATAGTACACATTCATTACAAAGGCAGTAATGTTTCTTTAAAAACAAAGTCTTCACAAATGTAACAAAAGCAATCAAGCGGATAGCGACACACCTTTGAAGTCTTGTATTAACAGAAGTGATGTTTAGTTGAGTATGAGATATATGCAGAAATAAACTGAAGAAAACAGCTCATTACTAATATAGAAATCTACGCTAGAATAACAATCATCTCACATAGAGTACTTGTTATAGCTGAAGTGAAAAGGGAGAAACAATGAAATTGTGATTGTAAAACAACAATATATCATATACAGTCAAAATTTCTTCATTGTTGTGCAAAAACGAAGATTAAGGGACGCTAAAATTAAATGATTCTGTGATTATAAAAATTAAAATATTAATTTGTGGGAAAAGGCGTGAAGGGAATTTTAATTTTTTTTAAAGGAAATCAACACACATGAATTTGTAAAAATCAATTATTACTCTCCAAATAATTTCATTGCAATCAGAAAAAAAAACCATCTTGCGTATATAAGTTTACCTTGCTATACGATATTTGCGGTTGATAGTAGTACAGGGAACAACACTGAGGCCAATGAAATATAAATTTATGGTTTCTATAGTTTGTATATTTAACGGGAAAACATCTACTGCCCAAAATAAATAAGGAATCAGACAAAACAATTGTATCAGCCGGGTTTCCATTCTTCTATAGCTCTTCCCAAGCCACTACCAGCGCAACTTTTATTTCCAATGCCCCGAACGCTATCACTTACCGCAGACGACTAGAATACAACAGAACACCCTTCGTTCGGGGAGAATATACGTGATATCGATTCCGGTAAATCACGTTGTGGCATTATGCTAGGGAAGAGCAAAGGTTACGTCATGTCTAAGGAAATGGAACTTGCTGTAGTGTTCGCATCTTTTTTTTTTTTTTTTTTTTGTGCTGTCCTATTTGATGCACTCATTGCCATATTCTGTCCATGTTAATAACCAGCATATCTTTATAACCAGCATATCTTTCTGTATCTGACAGTTTATCGTACTGTAACTATAGTAGGAGAGAAATTAGTTTGTGATTGACGTTTCTACGTGGCCGCGCCAGTACTCTGTTGCCATATCCCGTTTCTCGCTATCCGCCTTACTTGACGTTACCCGCAGGGCTACGAGTATTTAACTGCTGCAGCTGCTTCTGGTACTAAGTGCCCGAGCGGCTAGCCAGAAGCGAGCTACAGCGGAGAGAGCGGAACTTGTCCACACGCACTTTACTTGGTAAATATAAATGGATATGGACGAATAAATCACTGTAATGAGAGCATTATTAGGCGGGTGAAGTATTGTAACGGTGGGAAATGTGCTCTTATTCCAATTCGCAACTAATTCCAGTGGTTTAGCGAGTAAATCATTGTAATTGTGGCAAATCTCCTTTAACTCCTGCATAAATTAAAAAAAAAAAAAAAAAAAGGATGGGATTGTAGTATTCCAGCTCACTATTCTATCTTCACAAGTGCAGCATGACGCTCTAACCGCCTGCACTATTGTACCGTTCATTCTGAAGTGTAATTATCTAGCTAATACCTATGCGAGTCACTACCTTCGACTCTATCCGATCGCTCACTTCTGGCTAGCCGGTCAGGCACTTGGGCACTTAGCAGCTGTAGCAGTTAAGTGTTTTTAGCCCTGCGGGTAACGTCAAATATCCGTCTTCAGCAGCTGTACTCCAAGATCATAATAATTAACTTCTCTCTGCTCCTATATGATTTAAACTCCGTATTAATCTTGGTTTAATACATATTTTTACGTGTTTGACAAAGCTTAATTGTCCTTACATAATTGAACGTTTTACCTTAACTTTTTTTCTCACGCTTATGGTTTCAAAATATTTTAATAGAGCCAAATTTGCTTTAACTACAGCGGAACCTACGCAGTGTCATCTAGCGGCAGAAATCATACGATGGACTTAGATGCTTTGGCGCGAAGGAGTAGCGTATATCAAAACGACGGTTACACGTATAAAATGTAACCCTTTTGATCAAAAAATCCTACAGAATTACTTTTGTTTGATGAATGACACACAAGTACAACCACTATCCTTTGTAATATACTGCATATAAAAAATTAGACCAATACACGCACTTGCAAACGCGTTACTATTGGGCAATTTTCAAACTTTCTAACTCCGTAACTGTTGCAACGCCGATGATGTCATGCCTATGACGATTATGTACTTTTGTTACCAGAATGGACGATCCTTTCGCCAGCTGAGTCGCCGGCATTAACACAGCTCAAGTGTCAAACACAAACTAATTTCTCGCCTACTATAATCTCTGATGGAAATAAAGGATAGTATGGCTATATGAATTTTAATATCTCATCTAATCCACTAATTATTTTTGCCTGAATCCTTAATCATTTTGTGCAGTATATGTACAAAGATATTTTGAAGTAACGTGATATTAATTTATTAATTACATATGATAATTGCGTAAAAATTAACCTCATTTAATTAAAATGCCGATGTACACGAAATTACTGGGCGTTTGTACATTTTCATATTCCATTACAGCTATGAAGGAGTCAAAAATATGCTTGTACTATGTATGATGTCAGTAAAGCATTCGTTAACCATGAGAGGTTTATTCTGTTAAATTTCACTTATTGGTTTTTATTTTTTTTAATTAGTGGTTGAAAATGTGATGAATAGTTTTCAGTGCTTGAATGCCCTTAACTGGCATTTCCGATAGAATGACGCGCTAGCTAATATGGGCTTCTAAAATCGAATTCTCTGTTCATTTAAATAATAATTAGTTCATTTTACGAGAGGGGTGTGGAAATATAAACAGCAGAAAAGTGTAACTACTATACTTCCGGAAAGCAGTTCGTCAGAAAGATTCTGAATAAAAACTACACAAAATAACAATCAAAAGTCATAATTACCACAGTTCTCATTTCTAAATTTAAAAATAAAGGCCGCAATTATCTTTTACCTAAGGGCTGTTCCACTCTCGCAATATTGGGGTTCAGGTGAACCCCTTTTCGTAATAATTTGATTTCAATGATTTTCAGAAACTCCTATTACTATTTTATTTCAAAGGCTTATACCGAATTTCGTTGAGAAAAAAACAAAAATTGCGGCTCTGGAGCGATTTTTAAATTTCGCTTTAATCCCCACTCTTTAGGTTCTCAGCTATACCCCCACTCCTAACAGCCCGATTTCTCTGATTTTCAAAAATTGCTTTCCTTATTTTATTTAAATAGTATATATCAATTTTTGTTGTGGAAAAAATATTGGTGCCACTGGAGCGATTTTTTAACTTAAAACTCCTAATGACCTAATTTCGCTGATTTTCACGAACTATTTTTGCCACATACCGAGTTTCTTTGCAAAATGCAAATATTGGTGCCGCTAGAGCGATTTTTAAATGTTGGTTTTTAGGTTCTTAATAATTTTATTTCACTGACTTTAACAAACTATTATTATGTTATTTCAATGCCATATACCGAGTTTCCTTTAAAAAAATTAAATTCAGGCCACAAGAGCAATTTTAAGTATCGCTTTACCGCCATGGGTGGCCGAGGTCGTTAAGGCGCGGGCTCGTGAGCGGGGGGTCTGGGGTTCGATTCCCGGCAGGACCGTTCTCCCTGAATGAGGTTTTTCCAGGTTTTCGTCAGTCCTCATAAATGGCAAATGCCGGGGAGGTACCCTAAACTTAGCCCTGGAACGTTTCCTTGCTTAATAAAATCCTTTCCCAATTTAGCATTTTATCTCATGTATTCTCAAAGCTATTTTTAAAAAATAAGTATCGCTTTAACCCCACTCGGTTTTCAGAAGATGACCTGATATCCCTGATTTTCAGAAACCATATTTATTAATTTATTTTAAATAAATATACCGAGTTACGTTGAGAAAGAAATTGCGGTCGCTGGAGCGATTTTTCGTTGTTTTTTTTTTTTATTTTCGCTTTAGGTCCCCCCCCCCCAATGGTCCATTTTTTTATTTTAGTAACGCGACGAATTATTTGTTAATTGATGATTATATACAGAGTTTTGTTGAGAAGAAACAAAAACTACGACTGCTAGAGCATTAACAGATACATATATTTCATTTTTGGTGCCTCGTAGGTTTCATGTTACAACCGCAATAGCTATATTACTTCGGGAGGGGGGAATTAGGAGAAAGGGTAAAGTATTTAAAGACGAAAACGTGCAGGAATATCATGCCAGCACATAACCATAGAAACCTGTATGAGAGTTAATTTACGGTTATACTGATGCAGAAAGAAGTGTAATCTAGTTACATTAATGTCAGCCGCAGTAACGATTGAAAGAGGTTGGTAACACAGTCAGTGATTTGCATACACAGATCGTTCTTCTGGTTACTTCTTGTAGGTTCTGTGTGTGACACCTTTAGGTAAAGTAAATCAAGCAGCGAGCGGAGCGGGAGGGGTAATTTGGAAAAGAACCAAAAAACGGGACCACGACGCCTTCTTTTCTTCTTTCCGGGACCACGAGCACAGATTGAGATTATTCCGCTTTTCTGGCCAGGTCGACAGTCCCCCACGCTTCAGTGCACCCGGTTCTTTGGAAAATGGTTGAGGGGGAGGGAAAGGAAAAACCAGGAGAACCCTGGGTAGTGCACTTAATCTTAGTTCCGCGAGAAAAACACGACTTTTGATTTACCGCTTCTTTGTGGGCCACTGCGAAGTCTACTTGTAAAGCGAATTTCAACAAGGACCGCCTGTCTGCTCTGAAGATTTCCTGTGTTCTGTTGGTCACTAGAGCATGCGGCCAAAGCACGTCTAAGATACAACCAGGGTCTAGCGTTCAGTAAAGTGAGCGGAAACCTGTGGCGTGTGGTGACTACCATATTTGAAATATTTTCATTAACAAACCGCAGTATATAAGCTTGCTTTGAACAAGGTGGCTATGTGTAATATCTGAAATATCTAAATAATGAACCTGGGTTTAGACATTTTTGCAAAATTAAATTTTAATTAATATTTGAAAACACTTTTTTAAATTGCATTTAATAAAAATCGGTCCTGGTGGTGTAATGGTAACCATATTCGCCTCCTAAGCCCAAACTGCCAAAGGTGGCCGAGGTCGTTAAGGCGCGGACTCGTGAGGTTTGGGGTTCGAAACCCACCAGGACCATCCTCCCTGACTGAGGTTTTTTCCAGGTTTTCCTCAGTCCACATAAATGGCAAATGTCGGGGAGATACCCTAAACTTAGGCCTGGAACGTTTCCTTAAAAATCCTTTCAATATTTCATTTCATATATTATCAGTGTCCACCGCCTGTGGTGCTTCAGTAGTAAAAATGGGCGTAAAACACCATTCATTCAATTTTTTTCCCTAAGCCTGAGACCGGGGGATCGATGGATTTTTTTTTTTTTTCGAACGTAAAAATCCTAAGATTGGCTTCCTTCGGAAGAGAAGTAAAAGATGGGTTGCATGTCGTACAAACTCTTCTACAGTTATTGTACGACTTCTTTCACAAAAATAATAAACTATAGTTGTTTATCTCACGATCAGCATGCTTCATAATACACAAATATATAGTAGAAAGTCTTAACAGCACTTCCTTCAGAAATGTGGCGTGATAAACACGACAGAGAAGGTAAATTGCATGCGTCAGTAGAACTTTTAGCTCCACACTTAACCGCGAATCCCACGTTTATTGAAGGACAACCTATTCTCACTAGTGTGTATGAAAACCTGGATTGCGTAGCGAGATGAAGGTATAGTATTGCTTAACTTTACATCTACGAAGTTCGGGTTATATACTCCGTCAGAACTTAAATTTGCACCGTGCTGGTCAACGCATTAAATGCATACTTCACTTTCAGTCTTTATACAGTAGCTTTACTCCTCGCAGCGCTGTTCAATTGTTTCTCCTGATATCGACTTCCGTAAGCTGTCTCCTTGACAACGGTTTACTTTGAGGGACGTAATGAAACCAGAGGCCATATCATAACCAAAGCCTTTCGAAAAGAGCACTTGTGCTGGACATCGGAAATCTGGTGCAGGGTTGAAGCTTCCGAAGAGGCAGTAGGGGATTTTTCCGGCGCTTGTTGACACGGCCTGGTGTTTGTTCCATCTCCCCTCTTCACTCTTTCTTCCTCTCCGCTGATTAATTTTTCTCCCGCTATCGACAGCTCGGTCCATGAAGAAAAAAGGACGAGAATTCCTTCCCCCTTTCTTCGTTCGCAAATTGAAGCAAGCTTGAGGTTTAGGAGATAGCGTCCCTATCTTGGGTTGGACACAGAGGAAAGTAAACACGGTGGTTGCCAAAACCGTCCATCGAAGACTTTAAAACAATGTTGATATTTAAGTGAACGCCATAAGAACACTGTTGAAAATATGAAGACACAAAGTCTATTGTGTAATGGTGCCCTACCTGCTTTAGCCGTCCTTGGTGCTTTGCACATGTGGAAGTGATAAAAACTTCCTTTTCCTTCAATTTTTATTACACCACACCCTTCACTTATTTCTCCGGTAATTTCCATTACCTAATGCAGTTTTGGGGCGTGTAGTCCTCACTTTTGACCTCTGAATGCTCGACACCCCATGCTGCTTCGAAAGACTAGTAGTTGGGACTTGTGGAGCCGCAGGGTTCATTCAATTAACATACTAATGTACATTCCTGGAAAAAATTATTGAATCACATAGAGAATTTGTGTACTTTACTTAAAGTCAATAATAAGTTCTCTCAGTGGCGGGTCATTACCCCTGTAGAAGAGTGGGCCAGAGGCGCTGCTATATAACACCCAAATGGCATGGGGTAGGTCTCTTTTATCAAGAATTACACTCATCCCCAGCAAACTGCAGTCCCATCGTAATTTTGTGCTATAGACTTCTAATTCAGTAAAGTACGCCTTAAGCCTGCTGCAGCCAATTCAGAAAGAGCAACGAACTTGATGAATCTTTCAAGTGCTTTACCGCCATTGAAGTTTCGTAATATCACAAGGAATTGTGACATGCATATACAGAAACGAAATTTACCCTTTCTATTTCTTTTCACAGAAATAAACCAAATTAATATCAGCATGTATAACTGTCCTCAATCTTCGGGGTATACATGATATCAACTTTCTACAGTAATGTGGACGAGAGGCTACAAGATACTAGGCTTCTTAAATTTGTGTCCATAAGCCATCTTTTGTCTTGTTGATTTGTTTATTTACGGTCTCTTTTACATCTCAGGTCATCATCTTACCATTAAATTTAGAGCGTGAAACGGACGACAAATTTTGCTGAAAGGCCTCTTCTTTCGGCTTGAGGTTCTTTTTCGTGCCGTAAATTTATGACACGGGACCCACGGCTTCACTTCCCCTCCGAAGGAAGCCATATTTAAGGATTTTTACGCCCGAAAAAATCCATCGATCCTCGCCGGGGATTGAACCCGCGATCTTGGGTTTAGAAGGCAAGGTATGGTTACCAATACACCACCAAGACCGACCCATCTTTTGTCGTTTGTGCATGTGCAAGGAATGCGTGTGAATCATATTGCATTTAGATAGAAGAAATATTATAATATTCATTAAAATATATAAATATATATGTTAACGTAAAAGTTTCTGAGTATGGGAAATAATATTAAGAAACTATTTGTCATAATATGTTACTAATGTTTATTAAATGCTTCATGTCGGGAGGCGAACGTGCGCTCTTAACCACATCAGTGCACACTCTGCCACAGAGCTAACGGAAAGCACATACTAGTCAGCGTCTTTAGTGCATGTCATATAACACAACTGCTGCAGTGACTATACAGATGTGCTGGTTACCTTGTGAACTGCGCGCTGTAACAAGTAGGAAGAATTTTACGTGCATTTGAAAAAGGTATACGTTGCGTATTTGCAAGTCATTAGCCAAATAACAATACTTTGGGGTTTTAGGAGAGAAATATTCTGTAAAACTAGAACACTACTGAAACACATTAAAAAAGAAGTAATACATAATTTGAAAATAAATGCCCGTTGCTATTATTTTCATCATATATGGATATTACAATTTAAGTTGAGCTGGAAAGGAAATTTAAGTATCAAAACACGCAATTCCTTAAAATGCACACAGAGCCAGTAACAACAACTAGATCACGTTCAAACAGCGGCAACCACATGAATTACTTGCAATCAGACTAAGCCACAATAAGGTTAGCGTCACAAGTTCTCCCTTTCTTCTCCAATTATCAGCGGGACAATCAGATTAGTTACTTCGTGTTTGGCAAGCAGGATAACCAGCTGGGGTAACGAAGACAGGCACAAACACTGTGGCTCAAAGTAGGACGCTCTATTTAACGCAAGTGTCGTGTTCCTGTATTGCGTAACATGCAATTGTTTCTGATGTGTCGAGAGAAGAATCACAGCATCAGAAAATGTTCTCCGTATCATATCAACGTTGTTCGAAGAAGTCACTGACTGCTGGTGAGCTGTGGTGATTAAAAAACTATTAGCTCTGCACGAGACCTGAAGGGTTGGCAAGAGCTGTCAAGATGAATACTTCACAACATTATTATTATTATTATTATTATTATTATTATTATTATTATTATTATTATTAATATATCTTCTTTTTCAAGTTTCAATGCGTCAACAAGATTGTACAAATCTATCACTCAACTGTTTCATTCGCTCTCGTCCCCAGATTTTTCCGTATAACTCATACTAATGGACGAAATTTAAGGATTTTTTTTACATGGGCATACCTTGGTGTATCCAAAGTAAATTCATAGCAAGTGTTTGTCACTAGCATTTACATATAATCGCCATGGGTGGCCGGGGTCGTTAAGGTGCAAACTCGTGAGCGGGAAATCTGAGGTTCGATTCCCGCGGGGACCGTCCTCCCGAATGAGGATTTTTCAAGGTTTTCCTCAATCCTCATAAATGGCAAATGCCGGGGAAGTACCCTAAAATAGCCATTAACTATTATTAATGAAAAATAAATTCCTCGATAAAATTTAATGGGGTGAGAAAATTTGCCTTTTGATACTCTACACATTCCCATATAGTTTATCTGTCTCGTATACCATTTTAGATGCCTCAGAATTTAAATAAAATTATTTACTTCAAATAATATTCTGAAAAACCACGTAATACAATATTCATTAAAATTCGTTAAAGAAACACCAGTTGTATTATCATAGGAGGACAATTAAAAAAAAGATAATTTTATATGCATAACTTATTGGGATAAAATTTTACTTTATAACATTTTATTAGCTTAATGCGTAATGTACACGTGATACTACTTTCATTGTCACCTCAGGTCTCGCCTGTGGTAATGTGTGCAAGTTGAAACATGTTCAGTTCCGCCCAAAATAAAATGAAAGTGACGCTCGATTAACAAAATGCTGCTATGAAATTCTGCTTTCATCTCAACAAATTTTCAGTTTAGGTTTATACAATATTACAAGAGGAATGGAGAGTTCCTTATGGCAATTCCTTATGGCTCGAAATGATTTTAAAACAAGTTCAAAGCAACTTACATCGGGATTCGAGTTTGTGCTCTAACGAAAGAAAACATTAACACCACTGCTATCATTGTGAGAGAGGATCGTCGAATAACAACAACAACACTTTCAGAAATTTGAAAACTTCACTGAGTGCCACCCACACGTTGGTAACTATAAAAGTTGCATATGAGATGTGTATGTGCACGGTGGGTTGATGATAAACAGATTAATAAAGGAATAAAACATCAAATTTATAAATCGATTACTAGAAGCACAGCTTTTTGTGGTACAGAAACATGGCAACTTAAAAAAATACATTTTTGGCAATGAAAATGGATTACTGGAGACAATCAACAAGTGTGTAGCGAAGATATTGATCAGAAACAATACAAGAGCACAAAAATAGGAATCAAAAACAATATTGTGGAGGACATTTTAACAACACATTTGATATAGTATGGTCATTTAACGCGAATGGGCAAATAAAGATTGCCAAGGGAAGAAATGGCGAATAGACACCTAAAATAAGAACAATGGCTGGACCGAGAGGAATTGCTTTTAACATTTCATGACATTCGCAGTTAATTATTTACTAAAACCGGCTTAATAATAATAATAATAATAATAATAATAATAATAATAATAATAATAATAATAATAACAATAGAATTTATTTCCACTTAATAATACAACAAGCTTCCACAGTACTCCTTTACAATCGCTTAGTCATACAAGAAAATATGACCATAGCCAATCGAGTTGCCGTGTAACCAAGTGGCTGGAATAGTTTCAACATTGGGGTTACTCAACTATCAGGCAACTTACATCTATACAATTAACTCAATCAAGTTTCTACCCGATTTGGTTCCTCATTTCTTACTTATTTTCTGCAGCCATTTTTTTCTTTTAACCTTACCTAAATAATTCCCAAACTCCAAGATTTTCTGCCTTGTTTTCATATTCACCAACGTTTCCCCTTATTGGTAAGTTATCCTACTTCTCACTCCTAAGTTTCGTTCTCATTTTTTAAGTTTCTCTGCATTCCACAATTTCTCTATAATAATAATAATAATAATAATAATAATAATAATAATTATTATTATTATTATTATTATTATTAAATAAACGGGCTGTAAGATGGCTGATACCCGAACTAAAAGGCCGGTTTGCATGCAATTGAAGATACGGCGTTTCTTTCAAGAGTAAATACTGCTGATGAAACTGGGCTACATCTTTTTAATCTTAAGGGAAAACAGTAAAAATCTGTGTCTAAGTTTTCATCATCACTAACACAAACAGTGATTGCTTCTTCAGGGAAAAGTTATGGTCATCTCATTTTTCGATATTCTAGGAATGGTTTAGCATGTTGTTCCTGAGTGATAGTACAGAGATGTCCTGAAAACTCTGCAAGGCTACATTTCCTGGAACTGGATAATGCACGACCGCACACTCCAAATGTTGCTGAATGCTTCACAAAAATGAATTTAAAGTGTGTCACTCACCGTCCGTGTAGTCCAGGTATGGCCCCGTGTGAGTTTATCTTTTTATACAAATTGTATAAAAAACATCATAGGCATTTTCCATCGGTAGGGGCACTGAAAGACCTGTCAAAAATTAGTATGTGTATCTTTTGAAGACTGGCAGAAACGTTGGGATAGGTGCATTTCATGCAAGACCTTGCCTAGCGCACTTTGAAAGGAAAACAATATCTTTCTTAATCTTTATTGACTATCTCTTGTAATATTCGTGTAAGTGATTCAAGTTTTTACAGTTAAAGTGAAAATAAATAAATCCTTTACGAGATTATGGAAATATTTATCGTATATATTCACATATTTGGCATCATTTTCTCTGTTCTGTCAGTTCTTCTACTCTACTCTTCAAAAGCCTTTACAGTTCACAAACTGATGTTATGGCCTCTTAACGGTCACACTACTGACCGAAGTGCCTGGAAACACTTTGCTATTTTGGGCGCGAGAGACGCGTTCGTTTCTTAACAGGAAGGAAGTACTCTTATTAAGTTTGCCCATTAGGGAGGTGTACTGTGTTGGGCGATAGCTTTAAAAATAAGAAAGAAAACAACCCTCTCCAGCAACAGGGATTGTTTAAATGCTTATTATTTTGCCATTCAGACTATTTTCCCCGGTTTTTATTTTCATCATCTTTGCCAGAAAGCACGAGCAAGTTTTCCAACGGAGGCATTAATTTTTTTTTAATACGCCACCAACATGGTACCACAGGACTGCCAAATTTTCCAACGCCGTCTATTAATTGGCCAGATGGCCGCTATGGAAGCTGTCTTGGGGAAGGGGAAAAAAAACTTTTATACAGCTTCAGGCAGAGTTAGTAAATCTATTGCAGTGGAAACTTCCAACATGCTTCCTTCGTCATAAATTATTTACTTGCAAGAGCGCCACTCTGGGATGTTTTTATTATGCCTTTAAACTTGTCCAGCTTTATCAATGCGGAGGTTTTTTACACATATATATTATTTAAAGCTCACTTATATATATTTACTGCTTAAAATAAAGCTAATATTACTCTAAAACTAAGATTACGTTAGTAAAAAAAGAAAGGGGGAAAAGATTCCTACTATAAAAATAAAAACTGGTTCAAATCAATCATAACGTTCAAGTGCAAGCATAAAATAATAACACGCCTAGCAGTTTATGGGAGGAAAACACTTTTTACCCACAGAATAAGAAACACTTATTTTTTTATGAAAATCTCTGAATGGATTTTGTTGGAGAATTTTCTAACGAAAGCCCAGTATATGTACTTGCTTCCTTGAGAACCCTCGATTCCATTTCTTGCATTTTGTTCCAGCTACTTGTCATTTGCCCAAATATGTGGCTAAACAAATGACATTGAAAGTATTGATCATTTGCTGTCCAAGTTTCCATGAAGTATTTACACATTGAGAATTGTGGTTCTCACGACAGAAGAAAATGTGTTTATCGTGAGACTATTTCCGGTCAACGGAGTAGGGCGTTAGAATGGACCGAGATGTTAAAGAACAGCACGAGGAGAGATTTAATAAGGAGGTAACAAATAACAAAACACTGATAGCTGACGTATAGGGTCAGTCCTATGTCAACGAAAGGGGATAATAAGAACCGTCAACACAAATGAGAATCAGGGACTACTTCTCCAACAGGTGTTTGAGTCGCCAAAGCGTAGTTTACGACATCACAGAAACTTGGTTTGAGCGAATGTTTAAAGAACTGGGTGGATTTTCATACGGGATTCAAGTTGCTCATCGTCTATTAGGAAGGGACAGCCCGAGTGTTGACTATGACGTTCAGGATCCAGATTTCTTCTGCAACAGATGGTTTTCAGATGAAAGTCATATTCACCTTGATGGCTACATCAGCAGACAACTCGTTTTTTAGCGTTTTATCGACCTGATGTCGTTATACAGAAACCACCGCACAGTGCACGTGTTACGATTTGGTGCCCTGTGTCCAGTAAAGGAATATTGAGCCCTTATTTAATCAAAGATGCTGCACAGAATCCGCAGGAGCGCTACAGAGACCTCATCATTACGCCATTCACTTGAGATTTTCATCTTTTTTGTCACATCAGAAACTTAGCATACAACGACAATGGACGCAGCAAGATGGAGCAACAGCCCCACACCACACTTCTGCAATGACACTTTGGAGATTGTCTATTTCTGGTGGAACTGAATTCCTGTATTTCGCCTGTTCACCGTACCTCACGAACACTGATGTCTACATATGGGGCGTGTTGAAAGAATCGGTTTTCAAGACAGGCGACCCACCTACAAATTTTTCTGAACTACCCCAGAAGATAACGGCGTTTTTGTGTCCTTAAAGCAATCAACATGTTCAACAATCTTCAGAAACGTTATGAACAACGTGTGACACGTGATAGAACACATTTTGTACGAGATTCGTCAACTAACATTTCAGGGTCGTTTGATTTGCTGCATACTCTATTAACCATTATAGCACTATTTAACGAACGGGACAGTAACATCGGTGAATCTTTATAAAAATTATGTTCAAATTTTATGAGTGCGTTTTTGTAGTAAAATATTATAAAGCATCAAAATATTTTTAAAAATATTAACGTAACAAATTAAAAAACATAATTTAAAAGTTAATACAATTAAATTTATGTATATTTAAGGGGAGTATGATGGCAAAAAAAGTAGATTCTTTTTAACATTTATCAAAAAATTAATTACAATACATTTTCGACTTTTCTGAATTAGACTACATAATTTTAATTTTGATATATAGCTTAGAAGTAGTTTCCTTAGTATTTGAAAACACATCTGCATAGATTAAAAACCTCAAAGCATTTCAAAAGTGTATAGCTTTTGAACCAATTGAGCTAAAAAATTCTGGTTTTTACCATTCGCTAGAGGAAATTTTACTTATGGTTGTAGGTCATTTCGACGTGGTCTGAGCAGGTTATGACAATGGCACAGGCGTGCATGTGGTTTCGGGTTGCAGCTACGGGTGAGTTAACAAACTTTTCTTTGATTGCATTTTCGTATCTCTAGATAAACAATTGCCTTGAAGCTTTCAGCAAGCAATAAAGCTACTGAAGCTGAATTGTTAAGAATCATTTCATAATGTGTAAATTTTTTGAGAAAAATAGGTTCCAAATAAAAAATAATTTAATTCTTGTTCCAATTCTTAAACTCCATTAATTCTGATCCGTTTCTGTGACCTCAGAAAATATCGATGTCGTGCATGGCATGATTTTATAAAATATATGAATGAGTACACAAACAAAAACGTGTCCACATAAGGAAGTTATATTTCAACATTTTAACCTTAAAGTTTTTTTGCATAATAGTAACATAAAGTACGCTATTTAACGTTAGTAAGATAGGTTGTTCACACTCCCAAATTGCTTATATTTTTAATTGTACAACACACAATATTGACTGTTAATTATAAGCATTTTCGCCACGTTTTCCGGTAAGAAATTGTACGTCTGTCAGTGAGAATGTTTTTATACAACGAAAAGCGACATTACACATCACATAGTGTGACAAAGGCGATGTACGTCAAAATAGGGTTTCCCTTACCTTTAACTTCAGTACTTTCGGGACAAGTTTTTTTTTTTAAGCTTGTCTCAGACGGCAGTTTTCTATTGACACATTTTTATGAAAAATTTGCTCAAAATTTTTATTTCCTATGCTTAGCTTAGCATAAAATAATTTCTCCACAAACTCATTTCGATCGGCAACAGGAGAGAAACTTGTAGCAGTTGTTGCTTCCCCTCCCCTTTTCTTCCTCCTCCCCAGGTGCTTCACCTTTTTGCGGGTAGCTGAACGATGTTCATGCAAATAAATGAATGAAAATATTAAAAATATTACATTTTCATAATTCTTAATATTGTATAGGTTCATAAGTTTCCGGCCTCGCCGATAATGATTATCGCCTTCACAAAATCCTTTGTTCAGTTGTTCAGATATAGTTGCATAAAGAAGGCTATGTGTAGAAGATAGTGACATGTTCAAAATGGAGTATCCAGTTATTAAGTTCTCCCCCCCCCCCCAAAAGGACTTACTCCAAATGAAATTAAACAGCGATTGGAAGGTGTATATGGGGAAGCATCCCTTCATATTCTGCAGTAAAAGAATGGGCAAAAAGTTTTCCGAATGGGTCGAGAAAGCATTGAAGACGAAAATCGTGCAGGTCGGCCCTTGGAGGCGCTCACTCTTGAAAACATCGCTCTTGTGAAAGGAGAAATTATGGAAGACCGGCGGATCAAAGTTACAGAAATAGCAGCATGGTTGGGTCTTTTAAACAACAGTCCTTCACAGGAACACCAAAGTAAATGAGGAGTACTATACTGGCTTACTGCACAGACTATGTGCTTCCATCAAAGAGAAAAGACGAGGAAAGCTGAGTGTGGTGTGCGCCTTCTTCACGACAGCGCGTCTGTACACACAGCCCTTGTTGCAAAAGAAGCTGTGAAGAAATGTGACTTAAAGGAGATCGACCAATCACCCTGCAGCCCAGATCTAGCTCCCAGTGACTATTTCCTCTTCTTAGAACTCAATAAGCACCTTCGAGGAAGGAAATTTAAGTGTAACGAAGAAGTGTTGGATGGGGTTTATGCCCATTTTGCAGACAAGACCTGAATATTTTTTTGGAGGGCGAGGTTGAAATACTAATTCGAAGATGTGAGAAGTGTATTGCAATAAACGGTATCTATATTGAAAAGTGTCGATCCTGGTGGTGTAGTGGTTACCATACTCCTAAACCAGAAAAAACGCGGGTTCGAACCCGGCCAGGACCGATGGATTTTTTCGGGCGTAAAAATCCTAAGTATGGCTTCCTTCAGAAGGGAAGTAAAGCCGTGGGTCCCGTGTCGTACATTTGCGGCACGAAAAAGAACCTCAAGCCTGAAAGAGAGGCCTCTGAGCAAAATTTGTCGGCCATTGCATGCCCCGAGTTGAATGGGACGCTGATGACCTGAGATGTTAAAGAGCGTCCGTAAATAAATCAATTAAAAAAAAAAATATTGAAAAGTGAAATATATTTTTTGTCTTTATCATTCCTAGAAAATCGTTAGGCCGGCAACTTATGGACCTCCTGCCTTAAGTTGAAAATGAAGAATTTTCGGGTCACGGCCGGAATTCGGACCACGATTACTCAGGCTTCTGGGCTGACACTTTACCAGCTGAGCTACCGCGTACTACTCCATGCACGGACGTGCGAACAGCTCTCGTCTGATTCTAACCCGGAGATCTCCCTAAGGTTTCTCTACTATGACCTGTTTCTGAAAAGGCAATTATCTTTTCGATAGGCTACCTAGTACGTTGCCGAAACGTAAGATATCTATTCCATACCTTTATCTATAAGTGTTTCTGCAACGTGAGATAGAGCATATGAAACAAGTATCGTTTCGATAACCTATCTGAGGAAAAATCCACATTGATATGTCTGTTGTGTAAGATGGCGGAAATATTTTACAAGTGTAGAATTGCAGGTGGAAAATTTTAACGAGTAAAACTGGGGTAAATCTATTTGGAGAGCACTAGATATCTCAGGGAGAGCTGGAATAGAATTCAATTTTCAGTTTTAAATCTTCAGCTTAGTAACAGGTGATTGACAAGTTCCTCCGCATTCGGGTGATGTACACCACACAGGAGAAAGTTTATAGTCCAATATTTCTGACATTCCTTTTTTCGAAACCGCGTTTTAGCAGATAATTAACCACTCATTCTAAGGTTTGAGCTTTGGACTGTGTGTCTGGTTTTTTTGTTTTTTTGTGTTTTTTTTATTTATTTATTTACGGACGCTCTTTAACATCTCAGGTCATAAGCGTCCCATTCAACTCAGGGCGTGAAACGACCGACAAATTTTGCTCAGAGGTCTCTTCTTTCAGGCTGAAGTTCTTTTTCGTGCCGTAAATGTACGACACGAGACCCACGGCTTTACTTCCCTTCCGAAGGAAGCCACACATAGGATTTTTACGCCCGAAAAAATCCATCGGTCCTGGCCGAGTTCGAACCCGCAATCTTGGGGTAGAAGGCAAGTATGGTAACAGTGTGATAACTGTAACTGTGTGTCTGGTGATTAATTAATTAATTAATTGAACACAATATCTATACGCTCGGCGCGTGGTCAATGTTGCCACCCGAATTTGCTTCCCTAGTGATTGCGGAACGAATTTTCGATCATCCTTTACATATGTTAGCGCTATCAGCTATTTTATTTTAATTGTTTATTTCTCTTCGGACACTTTCATTAGTAGATTTTCAAATTCATTCAAGTTCTTGTCACTTTTAGCGTTTATTATGTCATGGAGTTAATTAGTGCGGTTAATTGAAATTTTAATAGCGTTTAACGCCCGTTTTTACTACTGGGGCACCACAGATGGTGGACATTGATGATATATGACATTAAATGATAAAATTGGAATATTTTTTAAAACCAAATATAGAGTTCCAGGTTTTGGGTATCTCGCCAGCATTTGTAATTTACAAGGACTGCGGGGAAAAAAAAAAACTGTTGGGACATGGAGGGAATGAAACCCCAGACCTCCCGCTAAGGAATTTGTCTTAAACACCTCGATCACCGTGTCGGTACTGGAATTAAAGTATGACCCATGACCGACATTGGCCTTTTGTTTCCAATTTCAATTGAGCATCTTATTTAATTTGATCTTTTTTTAAGCCTCTCGGCACATTCCAGAAGAATAATTTCCCTCCCTGCTTCGTTTTCTTTTGACATCCTGTTTACAATCTTTGCTTGTAATGAAAATATGATTTCCAAAAAATATAAATAAAAATCACATGGACTAATAATATAAAATAAGCTCGATTCTTCTGCCACCTCTGGACTGAAATTAAATCTACGACATAGCCGTATGCTGAAATTATACGAACATTATCTAAAGTGGAATATTACGCTTGAATACTGAGAAATATATAACAAAGTATTTGAATGAGCATTATTTCTGAGAAAAAATACAGCAGGAATAATAATAATAATAATAATAATAATAATAATAATAATAATAATAATAATAATAATAATATAATACCAGTTCCTACCGTACATTAAACTATACTAACTTATTATTAAGGAATGGACATAACCTAATTCAACATGACAAACAGCTGTTCATTTATTTTGCCCTTATTCGATGTCACTGTAACTTATTGTTAATACATAACATTCTTACGTGGAACAGAAAGTTACATACTTTGCAAGAACTTGTTTTATATATATATATATATATATATATATATATATATATATATACTGTAAGGATTTTGATGATGCTTTTAATGTAACTCTTATTGATGCTTTACCTACACAATGCTCTGAAAGTTTACTCAGAGATAGAGAAATGGCAGCTGTATTTTTACATAAAGCGCGTATACCACCTGGTTTAAATCTTACGTATTAGTTTTTTTCTTCCCACACTCTCATTTCTAGTTTCATCTGTTTCCATGCATAACGTTACCTTCGATACTCAATATTTACTTTTATCACCTTCACTTGTCTAGCTTCTTGCCATTGAAGAACTCGCAGTAGTTCGAAATATAGCAATTTCAAGTGTGACTCTTTCTCTGTGTTTTATCTTTATCTACTTTTATTATTAGTGTTAATTTGTTACATTGTTAATAGGGGTTATTTATTTTTATTTTTCATTAATATTATATATATAATGTAATAGACGAATAACATTTACGAAACTTGGCATATAACCATCAGTTAAGAAAACAATTTATCGAATTCGTTTGTCGGCAAAATTGAATTATTGAGATGGCTGTTATTCTAAAGCCAAATGTTAAAAATTGCTCTAGAGGCACAAATATTTCCCAACAAAATTCCGCATATACCATTTAAATAAAATAAGAAAATTAATTTTGAAAATGAAAGAAATAGAGTCATTAGGAATAGGTGTGTATCAAAAACCTGAAACTTAAAAAGCGCTCTTGCGTTTAATTTTCTTTCAATTGCTTAAAAATAAAATGAAACATTTATTCAGCATATAGTCTGTATTTATAACAATGAATGTGTTTTATATTTAACAAAAACATCGCCGTGAAGATAGCAAATGTGAAATATTAATCTATTATGTCTTTCAGAATTATATTTGAATGTAAGAGCGCTTCAGAAAATGTTTGTATTACTATTTTTACTATCACAAAATATACTTTAAATTTCAAAGCTACTGAAAATAGATAGACTTTTGATTGTGTATTGTTAATTGTATATATTTGCTTAGTACATTGCAGTTGTTTTAAATAGCAACATGTTTTTGTTTTATTGAAACACAAGAACATCATCTTAAACACACACTGTAACTCGAAACTTTCTGTTATTTCTCTCTAGTTTAATAAATGTAAAGATGATGTAAAAATATTTGAAAATACTCACACAGTATAGCTTAATCTGTCTGTTGTCATAGATTTCATTTAATTATTGGTATACAATTAATTTTAGTGATTTAATCACAATAGCATAATAATAATAATAATAATAATAATAATAATAATAACATAATAATACCATAATAATTCTTACAATGTGATTTTCCTTGTGTAATACTTACATAATGCAAGGATTTTGTTTCCCTTACTTTTAAAAATTAAGAAGTACTTGGATATAAACATTTATATTCAAGTGATTTTCAAGAAAAAAAAAAAAACAGAAAACATAGCCATTATATGGATTTTATACTCTTTTTTTTAAAGTTATTATACATGCTGAGGAATTCGCTCCTGTGTGATGGCCTTTTTTTTTATCTCGATATGTTACAGCTTGAAGGTAGAGACGATACATTTTCCAGCAAGACGGCGCACCATACAACTAAGGCACACAACCAGCGGTTATCTGGTCTTGATGAACCACTATGAGTTAAAACGGTTTATCTATCTCCGATCTACTATTTTCTGAGAGTGTGTGAAAATAAATATTTTATCTCTCACTATTCTTGCTAAAGTGACAATATTATATTACCAGTTGAGTGCCATCCATTAATGATTTAGCATTGCCTAAGATGAGAAATGGATTAATGTGTTGGAAGTAAGAAATATTGATATTTTTTTTTTTTTTTTTTGCTAGCTCAGAAGCCATTATTCTTTTATTTGTCATAGAATTAAAATTATTAATAAACCTGTATATATCGGGCAGAAATACTTTGAAATCACTAGTTTGTTGTTAATGGTTAGTGATAAAATACTGCAGGAATTAAAAGGTAGATTAAGTTAACATTTAAAATGGTTACAGAGCCTGTTTCAAAAATGATTTACCCGATCATGGATATAAATAAAATACATTTGACAGCAAATGTGCTACTAACCCCCGTTCCAAGGTTGAAACTGGATGCAAATCTATAAATGCATTTGGTGAATTATTCATTGATTAACTGGTGCATGGATATTTACTGCTATGTTTACATAATGCATGTTTACCATTAAATTATCATATTTTGCGTTACGGAATAACAAAACCGACAAAATCAGTAGAATTTCACTTAGCTCAGTTTACCATATTATACAGTCAACACTCGTTTTAACGCGTTATTTCTGCCCGAGCGAATCCGTGGGTCGAAGTTAGTTTTCCAACTGTAACCATGAAATGCTATAATTTTGCAGTAGAAGGCATTTTTAACCTCCAAAGAAAAATGTCAGATTTGGCCACTGTTCTATTGAACAGCCGAAGGTGGTAAATGGAGGAATGATCATAATTAAACTTTCAATGTTATTCTCTTTCTTAGCACCTAAAACTTGTTATTATGGCAGAAAGGAAGAAAAAGAAGAGGTGAAGAGGAAATGCAAATGCTAAGTACCCATATTTTATTAGCGTTTCTTCTGTTTCTGAAAACGATATTTTTGCTAGTATCTCCAGTTTCCACGCTATCTCGCTTTTCAAGCAGTTTCCAAAAGACGGCATAAGAAATTGATTTTCTTTTCTTTTCTCCCTCCCTTTACTTTTTCACCTAGATGTATGTACGGCGAGAGGAAAAGGGGGAATTACATGACAATGCGACCCTCTCTCGCGTATTTCTTGCCTGTCTTACCTCCACACCAGAACTACCTTCCTCGGATCACCAATAACAATTGGTGAACGTGTTCTGGAAAAGGAATTGGCCAATGATTCACAGGGCTTCACCCTTACTTCCTCTCTTTTCTTCTATTCCTTCTTCGTTCTCCTACACAGTGCCCAAAAATTCTATCTGCAGCAATAATATAAACTTCTGCTTCATTAACTCTGCCAAATGGAATTCCTTTGTTTCAGCTTAAAACAAAAATACTGAAAGAATAAATCTCAAAGTTTTAAATCACGTTGATCAAGCTTTCGGAACAATCTGCACAGTGGTTTAGTCTAATGCAGAGCGTATGCGGGCATAGCAAGACAAGATTTCAATGAGGGTATAGTAAGAGTAGATATTAACACCTGTACATATGAAATTCTTTTCCCTACAAGCCTCTCCTCCTGTCCTTGAGCGCCTCTTAAAAGCAGTGCAGTAGTTCAACTTCGCCAAGATGGGACTGTTGACTCTAGAGCAGCACATTTTCGTGTGTAAATGTTACTACAACTATTATTCATGATCGTGTTTGTTCAGACTTCCCTGGTCAGTTGTCCCCTTCCAGAAATGCAACTCACGACTTTGCAAGTGAATTTGATTTTACTGGATCATTGCACAACAAACACACGCGGAAACGTGCATTTTTAACAGAGGATAAACTAGAGAAAAGTGATGCAAACCCTGGTGGTCCGCGGACTACAGTTGGAGAGTCTCCGCTTTAAAGCAATTAAAAAAAAATATCAAGTCAGAAATTGGAAGAATTACGAAAGCAAAGTTGCTACGAGTAAATGCAAATTTCATTAAAAATGTCAGAAATGAATGCAAACTGACATACTTCGAACAACAGGTTAAAACTCGTTGCGAAATAACACTAATATTGTGAACAAGCTATTAGTAATTAAATTGTGCGACTAAAAATTCGAACGCATTTTTTTCCACCAACGAAGCCTATGGCTGAAGCTACTACCTTGGTCCCGCAAGGTGTGACAGAGCTATGGCCGATCGGAAATGGTACTTGTAAATATAGTTTTTTACTTCCAGATCTAATTGATCTAAAACAAGACATTAGAAAATATACTTCACAATAAACTATGAAACAAACAAATAGATATATTAAACAATAAAATACTGCCATGGCTAGCCGAAACCCTCGCTGACTGAGGATTTTTCCAGCTTTTCCTCAGTCCTCATAAATGGCAAATGTGGGGGGAGGAACCCTAAAATTACGCCTGAAACGTTTCCTTTTTTAAAAAAATCCTTTCCCAATTTATCATTTCATTTCATGCATCATCAGTGTCCACCGCCTGTGATACCTTAATAGTAAAAACGGGCATTAAACCCTATTAAAACAAATATATAAAAATAAAAATAATTTTTTTTAAAAAATTAAAATACATAAAAAATGAGTTACGTTAAGAATGACACACAGCTGAATTCAATCAATCAGCTACCTCAGACCCGAGCTGTACACTTTCATTACAATTTACCTAATCTCTCCTCCCCTTTGTTGCCTACTAGCAAAGCCAAGCAAGACCATTTCCTTCTGTTCGATCCAGTAAAGGAGTGTGGTGGATAATTGTTCCACCATTCTTATACTACTTTCATCTAGTATATGTATTAACGAATTTTCCCCCTCCTCACAGACGGGACATATTCTCTGCTCATAGTCGTTGATGGTCTCCATCTTCCGCCATGCTCTAATCTGAACCACGTAAGTTCCTATCTAGCGAGTTTTGCCCCTGTTATGATGTACTGCTCCATTCTCCACTCAGATTTTAGCCCCGATTGTTATACCAGCAAAATCATCTCTCTTTGCATTGCGCAGTTGTCTGCTGCCTATCCATATCCCTCAAGGGGTTCATAACCTTCCTCCATATACTCTTTCTCCTCTCCTGATCTGCTATCTAAAAGGAGTCCAGCCCTACAGTTTCCAAACGTTTTCTTAGTTTATATGTACATATCATGTTCCATATCCTTCCTAGCTGTTCATGATAGCAAATGCTCTAATTAAAGTTTCATTTTACACTTTAGGATCTTGCTATAGGTTACAAAATTTTTCGTATTTCAGGTATTTTAAATACGTTTTTTTTAAATATGCTTCATAGTTTAATAATATCTTTTAATATGAAAGAGAATGTCTATTATTTGTTTCCTTTACATTTTTAAGTATTTTTTTTAAAAAAAGATACTTAAATGGTATTTTATAACAGCATTATCAAAGTTGGTATTAATTCAATAAGCTCATTATATAAACATACTCACTTATAATTTCTTCAAGCGCAGTTCACAATATCTGCCACTGTTTCACTTCCGGACAGCTAAATAAATTATTCTCATCAAATACATTAACGCCTGATGCTTCTCTGTCCTCATGAGGAAAGCAAAAAACTGTTTTGAATAATGCATTGCTCCCTGGGGTGATGGAAAGCTTACAGAAGGCGATGTATTTACTTCAGGAGGCCGTGACCTGCAAATGTTTTGGAACCGCCGCGCCGATCTAGTCTAAGCAGAAATATTTTATAAGGACCAGCGCTCTCAACAATTCAATTCCGTCGACTTCGAGAGAAAAACCTTCCTTTGCCTGTTATTCTGGGCACCGGAAACTTTAACAGAAGTATAAACTGTTATACTTCGTTCTGTATATTGCTGTAAAACGAGGGACCTAGGAACCCAGATTAGGAAACACAAAAAAGGAAGCATTGTGTGTCCTCTGGAAAGGATCAAAGTAGATCTCTGCACAGTCCACAACAGCATGTTCTTAAAGGTTGCATTTCTGATTTATTCCAGTAACTTAAATGGAATTTATGTAGTTAAAAGGTTTTCAAAAATCGCCTCAGAAATTCTCTTTTGTAAGATTTTAACGTTATGATTTCCTTCTGCAGAGATTACTTGTCGGTTCTGGTGGTCTAGTGGCTTCCTAAACCCAAGATCGCGGGTTCAATCCAGGCCAGAATTGATTACTTTTTTCGGGCGTAAAAATCGTAAGCATGGCTTCATGTGGAAGGGAAGTAAAACCGTGGGCCCCGTGTGGTAGATTTACGGCATGTAAAAGAACTTCAAGCCTGAAAGAAGAAGCCTGTGAGAAAAATTTATTGGCCGTTTCACGCTGTGGATTAATTGAGACGCGAATGACCTGAGATGTTAAAGAGCATCCATAAAGAAACCTAATCAACAGGGATTACCTGCATCATGTTACAATTTAACAGAACTTGATATTAAAATATAGAATGTTTCTAAGGAAGTTAGTAACACTTGGGATTTGCATTTGGAGGGTTTCGGTTCAAATACCTGGCATTTTTTCATGTTTTCTCCTGGTCACTTAGGCGAAGGCAGAAATTAATATTAATTTTATACAATATACGATCTTTTGTCTTCTTTAGAAACGTGTTCTTGTTCATCGTTTCAGGAAAGCAAGGCCAGATACTCCTTCCGAAATGTTAAGGTTCCTTGGAGTAGGGCTTGGCCGGTGTCAACAAAGGAAAAGGTATGTGAAAACTTTAGGAACCTCAATGTTTAAATGCCTCCGTCGATAGCTAACGCTCTGAAACGATTTTACATAACTGTTTGTTCCGTTAATATCTTCACATGTTTCACCGGTTAATTCACGAAAATGATATAAGTTTATTTTTGTTGCAGTAAATACCTTTAACAATTCCCACTAGGAAAAGTAACATGTGGTGAAGTGAAATCAAAGCCTTCAAAACGATACAGGTGACAGAATAGTTAAAAAAAAAGGGGAAATCTGCAGTTCGAATACCACAAGGACCTGTAAATACACCTCCCTAACTAAGATCTTTCTAGGCTTCCTCAGCCGTCACCACTGGAAAGTGCCGGAGATCCTCCCCTTGACGCGACAGCCTTCATGAATCTTGGATAACCGCAGCGACCACTATGTTCTCTGCCTCTGACTTCGGCACGTGATAAGCATAGGTTGATGGTCGCCACCTCTCTATCAAGCAACTCCTCAATTGTCATCAAGAGACTGGGCGGACCCCGTTTTAACGAGTGATTTCGCTTTTGCGGGACCGCTGCACGTATAACAGCCGGTCTGTCGGCTCAAACTTGTACCGCGGTGAACGGAAGTCAGAAAGTCCGCAGCTATGATTATCGTGTAAGTTGTTACTAACAAGCAAACCTTTAAAAAAGTGCATTTAATGAACATTATCAAGCAAGAAGACGTCATTTTCCATACATTTCTGCAGTTTCCTCTAAGAATTGAAAGAAATTTCTTTATGAATGTTATTTTTCCGTTCATCTAATGTGTCTGAATTTATCTTGTACGCTTTTTCCTTTAATGTCCCCCCAGAGATGATAATCCCAGGAGGTTAAATCGGGGGGCCGAGAGAGGCATGCGTTGTTAGTCATGAATATGGTCGAATATTTCACGAATTGCATGCAAGGAACCCATGGGCTGGCTATATGTGCCGTCGCGGAGTTCTGCGCGGTTAATTCACGGGAAAATGTTTGCAACGTTTTCTAAATATACCTAACACTATTAATAGTTATTTTAAAGTGTCTATTATCATCATGTCTCTAACGGTGCACCACACCATTCACAAAATCTACTAAATATCTGAGAGAGGAAAGCATTGCTGTTGCCATGGAAATCAGCGCTATCAACAGAAGTTGAAATATAGCAACAATTTTGTAATAATTCTTTTAAATATGCATAAACATTAGCATAATTTTACTTTACTCTAATTTTGCTATATTTTACATGAGCAATTCATTAGTGAATAATAAAACGGAAGATTGTTTAAATAATTTTAATTCATTTGCTATATATGTGGTAATTTTGAAGGCAAATACAAAAGAAAATCTTACAAAGCATGCTTCGGAATGAAACGGGGGGGGGGGGAGTCTTTCACGCAGGAGCTGCGTAAACTAAGCGAATTCCTCACCGAGTTGAATAACTTCTAATAAAAAGTAATATAAAATCCAAATTATGGCCTTATTAATTAATGGAATAAAAAGTTATGGCATTACCGTATGGTATTAGGGGAACAAAATTAGAATTTTTGCAATCTATAAGTGAAACCACATCTTTAGAATTATCATATCATTTTGAGACTAACTCATGACCATATTGTATGGGTATTTTGAAACATTTTTAAATGTAATCATGTTTATGAACTGAGCCCTTGATATCATCTTTACAAGCACTAAAATAGAGAGAAATAACACAAAGTTTCGAGTTTCATTGAGTATTTAAGATGATGATGTTCATATGTTTCAATAAAACAAAAACATGTTACTATTTAAAAACAATTACAACGTACTAAGCAAATAAAAACAATCGAAAGTTACATCGATTTTCATTGACTTTGAAATTTAATTTAAATATTATTATAGTAAAATCAAGTTACGCAAATATTTTCTGAAAGTTATCACAGAGTCCTCTTATAAATATAATTGTCAAATACATATTAGATTAATATTGCACAGCTGCTATCTTCACGACAATGCTTTTGTTAAATATAAAACATATGCATCGTTATAAATACAATTCATATGCTGAAATAATTTGTCCTTTTATTTTAAAACAACAGGAGGAAACTTAAATGCAATAGCGCCTTTTAAACTTCGGTTTTCAAATATACCCCTACTCCTAAATATAAAACATATGCATCGTTATAAATACAATTCATATGCTGAAATAATTTGTCCTTTTATTTTAAAACAACAGGAGGAAACTTAAATGCAATAGCGCCTTTTAAACTTCGGTTTTCAAATATACCCCTACTCCTAATGATCCTATTTCCCTCATTTTCGGAAACTATTTTTCTTATTTTATTTAAATGATATATTTCGAATTTTATTGTGAAGACACAAACGTTACTTCCGCTAGAGCGATTTTTAAATTTTGAGTTTCAGGTAAACCCCTACTCCTAATGGCCCGATTTCACTGATTTTCTGAAACTATTTTTTCTTATTTCATTTAAACGTTTTATACTGATTTTCGTTGCGAAAAAAATTAATATTAATGCCATTAGGGCAAGTTTTAAATATTGGGGTGCAAGGCAAACTCCCCCTCCTGATAGTCCGATTTCACTGACTTTCTGAAAATATTTTTTATATTTTATTTTATGGCATATACCGATTTGTTTTCAAAAAAAATTTAAAATTGTAGGCGTTAGAGAGATTAAAAGTTTCGCTTTAACACCCACTTGTTTTTCATGTATACCCCTACATCTATTGGCCCAATTGCCATGGTGTTTGAAAACTACTTTTTTTAAGAAATCTTCAGGTTTCGGCGAGAAAAACAAAAATTGGGACCGCTAGAGAAAGAACGGACACATATTTTAAATGCAGTAGCCTAGATCGATGGAGATTTAGATAGACCATTAAAAACCTTTCCATGGGTACAACTGCAATAGCTTACATTCCTTCGGAATTCGCTAATAGAAAGAAGCTCTGCTATTTGAAATATAGGGTAAAAATTATAAGTGTAAATGCATTAATAAAAAAAAAAAAAAGCTTTCAGATATGCATTATGCATGACCTACTCTCGAAAAATGCCTCAATAAACAAATATTCACGAAAAAACTGCATGTATTTCGATTAAAAAAGTCATTAATATTGAAATTACTATGTTATATAATAATCTTATACAAACCATTATGTACGAAACGAAAGCACTTTAACACCAAGTTTTTATAACTCCTGGGCACGTTCGATCAACCCTCCAATATTTTCTGGAGTGGTCACGAAAGAGGTTTCTGCCACTGCATAGACTCGCGAAGTTGTGATACTGAAGTTATTTGCAGACCGAGATTTGACTTGTTAATTTCCTGATAATTACCCTTGCGTTACCCACGTGGTTTTTTTTTTTTTTTTTTTTTTTTTTGCAGTGTGCTCAATTTAGCACCGCCTTTCAAGCAAGCCACCTCACTAGAAACAAAAGCAATTTGTGTTGCGATTCGAAACGGATTTTAACCGTCTATGTACTTGCAGGATAGGATTAGTTTCCTTTTAAAATTCCCAAGTTGTTATTGGTTGGAATTAATACCCCCAGCTGAAATTCCCATTTGTAGCTTTGATCCCCATAAGCCCCGCCTCCACGGTCTACATCAAAGGGTTTAGAAACGCTGGTTCTTTTTCCTCCCCCACAACCTCCCCTTTTTGTCTTTCATCAATCTTCAACCCTTCCCTCCTCCTATGCCATATCATTCCCCGTTAGATGATTACTCCTACAGCAAAAGATAACAGAATTGCATTTGGTTACTATTGCAGCTACCGTTTTCCTTTGCAGTCAGTAGCAGACACGAGGGAGGGGCCTTTGTTCGCCCTCTAGTGGTAATTATCGTCCTCTTATCTCGAGGTGCAACGCTTATCCGTTACCATCGCCAAGGTGGCGTCAGTCAGTGTTGCCACTTCGCACAGTCCTGGGCGCTGGCGGGAGATGGACTGCAGAATTGCAGACCCTACAGTCAAATTACCTGGTCCTGTCATTTTATTTTGCATCACAGGTCGTTCTAATTGTAAAACTTGGCCCTTGGCCTTGACTACAGAACTTGTAGGTTGTAACTGTTCCTCCGTTCCACCCCCACTGAAATATAATTATTATGTATATTTATGTAAGCTCAAACATGTTCCATATATTGTAATTATTAATGTAGATATCATATATATATATATATAAAATACAGCATAATGCTAACATGTGATGTGAATGTCAACAAAGGAAAAAGCTCCTTGTTGTCTTGTTACGGAAACTTGGAAAGCCAACAAAAGGGTCATAAAATCTCTACTTAGAGAAAGTAACCTGATGCTCACGTAAGAACCCCCCCACCCTCATTCTAAATGGGCCGCCGCGAAAAGATTATAATAAACTTAAGGATTTTTAAATCGGTTTGGGGCTTTGACCCTGACCAGCTGTTACAGTGTTAGCCATTTAAACCAGCTAATGGAATATGCATGTTTGAACTATTAAAGATAGGTGCAAGGATGCGAGAGCTTGTGAGACCAACGATTGCTTTATTTGAAATAAATATATTAATAGGCGGTTGTTTGGTTGTAGAAGGCAGTTCTAAGTTCTACACGCCGCGAGACGCATTTCAGTTGGACTCAGTAAGCACTTCCCAGAAGCAGTTGTTAACTTCGGTGTTGCTGAGGCACGCAGTTATAAGATCTGCTTCTATACGCGGCGAAGCAGGCAGTCAGTTCGAATCATCCGAGGTACTCGTTATAAATTCCACTTTCAGTTTCAAGCGCCACGGCACTCATCTATAAGTTTCACACGTGGAAACTAAGTTTGTACCGGCGTAGCTAAGTCTATCGTAACATCTATCCAAGATTTTGGACATAACAAGTTCAAAATTGGCATCACAACACGAGGCTTTCGGCGTCGAAAACAGATCGCTTCAAAATTGGTGCCCAAACTGGGGTACATATACAGAGATTACTAAATACTTTCATAATTTGACGCTAGCATCAACGGTAACAACCCCACCGATAAACCGCTTCATAAATTTGGCTCACCCACTTGGGGGCCACTGAACCATTTCAAGGTGCACCAATGCTTCATTTGTCAGCTCTTATTTCTGCTGATTGAAAGCACGCCAGCAGTGAGAAAAGAGGATCAATCCTAGCAAAAACATACAGGGAGTGCGTACTGAGTATTGTGAATTTGTGAAGTGTTGATCATTGCATAAAGCAACCATTGTGGTGCTTTCTAAAACTGTTTCAAATGTGTATGCATACATGAAGAAAGAAGCTAAAAGCAAAGCATTGATTATACCAGAAGATTTTTTTAAAAAAATATCCAGAATGTTCAAAAGCGAGTATCAGACGACACTGGGGTGCCAGAAAAAAACGGCGAATTGTTCAAGAACGCAAGCAAAGTTTGTAACACCTGCGGAAAAAAACACAAAGTTCCGATAGGAATAACAGAGCTAGACATTCATCCAGATGTGCAAGGGTTCGGAATTTTTCTTTCGATTTTGGGATAGATTCGTGGGCTGACAACCAGCACTATGGAGTGTCGTAGAGAATTCTCTTCCCATCGCATATTAGCAGCCTATTAAAAAAAGGGGATTCTTTTGCTGAAATGACAATAATACAAAGCTGGGTCTGTTTACGTCGCCTTTTGAATCATTGTCAGCGCATAGGAAATTCAGCAATCGAGTTTATATATTTGTTCTTGCTAATGCAGCTGAGGCCGTTTCTGCACTGACGTTGAATTGCTACGCCACGTCCTCAGAAGTCCGGCTGTTGTTCACCTGAATAGTCGCTAAGAGACCCTGGTTATACATTGTTGTTGCTTTTCCTATCTATGACTTATCCTCGAGGGTTTCATTACTTCCCTGGAACGGTGAGCTATTTTTGCTTCGTTTGTTCATTCACAGTATCAAAACGAAGGCATGACATATTTTCAGTTTGATCACGCAAAGTAAACCTAAGAGCTTAATACGAAATCTCGGCAATAATTCATTCCCACCTTAAATTTATTTGTTAGTGTTTAAATGTTGCCAAAGTTTAAAACTTTCGCATCGTGAAAAACCGACACAGTTTTGGTCACTGAATACCAAGGTCATTTGAAAAACTTTTCAGAATGAAGTACACAATGACAGTATATCTTTTTGGAACAATATAGTCTCCCTTGACATTAATATATTTTGTCCAGTGATGCCCCAAAGACGTTATCCCATCGCGAAGGTCAGGTTACTTCAGGCCTGCAAAATATGCCTCAACTGACGATTTAAGCTCTTCATTGGATGATATCTTTCGACCAAGTAATTTCTCAGTTTAGAGAATAGATAGAAGCCCGTTGGAGCCAAGTCAAGGGCATAAGATGGATGTGGAAGCAAACTGTACTCCAATTCATTGATTTTCGGAGGACGAGCATTGTTTTGGTCTAAGATGACCTTTTTCTTTGATATACCGGGCTTTTTTTTTGCGTATTTTTGTCTTTAAGGGTCCAAAAGGTTAGCACAAAACGCATCAGTGATAAAATTCCAGTGGAAGATGATCAACTAACACTCCAGAAAACCGACGCCATGATCTCCCTGGCCGTTTCACACACATGATCTTCTTTGGCGGTGGAGAATTGTGATGCTTCTGTTGTTTTGTTTCAGGTGTGTAATACTGCACCAATGTTTCATCATCGTCACAAATAGAACATAAAGTTGGTAGGATGTCTCTGAAAACTGGCCGAACTTTGCTGGGAGATTTACTCTCTGAGTCGCTTTTGGTTTCGAGAAGGAGGTCGGGGCACTCATTTTGTTTGTAATTTTTTCAAGCAATCCTCAAAATTTGAAATACTGGTATCCTGAAATGCCCAGACCTTCAGCAATTTCGCACATCTTTAAGCAGCAATTTTTCCAGAATTTTGGTCGTCTGCTGCATTGGTCATCTTTCAACATTTCTGGCCTGCAGTCCACTTGAAAACGGCTGCAAGTGATAGTGTATAGTTGTCATATCTGCATGATGTTTTTGTTCCACCCTTTTTTACCAAGTATTTAATAACCGGTGAATCGTCAATATTCACAGTGTGCACTGCAACAAACAGGCTTCTTGACCAATTAGTCAGTGCATTACTTCACAAATGTTTTTATGGAAGTTGGCGGGTTCCTATAACAAAATTGCTTCGGAACTACTGCCGCATTCTGTGGGTCATTCCGAGAACTTTTCAAATGGCCCTCGTCCTAGAACCACAGGACAATTCGACTTTTTTCTAAAGGAATTCATGTTAAGTTTCCTCTATGATGAATATTTCATTTGCTAAGTGTTAACGACTAATGAAACGATTTTTCTGCCAAAGGTCCGGAGACTATGAACCTCTTTAATTCACGAGCATATCAGACAGAATTCTCTATGCGCGTTAAACCGCAACACAAGCGGCTTAGCTTGGAAATCAATGAGGTAAAACTCTAGACTGAAGGGAAAAATTTCGCAGAAATTATAACAGTTGGCAGAGGTTCTGACTCTTAGTCCTTAATGACCTATCCTCCACTCTTCTAGCTTTAATAATCCCGAGCAATTGCAGATATAATTCTTAGAAGTTCTCTAATGGAAATTGAATATCAGCTAATTTCCCAGTCTTTTTGCTAAGCGAAAAGGGCGCGGAATGCAGAAAGTACTTTGTGTGCCAACTTTGCTTGAGTTGGTGCCACTTATGCATTCTGGTTCCTAGTTCCCTGTTGGGGCATTCATTCATATAAAATTTTGTAATACTATAAAAAGCATGCAAAAACAGAGAGACTAACTTTGCTGGCCAGTTTTCCACAAATTGTTTGATTTCTTGCTTTCCCTTGATATTTTTTAAACAACAGTCTGATTTTCAGCCTGGAGTATGTACAAGTTATGATCGAAAAGGTGGAAATAAAGAGTTTTAATACCGAAAGTTATTTTTGTCCTGGGTTTGGGGGAGGGCCAGCGCGCATTGGGAAAATGGCACGCCAGCCGCCTGTTATAATGACAGATCATTCCCAAGGTGCATATGAACAGTCCGTGCGCAGTTTGATGTTACGTTAAAAATATTTTTTTCTTTTGTGTTATTACGGACTATTGATGTGCCAGGATTAGTAAAGGATATTTTACCGTAGCATGAGGCGTGATCAATTGAAACCCGTTTGTTAATATAAATCAATGCAATGAATTACAAACTAAATACAAACAGAGGCAGCAATATATAAGGAATGAAATTGGGGCACTGTTTTATGGTAATCAGGAAGTGTAAATTTAGCAAATAATGCAACAGTATACATTTTGCACTGTGTATCAAAAATTTATAAAACTATCAATATGAAATTTTTATGAGATATTAAGAATACTTAACTAAATATGCTCTGTAAATTTTAATTCTCTAATGCACATAAATTTTTTGCAACAAAATACATTTTATTACCCGATAACTTAAAATTTGTACAAAAATGTGCATTTTTCTCCGAATTGGCTGAACCTAACTTGTTGAAAATTTGACACATATAATGTACACAAATGTAAAGTGTGGTAACTATAAGAGTTTAAATATTCAATAAATATTAGTTGATAAAAATCAATACCAATACGATTTTTTTCTTTTTCAAATTTAGAAAATTAATTTCTTTACAAACAAGCATAGGTGTATTATTCTAGTTTCTAGGATAGTATGTTGTCTGCAGTTTATGTAAAAAAAAATTAATTCCAATTTCACCACTAGTTTATAAGAAAAATGCATGATTATGTCACAGTATTTTCAGTTTTTTACAAGATTGTATTTTCATTTTTTTTAAAAAAAATTATCTGCATTAGAGAATTAAAATTTACAGAGAATCTTTAGTAAAGTTTTTATTAATATCTGTCAAAATTTTCATATTGATAGCTTTAAAACTTTCCGAGATAGTGTAAAATGTGTACTGTTGCATTATTTGATAGATTTACACTTCCTGGTTACGAGAGGTTATCCTACACAAGAGTTTTCTCAACTACATCAAATCTGCACGCGAACATTCATTTGTTCAGGAACTCATTGTGCACATACACGTCTCAGTGATGCCCAGTGATATTTTCAGAATTTCTGAAAGTGTTTTAAGGTTATTCTCTCACAATGGCAGCAGTGCTAATAATATCACAGCACAAACAGTGGATCCGGGCAGTTTCCTTTTAAATTGATTGCCTCCCCACTTTAAACATTTCAAGCCTTTTTCGAGCTGTGCTATAGAGAAGCAGAAACTCTCTACAGGCCTGCTGTAATATCGTTCAAGATTTGTTAAGACTAAAGCAATATTTCAGAACAGCACATTGCTCGTCGCGTCACCTACAGTTTGTTGTAGCCGGAAGTAAACATGTTTCAACTTGCAAGCCTCTCACAGGCGGCAATCGGAAATGGCAACAATGAAACTAATATCACGTTAACGATTATTTTTATTGAACAGGTGTTATAAATTGCACAATAATCATTTATTGGAATTTTGCATTGAAAATACAGTATATAAATCTGTGTGACTCGCTAATAGAAGGCAGTACAATGCAAAAAAATATCTGTTTGTATCCCAACTTGCAAAAAGAACGAAGAAAAGTGTGGGCTTAGATCTATTATATGAAGAAATATAATTATTTAATCCCCAAGGCTCAAAGTTGCTTTTATATGTATTAATCTAAGAATAAAAATGTCACTTTTACCTAAAAGTTCAGTCTTTGTGTCCTTTAATATGCCATCCCAATGACAATTCGGTATTTGCTGATAGGACGCAAGAGAATGCCAAGCAGTTCTAAAATCTGCACACCTGCCTTTGCTTTTGGAGTGCTAAGGTCATGAACTTCATCAGAAACATTTTCCAATAGCACCTTCTGAACAAAGCAAGGTGTGTAAATGCCCCGTGGTATATGTTTTTATTGAAATCAATTTGAGGCATAATATGAGGGAAATAATAATAATAATAATAATAATAATAATAATAATAATAATAATAATAATAATAATAATAATGGAAATCATGCGTTAATAATGGGGTTTAATAATTAAAATACTAACAATGAAACTTATCATTGTTGTAATGGTAAAGTATTTCTAAAGTCAACAATTGCGAGCTAATTGCATGCTCGTTGGGCATGCGTGAAACAGAAAAGGCCAAGCTCTGCGCATGCTCATTAGCTGCAGTTCCCAACCATCGCTAAGAAAGCTGATTGATTGATTGATTAATCCTCTCTTTTTGTTTTATTTACGGACGCTCTTTAACATCTCAGGTCATCAGCGTCCCATTCTATTCAGGGCGTGAAACGGCCGACAAATTTTGCTCAGAGGCCTCTTCTTTCAGGCTTGAGGTTCTTTTTCGTGCCGTGAGGTTCTTTTTCGTGCCGACGGGACCCATACCTAGGATTTTTACGCCCGATAAAATCCATCGATCCTGGCCGGGATCGAACCCGCGATCTTTGGTTTAGAAGGCAAGTATGGTTACCACTACACCACCAGGACCGACCCTACTGATTACGATACGATAAGCGGAGCTATTATCAACACAACTTTTTAATGCGCAATTATTTATTTTTTTTTTTTGCTATACTTAAACTAAACTAACTGAAAAAGTAAAATTTATTCGAATAAGAGTAGTGCAGAATAATTATAAAGATAAAAAAAAAGTAACGAGTTAGAAATTGTTATTGTGGAGTATTATTATTTTTTTTCCTTGTATTATTTTTTTTTAAACTTAAACTAAAGTAACCTAACCTAACTTACAGCATGAAAAAGTAATGTTTATTCGATTAAGAATAGTGTAGAAAATAGTGTTATTATGGTGTATTATTTTATGTTCTTTTGTTTTTGTTTTGATATGATTTATTTAAGGACGCTCTTTAACATCTCAGGTCATCAGCATCCCATTCTATTCAGGGCGTGAAACGGCCGACAAATTTTGCTCAGAGGTCTCTTATTTCAGGCATAGGTTCTTTTTCGTGCCGTAAATGTACGACAGGGACCCACGGCTTTACTTCTCTTCCGAAGGAGGCATGCTTAGGATTTTTACGCCCGAAAAAATCCATCGATCCTGGCCGGGTTTGAACCCGCGATCTTGGGTTTAGAAGGAAAATGTGGTTACCACTACACCACCAGGACCGACTTTTTATGTTGGATTATACTAAACTAATTTAACGCAACCTATGAAAAAAGTGTTATTATAAAGTAATATTTTTTTGCTAAACTTAAACCAAACTAACCTAACCTAAAACTGAAGTATTTTTATATATTCTATTACTTTTTTGTTAAACTAAAAGTAACATAACCTAACGTAAGCTATGAAAAAATGAACTTGCATTTGATTCAGAATAGTGTAGAAAAATCATGAAAGAAAAATAAAAACTAGGAACATTAATTCTGCAAGAGAGAGAGAGAGAGAGTACAAGTAAGGAAAAAATTACCCATGGGTATTCCATGGTCTTCACATCATTTAGTACGACACCCTAACCTACTGAGATAACTGAGATGCAAATTATTCGCCTAAATATAGCTAGTATTAAAATCGTAACTAATCGGTAGTCTTCGCTACAGTTCGGGACTGCCGGTTGCAGATGTCTTCAACTTGCTAGGGCAAAGTTTGGAGGATTTGGTAAGGAAAAAGCGCCAGTCTAAGGATAGACGTGAACGGGTCAAGATGTACAACTCCTCTCCCTGGTCATAGCAACAGCGTCCTACAGGTGACATATTTTCGTGGTAATATCACGAGATAATAGCAATAAAAAGTTGTAACAGCAGTGGAAGCTAAACTCAACTATCATTTCATTGTATCATTTGTGTGCTTCGTCTATTAACGTAGGATGTTCGGGATATTTAGGGATTAAAGTTATAAGCGTGCCGTGCCTGTAGTTTCCAACCTAGTGCGAAATTACATGGATAGAATAATGCAAAGCGAGGGGTTTCTAACGGAGGTTGCGACAATATCCGATGAAAGAAAGAAAGAAAAATAAAACAATCGACGATAACTGATGAATCTTGGCTCCACGGAAACACACCAAAAATAACTCTATTGTTATCAGAATTAAAAACATAGAATATTTTCATGGTTTGAATAGAACAATTGCGAAATTGGCCAAAAAATTTAAAAGTGGGAAACTTCAATTTCATTTCTTTGTTGATGGATTTATAGAAAAGATCCATTGAATCACTTGACCTATATCACTTTACATTTTGGATACTCATAAACCTTAGATGTTTGCTATAAAAAGGGCATATCTCCTAGGAAGGTTAGAAAAAGAATTCAATAATAATAACAGCAGTTTTTGCGATGCCTCATTGCATATTTCTAAAATGTCACACACAGGAAAAACAAATTTCAATTGAACAATTGGATCGTATTGTAATCCCATACAATAACATAGCACAAGAGATTCGCAATTTCAATTCGCTTAAATCCTCGACTAAATTCTGTTCTCTAATATAAACGGATCACTTAGCACAGGGAAATTCGATCCCCGGACCCCTTAATGGCATTATCTTGCCACGATCTCTCGTCTATTTCACTCGCGTGACCGACACCTTAAGCGCCTGAACCATTCACAAATAATTTAGCTCAGCACTTGTGAGAGGAAACTAATAAAAGTAGAAATACGTTTAATTGGGCAAGGCTTTGGTTGGCTTTCCAGACGAAATTGATGATGTTTTTGTACCAGGTAATTTGCAGACAAGATAATTAAAATTTACGCTCCAAATACGAGCTATCTACAGTAACAAGGTTAGCAAATAAGTATACCATTATCTTGCAATTTAAATCGAAATGTGATACAGCCCGGAAGCACATATCTTTTATCGTACGTAATTAATAATTTATATGTTTTTCGTTTTAATTCAAATTCATTGGTAAGAGCGCGATGATATTTACACCTGTAGTTAGAGCGAATTTGGCTGCACTTGCCATTTGTTTCACAGCGGTTGCCATGGCAATGATAGACACTTTGCGTTATGTTAAGAATCAGATAGTGAGCAGTATCTAGGGCGGGGATAAATGTGCGTCGTTGATTCACTAACACTTTTCCATAGCAACTCAGGAGGATGAACGAGCCAGCGAGCATTGCCAGCTTGCTAAATATAAATGTTGACACTACTTTTAGCTACAATAATTTTTCAATGTTAAAAAAACTGACAAAGCGATTAAGCTGCTTGTTTTATAATCAGTAGGTACTATTTACAACATTTTGAATTGTTAACGCATTACTCTAATTGTCAATGTATTTAGCTCCGGCTATATTGAAGCGATTGGTGGGGTGCTACTGTTATAGCTTCGGTTTTCTATGGCGTTATTCGGGTGTATAAGATGCATTATTGCAATTATATAAAATGACTTACAAACAATGACTTTTGTATAAGTATATAAATATACAATTTTAAAATTTAATTGTGTTATTATACCACATTTTAGTACCTCTGATGTGTTATATTTTATCTTGAAATATAGTACCTTTTACTTTGTCAGCATTCTGCAGTCTAAAACAGTGAGTTGATATAATTGTATATATCGGAATATTTTGCACTGAAACTGCGTAGTAGATAATGAACATTATTTTTAAATTAAACATTTTTTGTAGCGGTAACGCTGCACCAATTTGTATGTCACGAGTCGCTACTGCCTAAAACAGCTTCTACAGATTGGCATAAAAGTCGTTATCCCCCAAAATTCGATTTCAGTTTTCATACTTGTTCATATATGCATAGCATTCATCGCTTGAACAAAGTAGTTCCCTTGTAATAAGTAATAATATAGTATTAGTAGTAGTAGTAGTAGTAGTAGTAGTAGTAGTAGTAGTAGTAGTAGTAGTAGTAGTAGTGGTAGTAGTAGTAGTAGTAGTAGTAGTAGTGGTAGTGGTAGTAGTAGTAGGAGGAGGAGGAGGAGGAGGAGGAGGAGGAGGAATGTATTTATTACCTTGGCACATGTCCGGGCGTAAAAATCCTAAGTATGGCTTCCTTCGGAAGGGAAGTAAAGCCGTGGGTCCCGTGTCGTACATTTACGGCACGTAAAAGAGCCTCAAGTCTGAAAGAAGAGGCCTCTGAGCAAAGATTTTCGGCCGTTTCACGCCCTGAGTTGCTGATAACTTGAGATGTTAAACAGCGTCCTAAATAAAACAAAAATAAAACATTTCTTTCGCACAAATATAATACAAAACAAGTTCAAAAGGCGCACCGGAAAACGGACTGAACATGATTTTATAACACACTTAGTATCTTTGATTTAGTGCAAGATATTACATTACATATTCACAATAAGATATATTTCAGCAATAACAACCCAAATAAACAAAAATAAACAAATAAAACTAAAATTAAATAAGTAGCATTTGAAAATAATTTTTTAATATTAAAAGACATGCAATTAAAAAGTAATTATGGATGACACACAGCTGCCATCAGTCAATTTGTTTCCTCCTACTCCTTATCAGCCTTATCAGCCTTTTCACACCTGAGCTGTCTCACTTTCCCAGCATGACCATCTCCCTCTGTTCGATCCTGTAAAGGAGTGCGGTAGATACTTTTCCCTCCATTATTCCGTACTTTACATTCAGTCAGAATATGTGTCCATGATTCACCTCCTCACAGATGGGACCAATTCTCCGCTGATATTCGTCAGTGATCTTAAATATCCACCATGCCTCTAGTCTGGGCCACGCCCAGATGTATTGCTCCATCTCCTATTTCAATTTTAGCCCCGAATGTACTTCCAGCAAAATCTTCTCTCTGCAGTATGCAATTATCTGCTGCCTATCCATATCTCTCAAGCGGTTCCTAACCTTCCTCTATGCACTCTTTCTATTCCCCGACTCCCTAGTCCCTTTCTTAATTTCTATGCCCAGACATGTTCCCTCGGATCCCCAACTGTTCATAGTAGCACAATGCCCTAGTGCTGAGACAGGTGGCAACTATGACGTCATGTTCATTGATGACGTCTTATTTGTATTGTAATATTCTATCAGTAACTCCATGTGTTACTTCAATTAATCTGTAAAAAATCAAAGAAAACTAACAAAAAAAAAATACAGTTATTAATGATAATTAAATGAATGCCTTCCCCCCTTAATTGATATGATGAAGAAAATAGGAATATTTAAGTTTTAAGGCAATTAGTTTCCTGCTTAAAATATGACTTTTTATGCAAAAGACTACAAATTCTACAAGAAATTTATTTTATAATGTTTAAGTTGAGTGACTAAATTTTTCCCGGCTGATGTGAGAGCATATGCAAGACAGTAAAACGTCCTCCCACTTAAAACCTACCCAATTGATCTTCTCTTGCATTGGACCATAAAAATACACATATTCACCTCATACGTAAGCTACAGTGCACTATCTAAAACATTTTTCCTCTCTTGTGAAAAGTTTTCGGCGATTTTCTTTAGCGCATGTTTGTTTGATATGAGGCAATGTCAACCATAGCGTTTGAATATTTTGTGCATCCCTTGCTGCTTCCGAAGAGGACTCGCTGTAAAGCAAGGCGATGAATCGAAGAGCGAAAGGTGTGTTTTGAGTGCTATTCATCTTGCTGTGGCGCATTGTTACGCGTTGCACGCCAGTCAAAACACGTTCTTTGACAACTTTTAGAAATGATCCACACAGCCACTTTTGCTTATGAAATGAGATGCACATTAATCGGAGACATATGTACACATGATAAATTCGCTGGTTGTACATTACAGATCTACCGTGGCAATATTTTCATTTTATTGTCTTTATGTTTGTCTAACCTCCTTTGCCCGACACATTGTACGTTGTAAAATTCAGAATATTTCAGAAAACTAGTGTTTATTTTTCTGAGGTTCTTTATTTTAATAGTCGAAACGCAAAAATATTGCGATATAATCGTGTAAGGGAATGCAACATAACAAAGAATTGTGGTAACCAGCAAGTGTAAATTTGACAAATAATGCAATAGTATACATTTTACACTGTATCTCAGAAAGTTTTAAAGCTATCAATATGAAAATTTTGAGAGATATTAAGGAAAATTAGCTAAAATGATCTGTAAATTTTAATACTCTAATGCATATAACAACTTTTTTTTTTAAAATTTTAAACCGAAATAAAATTCGGTTAAACTGAAAACACTGTGACACAATTTCTCTTATAAACTATTGGTGGAATTGGAATGTTTGTTTTTGTTTGTTTTTTCACTTAAACTACAGACAACATGCTATTCTAGGAACTAGAATGATATATCTACGCTAGTAGCTTGAAAAGAGACTAATTTCCAAATTTTGAAAGGAAAAAAAAAATAATTGGTGTTGATTTTTATCATCTACCTCCTTGGTCTAGGGGTTAGCGTTGTTGACTGCTGGCTGGAAGGCTCGGGTTTGATTCCCGGTATCTGCTTAGGAATTTTTCTAAGTTAGAAAGGTCTCGAACGGGGTCCGGCCAAGCTCGTGAGGACAATTGGGAAGCTGCCTGGTGGAGAGGTGGTGATCTTCGATCTAGTAAGCCGCGATATTGGGATCGTCAGGTTGCGGTGTGCTGATCATATGCCTCCTGAATTCTGCACTCTACCAATGATCATGCAGCGGCCGTCGTAGTAAGCTGAAGGCCCACATGGGGCTATGGGAAACCAGGCTTGAAGATTTTTATCAACTAATAGTGATATTTAAATACTTTTACTTACCACACTTCACATTTGCAATCATTTCAACAAGATTCATGCAGCCAATCTAAGAAAATGCAGATTTATGTCAAATTTTTAAGCTATTTGGAAATAATGTTTATTTATGTTTAAAAAGTTTATTGTTCATTATAAAATTAAAATTTACAGAGCATCTTTAGTTCAGTATTCTTAATATCTCATAACATTTTCATATTGATAACTTTATAAGATTCTGAGATACAGTGCAAAATACATCATGTATACTGGTGCATTATTTGCTATATTTACACCTGCTGGTTACCTTAATTTTTTTCCAAGGGTTCATGTACACAAGTATTTTGAACTTAGAACGTGCCAAGTTGTGCAATACATATGTAATGTAAATTGCATGAAGTTAAATACATTGCATTGTATAATTAGTTACACATGTGTTATACAAAACTATTGTTATTCGTATTAATAATAAAAATAATATTATATGTGATATTTCGTCGAAGGATATGAAATATTATTAAAGAGAAAAAAATTATTGTTTATTTAGAAATTCATTTACAGATTTTTTTTTAGGGGAGAGCAATAAATATGTATTTCAGTTTTATCCAGTTGGTTAGAAAATGTTAACAATAGTCTATTAACACGATCGTCACAAACAAGTGCCTATACTTTCTCTTCTGAAACTTACAGTGCGCCATCTAAAGGATGATACTTAACAATTATGATAGTAATCTGACCATCTTTACGACATCTTAGAGTCAGGCCCAGTACTTTTAGAACACCCCTAGTAGTTTAGGCTTTCAGTAATAATATAAATACTAGACAATTATATCTCCATTTGTTCTATTGTAGCGGCTGCAATACCCCAGTAAGCAGTTGTGCTCTGGCGGCCCGTAACTCAAATAACCTCATTGTATCGTTTACACGGGAGGATGAAAGGTAACACCGGGGTTAAACATTAAGGCCTCTTCACTAAGAAAATTTAAATGATACCTTTTTTACATTATTCATTTGTTATATTTTAGTTAGGAATATAACACAATTCACAGTGCACGCTAATCTACAACAAAACATGAAATTATTATCTCCAAATTTCTGGATTCTGCATGAAAATGGCGCTTGGGTAAACAGATTAAACAATATCGTAAATATACTTAAATGTCTACTGAATCCTTCATTCGAAACTCACAGTAGAGAAGCCCCTACCTCAACAAACACCAGCTTACATGGATTTGCATGTTAGTTATTAACTTTTCGTGTTGTATCACTGCATTAGGGTCAATTGAATTTTTGTATCCACTTAAACCACGCAGCTGCCCTGCTCGTTTGCTCAAGGACCCGTAGTATAACATTCATAATACAAGCACTCGAGTTATGTTCCCAGTGCCATGGGCATTGAATTTAATTTGTACGGCGATGTAAATCACGAGTCGGAGGTGAAGAAGCTTTTGGAGGTCTAGGGGTATCCATTACTATGACTTAGTCTTAGAATGCTTGGCAAACAGTGCAGGTATTTAAGCATATCAAAACTGTGTGCGATATAAAACTGACAAAAAAAAAGTTCCTTCCAAAATTTCATAAAATAATCAAAATAATGCTATTTATACTTTCGTAGATAGATACTATTTAATTGATGCCTATTTTTCTTACCCAACTTTTAAAACAATAAAAAATAATATTCGCTTTCAAGTTCCAAAAAAATTAATTAATGATATATGGTTTCATAAGAAATATCGATTTTTTTTTAAGTTCAATGTTTTTAATGTTTTTTTTTCTGGTGTCTTGTGGTTAGTTGTTAATACACAATCATAAAATAGAGGTAACAAGGTTTCAGAATAGCACAGACCGGAAGATAGGCAAAGGCACATAAAGAATTTCAATATATCGAAGTGAAAAAAAGTATAGAAACTAAATGGCATGTTCACATCACAAAAATATATATTGAGAACCTTGTTATATATTTATTTCTTTCAAGCAGTTAAAAACTTTCTCCTTAACCCATTCACTTAAGCTCTTTAAATAGCAAAACCTTCATTGGTGAAAGAAATGTACGGTTACCTCGGGCATACGAATACCAGGAAATAGAGACGAGGGAAGTATTGCAGTTTTGAATAGTCCTAGTTAATGACGTCATATCGATCTGCGAGAGACAATTCTAGGAAATTTGTGGTGGGGGTAACTTCTCACTTGCATAAATGTAACAAACAATTGCAAGCGAGAAAGATGAGAGCGGTACAGCTGTGCATTAAAAACTTTCTACAATGTGTTCAGTACGGAAGTAAGAGTGATACTAACCTGAATCCCCTATAAACGCGTAAACAAAAAATGAATTCTACCAGAAACCACTGCGCATCTTTTGCTCATTCGCCAGGACTATTAAAACTACTTTACTTTGTCTTGATTATCATTTCGGCGATATTCTGAAAGGTGGATGTTCTGCTGTAGATTTCTACTTGTTCCTCTCTACACATTATCCAATTCATATCTTAATAAACCGAAATGTAGTACTGTAACGAAATATTTTCTATATCTCTCTTAGAAATTGTTCAATTTCTCACCAAACACGATTGCCTACATTCAAAAGATCAGTCAGACCAATACTGGTGCAAAATTCTTTGTATATTGTTGACGAAATATTTAATGTAGGATTTTAATTTTTCGTCTCAAAATTTTTCTCTTTTTTAATTTCAGTCTGACCATATATATCACTCTCGGTCTTGATGGTCCAGTTGTAACCACATTTGCCTCCTCAACCCAAGATCGCGGGTTTAATCTCGCAAGGGTCGATGGATTTTTTCGGGCGTAAAAATCCTAAGTATGACTTCCTTCGGAAGGGAAGTAAAGCCGTGGGTCCCGTGTCGTACATTAACGGCACGAAAAAGAATCTCAAGGCTTAAAAAAAGAGGCCTCTGAGCAAAATTTGTCGGCCGTTTCACGTCCTTAATTGAATGGGACGCTGATGACCTGAGATGTTACAGAGCGTCCGTAAATAAAACAAATAATATATATATATATATATATCTGACATATCAATCTATGCAAATGTATGGTAACGATGCAAATAAATATTTATATTTATATACCTACTTCGCCATTTTACACACTTAAAGATCACACAAAAGCTGTAGAACTGCACTTTATGAATTGACACCTGAACAAGCCGAACGCAGAGTGGATATTCGTCGTTAGCTTATCGCAGATCCCAGTGGATGAGAGATTTATCGGGAGAATTGTCGTGTGTGATAAATAATGAGTTTATTACCGGAAACCTGACATCTCGAAACAGTGGCTCGATCTCTGTCAGCCTAAACAAATTCGGTTCGGCCTGAAAGTAATGCTATGTGATTGGTTGAATTTTGAAGGTGTGATTTACTAGGAACTTGCTCCAATCGGCATGCAGTCGATGTTTATTCTGAACAACTGGAATGAATTCATGAAGTTTTGGGATATGATACCCAGTTTTAGTTAATCTACAAAGAGTTCTCCTGCAACACGATAACGCGAGACCCTATACCGCTCGAACAATCGTGGAGAAAGAATTGGAAGGTATCAATGCTACCACACCCATCATACAGCTCTGGTCTTGCGCTATCAGCTTAAGATCTGTTTCGATTCAAAGTTCATTTCCTGCGTGGAAGAAATTTGAAAAACATCGCAGCCGATTTCACCTAATTGTTCGCATCAAAAGCCAGAAACTGGGATAACAAACCTCGCTGAAAGATGGTTAAAGACAATAGAATCCAATGGCCATTACTTTGAAAATAACTTTAATGTCGTATATGATCAAATAAAGTTTTGTTTAATGAAACAGTGTCTATAGTTTATAATTTTATAACATTATAAACTAGTTTAACAATCTATTTTATCAATAATGAAAAAAGTTCACTAATGAAATAAAATTAATATTAACATCGACCTTCTTAATAACTATCCTGGCGTCACTTTATGATAATTATTTCGTCTTTTTATTGTTATAATTGTGCCGAAGATGTACTTGCCGCAAGAAGTTTCGTTAATTCCATGAACGGTAAACACAAAAAGAAAACAACAGAGCTTTAGTGTTGGCGAATATTTTGAAATAGTTGGTACCGTCATTTGGTATCGAAACATGGGCCCTGCTACAGGAAAGTTTTAATTTCAAGTACTCTTTCCTGAAAGAGAGCAGAGGGATAGGTGGAAAGCGCTGACAGGGAACGAAGGTATTTCTTGGACGTGAAACGGCCGATAAATGTGTCCAGGGACCTCTTCTTATAGGTTTGAAGATTTTTAACATGCCAAAAGTCTACGGCATAAAGCCTCACGAAAGAGTGCCGTTCAAGATATCCACGTTCTGAAAAATCTATGAACCTCCGTCCGGTTTTAAACTTACAAATCTTGGGGCCCAGAGGAAGGAGGGCTACTTTTAAACCAATCGTTTTTTTGAGTAGCGTTTAACGCCCGTTCTTACTACTGAGGCACCACAGGCGGTGAACACTGGTAATGTATGAGAAACAATGATAAATTGGGAAAGGATATTTTTAAGGAAGGAAGCGTTCCAGGCCTAAGTTTAGGGTACCTCCCTAAAAACCTGAAAAAAAAAAACCTGTCAGGGATGACGGTCCTGGCGGGATTCGAACCCCAGACCTTCCGCTCACGAGTCCGCGTCTTAACGACCTCGGCCTGTCGTGGCGGTCTAAATCACTGAGGCAGACATTTCGGTATTATTACATTCTACTAATTAATTTGGCAGCTATTAACACATTAATTGTTTTAATTCTATAATTACAAATTTTGCAATGAAGATGAACTACTGATTTTGTTTTCAGTAATACAGAAATTGTTTCCTTGTTACTACCATAAGAAAATATTTAGACGACGAGAGTGTTTTGGCAATGAAAACAATTTAATAACCTAATTATTACCATGGTTATTTTATGCAACTAGTGCTATACAGATATCGGATTTAAGAGCAAATACCTATTTTGTTCCTTTAGGGAAAACGAAAACATAATTATTAATATTATCGTTCCATGAAAATTAAAAGCTATTCACAGCGGCTGATAGTGCCCTAAAATGATTGTTAGACAGTAATTTGTTAATATTCCGCTTAAAATGCCTAAATAAATGTAAAGTTTCCTTAACACTGATTCATGTAAAAGGTGGCCGAAGTCGTTAAGGCGCCAACTCATGAATGGGAGGTCTGGGGTTCGAATCTCACCAGGACTGTCCCCCCTGACAGGTTTTTCCAGGTTTTCCTCAATCCTCAAAATAGCAAATGCCGGTCAGGTACCCTAAATATTTACCTGGAACGTTTTCTTCCTTAAAAGAAATTCTTTCCCAATATATCATTTCATCTCATGTAAAACCAAAGTCTGTAGTGCCTCAGTAGTAAAAACGAGAGTTAAAGACTATTAAAAAAAAATGATTCTCGTGTTTCAATGTTGGTATGGTTGTTAGGACGACGATTTTAGCTTTGTCTTACAGGCAGTTGTTTGAAATTGTGTTGTGAAGGCGGTGATGACTTCATGGAATGCTAGTTGCTAGGTAACCAGTTACTGAATTAGGTTAACTGTGCATGATTTATAGCGTCATAGGAAACGTGTTTTAATGCTACGATTACATAAAAGTAAATTGCAATTATAGTTCTTAAGGAGAATGTTTACTCACTGTTTACGCTCAGTGCAGGATCCAATGGGCTTACCTGAAACAAGAGAAAACAGACTAATTAGATAACATTATTGCCAAAATCATAAAACCGAACATCCCCCCTGAGAAGCGCACATTATACGCAATAGCAGCATATCGATAGCATTTCTGAACCATCCCTTGCGACACCACAACTGACCTATCAGAGCTGACGACTGGGATTATTATATAAAAACGTTCGTGTACCTACGTCCTGCATATGATACATAAAGCACGTGGTGGGGGGATGCTGCCTTGTCAATGTTGATTGAGTGCTACAGGCGATCCCGCCACAGGAACAATTACTGCATACAATTTATGTCCTGCACCACGTTAAATGACGTGCGCGCGTATGATATGTAGGTGGCGCTGCATTGGATTACATCGGAAGCACATATAGAGGTGGCCATGCATAATGCAGCAGTTTATGCCAGTTGCCCTCCCCGCGCGAGTATTACAAGCGTACAATATAAAGGGATTCTTTTTTATTATTGTTATTTTTTTCGTTTGCCAAGTTTGTATATGTGAGCAACACGACCAGTGTTTGTGACCAAAAAAAGCCCAGTGGGAATTCGCGGTTGAAATCGGGATTGTTTTTTATATATATAAGGGTGAAAATCTATTAATGGAGAGGATTTTTAAAATATTTATTTCTCGTTTCAAGTGCATTAAGGTCCGAAGCGCAGCTCAACATTATGTATTCCCAAAGCATGTGTTTTGTGCAAGTTGTTCGGGGAGGAAATACAATCGCAAAGGGAAATACAGATTTACTCATATAAAATGCAAACAGCTGTTTTCAAATGTTTAACTAGGAACTTAATAAGCTCTCAGTTAGCTTTTTGCATTAGTTAAACAAATTAACCATGAATGGAATACACGATTTGTTTTACACCTACCACAGCTTTTCATAAAAAAATAATACATTTATACATTCTTAGTATCTCGCACTAAAATTTAACCATTTAAGTTATTACAAACGCTATTGAGATGTCATTACTAGTTTCGAAACAATTGACATCTGTTGTTGTGAAAACAATTGCAGTTTAGAAATTGACTGAGTAGTTTGTTTACAGTAACCGTTTAAACAAAGCAATTTTGCGAAAAAATGAAAATCGCACGTGAAAGTTTTCGTTGGATGATTTTTTTACGATTTTAACAAAAGCCTAACTCAAAAGCAATGCATAGAATCGCTTAATTCAACTTGTGGTAGTCAAGTATCACCAGAAAAGATGTTTACAATTGGTTTAAAGAACTCAGTCGAGGTCGTGCGTCCGTCAGTGATGAATTTCGTGAAGGTTGACCAAATTCGGTTGTCACCCAAAAATATCGATACTCTGCGCAACATGATTGAAGAAGATCGGCATGTGACATACAGTGAGATAGAAACATCCTTAAGCATATCGAAGACTGCAGCACATTCGATTTTGCATGAGCATTTAGCTGTGAAAATGATCTGTTCTCCATACATTCCGCATAATTTGACCGAAGCTTCAAAATAAGAAAAAGAAAAAAAACCGCTTGTTTTAATTAGTGATGAAATGCTCAAAAATGCCATCAAGGAACTGCAAAATCCGTACACAACATCGTAACAGATGGCGTAACTTGGATATGTTCGTATGAACCGGAAACTAAACAACAACACACTGTTTGGGTGTTCCAAGATGAACCGAATCCCACAAAAGTTGCTCGTTCACGAAGCAATTGTAAGAAAATGATCGTTTGTTTCTTCGGTTGTACTGGACATGTCGCAACCGTTCCTTTAGAGGATCGAAGAACAGTTAATGCTGAATGGTATATAACAATTTGTTTACCAGAAGTAATCGGCGAAATTGGGAAAAACAACCGAAAACGTCGCATCATTCTTCATCATGACAATGCCAACTCCCACAGGGCATGTCAAAAAATTGATTATTTGAAGGAGAAAAACATCGAATTAATGTCTCATTGCCCTGATTTGTCACCTAAAGGACTTCTTTTTGTTCCCGAGCGTCAGACAAAAAATCGTGGACAGAGATCTTCATCACCTCGAGAAGCTGTTGAAGCCTTTAAAAACCATCTTTTTGAGATTCCAACTTCAGAGTGGAAAAAATAATTCGAGAAATAGTATGAACGCATGCAAAAGTGTATAAATCTTAAAGGCGAATATTTTGAAAAGCAATCAAATATTTTTTTTGTTGCTTTTCTAGTTTTTGTAAGTGCTTAAAATGTAACCCACGTATTCGTTAAAAACGAAGTGAAATGCTGGAGGAATCTCATTAAGGCAATACCCTCTACGAGGGTAAGCAATTAAGTTAAATTCCAAACTTACAAATAAGAGTATTGATTACAAAATATTTTTATTTTTAAACATAATACACAGAGGCATTACAGTAACACAACCTTCTTTGGGCTGCTGTCGGAATCAAGCCGTGACTTCCCTTTCTACAGTTTCTTTGATGGAAACCTTTTAACTTGAGGGATGATGATAAAAGAAGGCTGAACATGGAAGTCATTTGGAGCAATATCTGGGCATTACAGAGTAGGCTCAAGGACTGCCCACTTTAAATTTCGCATCTTATTTGTCTTCTTGACAATATGAGGACACGCGTTATCATGCCAAGAGTAACACACCTTTGGTAAAGAGGGCTTGTCGCTTCGTTGAATGGTCTTACGATTTTTTCTAAGAATGCAACAGTACAATTTGGAATTTACAATTTGTTTCTGGAATGCGTTGAGCGGTATGCATTTGTGATCCCAAAAGAATGAGAATCACTTTCCAGACCAAGATACAAAATTCTATGAAGCCTCGGGAAGTAAAGTCGTAGGTCATGTGTTGTAGATTTGCGGTACGTAAAAGAACCTCAAGCTTGAAACAAGGTGTCTTTGAGCAAAATTCACCGACAGTTTCACGCCCTGAACATTGGGACGCTGATTAACTGAGATAGTAAAGAACTCCATTAATAAACAAATCAACAACAACTTAAGCCTTTTTTCACAGGCGAGGCAGGGTGTTTCCATTGCATTGATGGGCTGGTGATTGTGCACCCATGATTCATCACCTGTGACAATTCAGGCTAGCATTTCGACCATTCATCGTGGTGGTGATTGAGATGCTGTAAGACCAGACCCTTTCTTTGCATTTTGTGTTGTGGGGTCAGCATGCGCGCGATACCCACCGTCCGCAGACTCTGTGAAAACCTAAACTGTCATGATTACGAGGTAGGTAAGGAGATCCTTACCCTTAGGGGCAGGACTCAACAACAATGAAATGGTAAGTGGTCAAAGTTGGCAAAGCTGGAGTTCACTGTTGTGCCGCATCCGCCATATTCACCAGATAAAGCACTGTTTGATTTTCCTTATTTAACTCGCTACAACAAGGAAATTCAGGCAGCTGTCGACGAAGGTGGTGGCGTAGTACTCCCAAACATGCTTTCGTCATTTCATAATGAAGTACCAGGAAGATGGCAGCAATTAGATGGGGAGTACATGAGAGATCCCATGTGCATTGAACCATGTTATATAATAAATGAGGTATAGAAGGGCTACTATTGTAAATTATTACAAGATATCCCTTGTAGAATTCTATCAAAGCCATCAAAAGCATTTTTATAATCTGTAAATAAAATGTGGACTTGTAAATTTAACTCTCTCCATTTGTGTATAAAAATCTTTCAAAGTGAATGTGCAGAGTGTTTTATGTAGAACTCACACATTTCTTTCTTCATTTGTTTGACTGGAAATTCACTCATTATCCAAAATTAAGCGAAATATTTGGGAGTTTTGATTCCCAGGCATGAGATGTGCAGATGTTTATTCTTTATTCCTTATGCTGACCAGCTGATTTCGGTATTTGTTCTAGTCGCTGTGAAAATGTCTACACACTAAATCAACGGCTCTTCCATGTGAAGCGATACTGGATTACGAATTCAATTACAGCTTCTTGAAGGGCATACCAGAGAGAATTTGGTGCTCGCAACTCCTTCGAAAGAAACACCATACTGACGCTGGTAAACAAAGTGGAAACATCTGGATCTCTGCTGAGTGAAATACGCAAACATACTTTTTTTGTTTTTGTTTTGCTTTTTTCCCGTCAGGTTGTGGACACAGCAGAGTTCCGCCTGATTTTCATGGAGCAACTGGACGATTTACAGCTGGGTAATGGATATTTTCAACAAGATGGTGCTGCATGCCATATAACAAACCAATTCATTGTGCTAATTGAAAGTTTCTTTGACGACCGGATAATCTCCAAGAACTGTGACCACCGAAATCTCCTGATTTGATAACACCGGACTTCTTCCTATGGGGTTACTTAAAAGACAAGAGTTTACGACACACGTCCCCAGACATTGGACGATCTGAAGAATAACATTATAGGAGATTGAGGAACACTGTGAGAGTTTTTGGCCAAAATGGGTCAAAAATCGATTTTTTTTCCTGCAAATAATTCCTTGAACCCATAGGTGTCCACATAGAGTCAATATTTTCTATCCCCCTCCTCACCCTTCGGCCTCTACAGACATTTAAAGCGCCCCGCATTACCTTTTACGAGTCCCACGAGTCAAAGTTTTTGTTTAAATTCAATTAAAATGTATCAGAATGCGCAGAAGTACCCATTGTAATATTCTGTAGGACCAAAATTATACTGACATCAATAGTAATTAAAACTATTTTGTATGAAAAGATGATTAATTTTAAAGATTAAATTTTCTTCTACATTTAAACAATTATCTCAGTTCTATGGTCAAAGGTATTTGTTTTTAGCGTTGTTCAAAGCTTCAATTGCAAAAATGTCATCCACTTTCTCAACTCATGACTCATGATTATGAGACAGATAAGTAAAAAAATGATGAGGTGATTTATAGCTCGCAAAATATTTATTCAAATTTAATGAAATTTGGTGTACATTTAACTTAGTAGTAATGAAATCATGGAAAAAGTTTCAGAAAAATCCATACAAAAATGTGGAGCTTTAAAAATTCACTGGCAGTGTCCCTTAATGGTAACGACAACACAGTCGCCCAATGAGTGGCCAGTAACATGGAATGACATTTATCTTCTGAAGTGAAAACACAAATTAATATCGGGTGTATGAACCCTCAGCATATATAACTGCCCTCAATCTTCATGGCATAGATGTTGTCAGATTTCTACAGTAGTGTGGACGAGAGGCTACAACATCCCAGGCTTCTTGAATTTGTACCGATAAGCCATCTTTTGTACTCCGTGCGTGTGTAGTATATTGCATTTAGATGCTGAAGAAAATATTATAACATTCATTAATACATATATTTTAACATTAAATCTTGCTGTGTATGGGAAACCTAATTACAAAACTAATTTGTCATTATATGTTACAAAGGTTTAATTAAAAAAAATAGCTTCTTGCGTAGAGGCGAGCCTGCGCTCTTACCCACACCATCTGCACACTCTGCCACAGAGCTAACGGAACACACATACTAGACTGCGTGTGTAGTTCATGCCACAACACAACTGCTGCAGTGGATATCCAGCTTTGCTGGATAACTTGTGAACCGCGCTCTGTAATGAGAGATTTTTTTTGTGTCAAAGGGTATATATTCCGTCTCTAAGACACAACACACAGCACCTGTCACCTTACAGCGTGAGCGAATCATAGAAACTGCGCAATAGCATAATTTTCTGTATGTCTAGTACCGCTGCTACACACGAGCTTTCGTCATAAAATTCGCTCAAAATTTAACCCTTATGGGCATTTTAAAGACAGCATCTAAATAGAGAAAGAAATTGGCGCTGCATGATCTACTGATACACATTGCCAAAAACCCACAGTGCGAGATCCCCATTTAAATGTGACGGATAGTTCTCGAAGCAATGTCGTTATTTTATAATGAGGTAAGGGGCTTCTTTAAAATGACTCACTCGCGCTGCTCAACAAGGATGTAAGGAGAAAAAAAATATGAAAGGAATATTTTCTCACTCTTAAGGGTTTAATACCATATTCTTCGTTGTATGTGGATAGAATATGTCATTGTAAGGGAACCCACATTGAGAGCACAAGCGAAAGAGAGGCAGGGGAGTGAAAGAAAAATGGGAGAAAAGATTTCCTTGGGATTTTATTGCGTCTTCTTTTAGCAGAAAGTCACAAACGTCTATCCCTCTTCTTTCAATATCTTCTATTCTTCAAGACGCGCGGTCTGTGATGAGCACCATTCAGGTAGAAAGCAATCTTAGCTCTGCCATTGTGTAACTGGATACTAGCCAGACAATCTGGTAATTGTGTCAGCCTCCTTCTGATGAACTGCTCCCGTCTTTTCCCATCACCTTGTTTACACATGTTACTTTTCTTTGAAGGCAGGAGATAGCCGCAATGGCGTCTTTAACTCTACTTCCGGTTTGCAAGAACCGTTGAAATTCCATTAGAAGTCAGTAGTCCTCATAAACTTCAATACTCAAGTAGACGTTAGAACCTTGCGGGCGCCGCTACGCCGGCATTTCCCAAAAACTTCCTTCTTTACCCTTTCAAATACAACTGTTCTTGATGAAAAACATAGTTTTAGAAAACGTTTCTCTTCTATTAACAAAAAGTTATAACATAGAAGACAACATTCTTTAAATCAACAGACCGCCACGGGTGGCCGAGGTCGTTAAGGCACGAACTAATAAGCGGGAGGTCTGGGGTTCCATTCCCGCAAGGACCGTCCTTCCTGACTGAGGTTTTTCCAGATTTCCCTCAGTATTCATAAATGGCAAATGCCGGGGAGGTACCCTAAACTTAGGCCTGGAACATTTCCTTCCTTCAAAAAAATCCTTTCCCAATATATAATTTCATCTCATGTATTATCAGTGTCCACCGCCTGTGGTGCCTCAGTAGTAAAAGCTAAACATTAATTCAAAGTCCTTGCCACCTTAAAGCTACCTGGCATTCACCTTCTCAGGGTAAGGAATAATTGTAGAAAAAACCTTATCCAGATAGCTTGACCTAGTCGGTCCTGATGGTGTAGTGGTTACCATACTTGCCTGCTACGCCCAAAACGCGGTTCGAACCCGGCCAGGATCGATGGATTTTTTCGGGCGTAAAAATCCGAAGTATGGCTTCCTTCGGAAGGGAAGTAAAGCCGTGGGTCCCGTGTCGTACATTTACGGCATGAAAAAGAACCTCAAGCCTGAAAGAAAGGCCTCTGAGCAAAATTTGTCGGCCGTTTCACGCCCTGAGTTGAACGGGACGCTGATGACCTGAGATGTTAAAGAGCGTCCATAAATAAATCAATCAAAAAAAAAAAAAAAAAAAAGCTTGACCTAACCGAATTCGAACCCGGATCTCCGGATCAGTAATCCGAACACTACCACTAGATAACAGAAGCAGTGTACCGCAACGGGTGGCGGAGATCGTAAAGGGTCTGGGGTTCGATTGCCACCGGGACCATCCTCCCTGACTGAAGTTTTTTTCCAGGTTTGCCTCAGTTCTCATAACTTAGGCCTGGAACGTTTCCTTGCTTTAAAAATAAATCCTTTCCCAATATATCATTTCATCTCATGCATGTATCATCAGTGCCCATCGCCTGTGGTGCCTCTGTAGTAAAAACGGGCGTTAAACAAAGCTCAACAACAACGTGTTTGCAAAATACGTGAAAAAAGTGTTAACTATACCACTACAACAAGTGCAAAAAAAAAAAAAAAAAAAAAAAGACATGCTGTTCGAATGAGCCTATCAAAGCGAACGAATAATACTGCATGCTCATTCGAGGCAACTTTGGTTTGTAATAATATGACTTAACCTTATAAAAAAATTGATGTTCAGAGACATCATGTCAAAATTTTTCTTTCAGGTGATAGTTAAGCCAGTGCCAACAGTCGCCAACTGTTTGCAAAGTACGTTTATCACGTGATGTCATTCAAATTCCGAACACCGCGCTTCCCCAGTAAACAGTCGACGCTAACCAGAAAAACAAGCTGCACAAGAATCGATTGCACAGTATCGACGCTAAAACTGTTAGCACGTACGAATGACATTTTTGATGAGCTGAGCTAAACGCATTTCCATATATTTCCACGGAGTTATCGATGTGGATGTCTCCATGCATAGCAATCGGGCTGCAAACGGAATTCGCAATTTCTGGCGTTACTGAAATGACATCACTTGCAGCGTCATGGAAGATGGACAAGTGTGTTACATTTCAATAGCCAATCTGTGAGACGCAATTTGAAGGCACGGTTCCGAGCGTTAATTTTTGTTGCGTGCTCCACTGTATTGCACTTTTCCTTAGGGCACATAACAGCATAGCTTGTTCCTCCCCAAATAGGGTGTTTTTGAATGCAAATTGTGTCTTTAATATTTAATACACCTATTACTTGTTTTTCTAACGTATCACATTTTAAAGATGTAATAAAATCTCAGTTACAGTGGTAGCTATTTAAAATTAGGGATTCAACTAAAGTAGAAGGCAAGCTTATCTACTCTGCCTATTTATTTTCCAAACATTTTCCCCTAGTCTCAATACAAAGTTGCATTTCCACAACCAACACATCATGTTCCTTTAGAGAAGCACCAATCTCCTATTAACACCTTCTTGCTGATACAACTTCCATTTTTTCTGAATGTTGGTAAAAGTCCGTCACGCGGGAGCTGCGTAAACTAACCGAACTCCTCAGCAAGTAAAATAGATTTTAAAATGAATATATAATCCAAAACTTGGCCTTATTAATTAAATTAAATATATGACCACTGATAGACAAAGCTATACTGTGTGAGTATTATTAAACATTTTTACACGTAACCATGTTTATAAACTGAGCTTTTGATATCATCTTTACATTCACTAAAAGAGAAAAAAAAAACAACACAAAGTTTCGAGTTACATTGTGTATTTAAGAAGATGATGTTCATATGTTTCAATAAAACAAAAACATGCTACTATTTAAAAACAATTGCTATGTACTAAGCAAATAAAAACAATCGAAAGTTACATCGATTTTCAGTGGCTTTGAAAGTCTTACTGTAGTAAAAACAGTAACGTAAACGTTCTCTGAAGGTTATTACAGAGCGCTCTTACATAAACATATAATTCTCAAACACATATTAGATTAATATTTCACATTTTCTATCTTTACGACAACTTGTTAAATATAAAACATGTGCAACGCTATAAATACAGTTTAAAAGCTGAATTAATTTGTCCTTTTATTTTAAAACAATATAGAGAAAATTAAACGCAAGAGCGATTTATAAATTTCGGTTTTCAAGTATATCCCTACTCCTAATTGTCCAATTTCCACAATTTTCAGAAACTAATTTTCTTATTTTATTTAAATGGTCTGTACGTAGTTTCCTTGCGAAAACATAAATATTAATGCCGCTAGAGCAAATTTTAAATTTTGAGTTTCAGATAAATCTCTCATAATAATCTAAATTTTGCTAATTATCAGAAACTATTTTTCTTATGGCATATGCCGCGTTCTTTTTAATTTTTTAAAATTTCTGCCGCTAGAGCAATTTTTAAATTTTTTTTAACTCTCACTGATTAAAATTCGGTTTTCAGGTATAATCCCACTTTCAATGACTCGATTGCCCCAATTTTCATAACATATTTATCTTGTTTTATTTAAATGGTATATGCTGAGTTTCATTACGAAAAATAAATACTGATGCCACTAGAGCGATTTTTAAATTTTCAATTCCTGTTAAATCCCCACTTTTAATAGTCTGGTTTCGCCGATTTTCAAAAACTAATTTTATTAATTTATATTAATGACATATACAAAGTTTCGTTGAGAAAAACCAAAAATTGCCGCTGCTAGACCGTTAACAGGCACAAATACCCACACACAATTATATATATTGTCAGAAGAACTCAAGCAGTTCGAAATATAGTGATTACTAATCTGTGATTTTTTTTAGTGTATTCTCCTTTTCTGCAAAACACTAAGAAAAATTCACCAATATTTTGAACTGCTTGAATTCTTCTATGCACGAAACTCCACCGTTTAGACCCTGAAGGCAAAAGAGTGTCTGCAAAAGTCTTGAAATCATCCCTATGTTGTCAGTTGTCGTCAGGCAGCTAACAGGGTATTTAAAGAAAAGGGAGAGATTGATTTTTTTTATTTATTTACGGACGCTCTTTAACACCTCAGGTCATCAGCGTCCCAATCAACTCAGGGCGTGAAACGGCCGACAAATTTTGCTCAGAGGCCTCCCTTTCAGGTTTGAGGTTCTTTATCGTGCCGTAAATGTACGACACGGGACCCACAGCTTTACTTCCCTTCCGAAGGAAGCCATACTGTGGATTTTTACGCCCGAAAAAATCCATCGGTCCTGGCGGGTTCAAACCCGCGATCACACCACCAGGATTGACAAAAGGGAGAGTTATTAACTAACCTATTTCCAATTTGCAATTGCGAGGTCACGTGACCTTCCGATTCGTATTTAGAATAATGTTTACATAAAAACTTTAAATTAGGATACTGATAGTTATATGCTCCCGTTTCTCACTGCAGTTCTCTAATAAGCTAAGCATACCAGCAGTAACACATTGGCCCGTGCAATCCGGAAACCATGAGTTGGAGGGATGCCGCTATAGTCCCTAGGGAATCAAGAATGTATGTAAACCAAAGAGAATTTCCCCAGCATGCTCGTTTTAACTGACATACAGGTTGCCGTTTGTACGTTACGTACCGCTAAAGGGCTTATTTTAGGGTCCCATGGGAACATTCGAATGATTTAAATTGAGTAGTAATATATGCTAAATAGAAAAGCCACTGGGAAAAGAGATGTCTTGTGTGCCAGACAGTCACGAAAAGTGGGATGATAATTCCAAACGCCACAGAGTTTGACCTGGGGGGGGGGGGTTACTGATCAGTGGCGTACATGATCAGAGGCAGTCGGACATATACTAACAAGGTGAGATTAAAATAAATTTCCCTAAAGAGTTTCTTTAGATTTTATTACAGGTTTTTTTACTAATTTATTCGAAATGAAAACTGTACTTTTCGATACATCACATCGTTTGAGAACCATTCATAACTGAAGATCCACATAACTGCTGCAAGTAATTATTTTTAGTACTCTTTGAGAGAAAATAAAAAAAGTATAAATCTAAGGAAGAAAATATAAACAATGCCTGAAACAATGTTCGGACGCGTTAAAATTATGTAACTACCACTTTAGAAGGTAATTTCATACGTTATATAGCTTTGATGACCAGCAGCCGCGTTCTATATGCCCGTAACTCAAATAACCTGACTGTATGTGCACAATAGCATGACATTTTTTTTTAATATTGTTTAACGCCCATTTTAACTATCGAGGCACTACAGGCAATGGACACTGATGATACATGAGATGAAATGATATATTCGGAAAGGATTTATTTTTAAAAAGCGAGGAAACGTTCCAGGCCTAGGTTTAGGGCCCCTCCCCGGCATTTGCCATTTATGAGGACTGTGGAAAACCTGGGAGAAACCTCAGTAAGAGGAACGGTCTGATGGAAACCGAATCCCAGACCTCCCGCTCAGGGGTCCGCACCTCGGCCTCCCTTGGCGGTAACATGATAGCTAATTAAAATGGAGACTGAGTTGGAAAACCAGATGAAGAACATGCCCAAGGATAAAAGTAGAGAAGCAGAAGATGCTGTTAGATTAGCAGGTGCAATTTATTAAGCCACTTAATGAAACCATTACGGCACAATTCACTGCATAGACAGCTTTAAATCAGGTAGCAGAAAGCCTTTAAGGAAGTGGAGGCATTGGGGGGGGGGGGGAAACCCTATACCTTAAGTTCTGTCCTAGTACATTGTATGATTTTTTTTACTTGTTTGTTAACGGACGCTCTTTAACATTTCAGATCATCAGCGTCCCATTCAAATTAGGGCGTGAAACGGCCGACAAATTTTGCTCAAAAGCCTCTTCTTTCAGGCTTGAGGTTCTTTTTCGTGCCGTAAATGTACGACATGATCCTTGGCTTTACTTCCCTTCCGAAGGAAGCCATACATAGGATTTTTACGCCCGAAAAAATCCATCAATCCTGGCCGGGTTTGAACCCACGATCTTGGGTTTAGAAGGCAAGTATGGTAACCACTACACCACCAGGACCGAAATTGTATGATGTTGAGTGTACCTTCTTCTGTTTTAAATGGGAAGACACATACGAGGATAAATCCATAAGTTTCCGGCCTAACATTTTGTAGGTATGATAAAGACAAAAACTATATTTCTCTTTTCAATATAGTTGCCCTTTATTGAAATACACTTCTCACATCTTTGAATGGACTTTTCAAATCCCCCCGCCTAAAAACTGAAAGAAAACTGGGATGTATAACATGTAAAATTCAAAATATACAATTACTTTCTAATTGCTTCAAAAAGTAAACACACAAGCATCCATTACTGTTATTGACATTTGAAACAATAATTTACCTACAAAATACATCTAATAGTTTGATAGATATCTGAATGTTTATGCAAGTGCAAGATATTATAAACTTGTTGGACATATAAAACACATTACGTAATTAAAAACACAATTGAAAATTGTCCTACAAATGATATACCATATTAAGTAGAAACAGCCATATAATTATTTGGAACAAACAATTAAAAAATTTTTTTTTTCAAATTTGACCTCTGATTTTACCTTAAGTTAATAAAATATTGTAAGGTAAATTTTAGTGCCTGAAATTAAACCTGTAAATATTATGTTCATTCTATAGCACTAGTGGTATTTCCTTTGAGCATTAAAGGGTTTATGTTTTAAATAGGTAAAAATCCGGTTTGATTTAAGTCGAATTGGATCCGTCTATGACAGGAAGTTATATGAATATAATTAATTTTCTAGGAAACAGAAACTAAGGACGTAAATGAGGTTCTATATTGAAAGAAACCACTTCAACCATTGGCGGGTTTCCTATAAGTAGATGCATAGATTTTATTCCTCTCGAAGCAATTGTGTTCCCGACAGAAAAGGAACGGAAAGATATTCAATGGCTTGTTGCCTAGCGATGGGAGAGCTAGAGGGCCACACTCATACACATTAAAGAAAACGGGGCGGCAACAAGGGAATCTAAATGTCAGTTTCCTAGCTTCATTTGCATTCTGCAGTGGTTTTGATTATACCGCTTAATTAAACAAATTTCGAATAATACAAAAGGATCAGTGCTAACTTTGAAGAACAATACAGATACGCTTTATGAGAGGGAAAGACTGGCGGAGGGTGCCAGGGTAGGAGAGGAGGGGTGAAATGCAGTGGCGTGGCATGAATTTCTAAAACATGTCTTGGCCATTAATATTTTCCAGTCAATACTAGAAAAATTAATACGCTTTTGATTATAAACATGATATGCTGTCGGCCTAACACACTACCTGCTTCCGCCTGTGGTGCCTCAGTAGTGAAAACGGGCGTTAAAACACTACTCAAAAAAAAAAAAAAAAACTACCTGCTTGACCTTACTGCTGTAACGCCAGTGTAATATTTATAAACAACGCTAAATTATAAAGTGTAAAACATTATTTATTAATGCGTACCGATCAACATAATATGCTACCGCCAGACACCATTTTTACCCTCGGTAGGTGTTCCAGTATTTGCCGGCAACAGCTTTATCTTATTCGCGCTAAGTAAACTGTTGTCCTAACTTTAATAAATGCATATACTAGAGGATGTTGGTATGTTCTTAGCCTTACATAGAAAATTTCATTTTATTTCTATACACTTAGCACAGCATCCATAAACGTTGCTAAGCCGCTTAACAAAATTTTATTTTCTCGCCTTGGCAAACCATTTCTCCAAGTACTTTCACTGTTTCATTTAATAAAATGAAATGATGGCAAATCTCCATTAAATCCGGCAGGAAAAAAAATACATCAGGACACTCTTCCGTCTGGGCTATCATGCCGTTGCGCTTGAAAGCATTATTACCTAGCCATATCTCTGAAAGTCACACTACCTTCGGCTTTCTGCGCTATTGCTTGGGAGTGACTCGGCACTGGAGCTCTAGAAGCTCCGAGATGCACTCTATGGGCAAGTATAATTAGAATTTGTAGCAGTCAGTTGTTAACCATGGCACCAATCATGTTTTCGTTATTGTCCAAGTTGAAAACATAGACTTCTTTTATTAAATGCCTTTTTAACTATGGAAATATATAATAGCCTCCAGGAGCCAAATCTAGGAATAGGGAGGATGCAATCCTGTTGAAGCCAACTTGATTGTAATCATGGGCTTGTGAGCGTATGCAAATATTTGCCCGAAGTATGGCCACTATTGCAGTATAAGACAACCAGGTCATCGTTTTACCCTGTTCTAGATAATTTGTCATAATTCTTTCTTTGTGCCGAAAAAGTAGAAGCGAGAATTGCCTCTTTCATTTTTTTTTTGACGTAAAATTTCTTTAGCGGAGCTAATCATTGCGATTCCATTCTTTCCAACAGTTCTTTTGTTTTTGAAAGTAGTAGGTAATGATCCTTGTTTCCCTTACAGTTACAACAGGAGCCAAAAAGTTGAAAAAAATCATCTTAAAAAAGAGATGGAAGTGTCACTTTGAGTCAATTGTGATCAGTGTTTTGGGATTCATTTATCAGTGATTTTCCTCTTACCCAAATTACGATGAACGATGTTAAATAATATGTTTATAGAAAATGCACAAATATTCTGCTATGCGTTTCAGTTAAATCCAAAAACCAAAAGTCTTACATGCATAAACATTTTAGGGAGTGGACACAGAACTCTTAAACCTGGCAACCCAATTTTTATGGCGGCGTACGAAGAGTAATTTTTAATAGTGCTTAACGCCCGTTTTTACTACTGAGGCATCACAGGCGGTGACACTGATGATACATGAGATGAAATGATAAAACTTAGAAAGGATTTTTAAATGAAGGAAACGTTCCAGGCCTAAGTTTAGGGTACCTTCCCGGCATTTGCCATTTATGAGGACTGAGGAAAACCTGAAAAAAAACCTTAGTCAAGAGGATGGTCCTGGCGAGATTCGAACCCCAGACCTCCTGCTCAGGAGACCACTCGTTGCGGTTTCTTCCACCATATCTACATACATTTTGCCATACAAGCGTTTCAAAAATAAATACTTGACCACTGAACGCTACTCAATGCTCTCAAAATTCAGATTCTTTTCTGCCATATTTATTTTAAACGCTCATAACATAAAATCAATCATACTTACTATCGCCCAATTTGGAGATACGATTTACAAAACAGCTTACTTGTTGTCATGGAAACCACTTTTGATTCTGCCCATGGGAAGAAACCCAGACTAAGGACTTACCAGCATTCCCTCGTACAAATCCATCCAAGCGTTTTTTGGCATCTGGAGGAATTGAATTTCATGCATGGACTGTACGTCCATGTCTTATCTAAGACTTATACCATGTGACTTTACCGTTGTAAGATAGCTCCACGTGCAATTGGTCGCAGCTGAGTGAGCTCTGTAGATTTAATCCCGTTTTACCGCTTGATAGCCGGCCGGGGAGCCGGTGGGAAGATTAGTACGTGCTTTAATCTATTAACGTAAGAATTTGTTCTTGTGTATAGGTGGCAGGTGTATTAAGTATCTATTAGGCGGCGTAATAAACCGTATTAACGTAGCTAATACGGTTCAATTCAAGTATTTTATTCCCCAAAGAGTGTTTATTTATGATTTATATGTGCGTACAGTATCAGCTCGTGATATACGGAGACTGTTTCAAGGGAGTTTCCCTGATATTCAATTTCCACTTCGAAGTTCGATTCACAGATTGGTAAATAAATTTCTTGAAACGGGTAGTATTCTTTATAAAAAGCGTACATAACCACGTACAGAATAAACATGTTCTAGAACGTTTCTCTAAAAACTTACTTTGTCTTTCTTAGCAAACAGGAATGTACTATTATCCTGTTCGAATGGTTACAAAGGTACTGAAATTAAAACCTTGTAAAATTGCTGTAGTGTAACAACATAAATCGGGTGACCCTGCATTCAGGACTAGATTTTGTGAATGGATTTTGAATGGTGTTCATTATAGAGAAATTGATCCAAATATAATTTTCTTTACGTAGAAAACTTAGTCCCACTTGTGGGTGCGATAATTCACAAAACAAGCAATAGTGAGGTTTAGAAAAACCAAACCTACTTCATGAGGAAGCCAGGCATGATCAAATGTGGAGCAATGTATTACATGACCTAATCTTTGTAGTTTAACGCATGTAGTTTGCAAAATGAGGAGGATAACATGTTTAATTTAACTTCACTGTATTAAATTTTAAGCTTCTATCATTCAAAGGTAAATTCATTAAGTTAAACTATAGACGGTGCCAAAAATTGTATACACACTTCAAACAAAGAAAAAACTGTAACAAAACTGAATTCACACAAACAGAAAATGATGAGTACTAATCATCTTAGACTTTTACATTTACAACAGTTGCTCAAAATGCCCATCATCGGCGTCGATACACTTCTGAGTACGTTAAACTACTGATTGAGCAACGTTTGTGAAAGTGTCCTCAGCGATAGCAGCACATGCCGTTTCAATTTCTTCCCGAAGCGCTGTCAGTGTAGCTGGCTTTCTACGGTATACAACATCCTTAAGAGTTCCCCGAAGGTAGAAATCCAACGGAGTAAGATCTGGAGAACGAGGCGAAACTCAATCGGACCTCTTCGTCCTATCCAGTGCCTTGGATACTTCAAAATTTTTTTCCGCTGTTCAAACTATTATCTTGGCTTCATTTTGTTGTTGCAACGCAATCATAACGTAATGTGAGTCACATCTGTTTACAGAACATCATACTACACATTACTGTTGTTTTTCGGTTCAGCTTTGAAATATATTAAATAGATAACTACTGTAAAAGTGTGTATACATTTTTTTGACAAATTCGTATAAAAAAGTTTCCTTAACATGTCACATAAAACGCATTTAAACGGTTAAACTTTGGTACAAAATAACAAGTATTGTAGTACAGAAAAACTGTACAAGAAAAAAAAAATCTGTACATGAAGTTGTATTTCATCATTAAGAAAATTAAATGTGTATTAATTACTCTATCATTAACGTTCTGTTACATCCCTATTACAGATATTTACTCGAATATCAGGACAACCTGTTTGTAATATATGAACCACAGTGGCCATGTATGCTTTTAAGTTCTGAAGAAAACAGCTTTCTAAATAGACGCCAGAAACGTGCGAATAGAGCAGGATATTTTCAACATCTTGTGCCATAAGGTGCGTTCTTATTTTCATTATAATAGTAGTTGGAACTGCTAGGAACTTGAATAAGCACTGTGGCTATTATATCCGCTTCGTCGGAAGTTACCGTTCTGACCGCCGACCCTTCAGCTGTCGTGAAACTGGCGATAAACCATGAAAGTCCTACTAACATATGCATATTTAAGAATCGCGTGTTTTAAATGTGAAATAGAGTACTCGATATAAACGAAATCATAAGATAAACTTATGAGTAAAATGTAACGCTCCTAAGAAGGTATGATAAGGAACTTAATTCGCATGGAGCGGGCAGGGGCAACATCTGTATATGCGGTCATAGAGAATAGTCATTGGTCACAAGTCGATCTGTTTCGCAGTTGTTTAAAACACAAGATTTTTGAGTGACTGAAGACTTTATAAGACTGGAAATCAATTTGTTGAAGCGTGGCAGAACAAGCTTCGAAGACGCACTATGTCCTGGAGCTCCACAAGTGCTGTAAGACCAGAAATTATCGATAAAGTCTATGATAATGTTTTCAATGTGAGATTTAGCAGAGCTAGAGGCATCTCAACTGAATAGGATCATTTTATTTTGCATAAATAAAACATTAAAAAACTTTGCGCAAAGTGGATGCTGCGTCTGCTCTCTCTGGAGCAAAAGCGAAACCACATGAGGGCATCGGACGTCTATTTGGAAACGTTGAAGAAGAATCCAGTCGATTTTTACGTCATTTTGTGACCATGGACGTAGCATGGATTAATTACTATACCCCGGAAACTAAACATGAACCGTTAGAGGCGAACAGGCTCCAAGAACGGGGGAATGTGTTTCATCCGTTGGACAGATGATGGATGGTTTCAGTTGTTGGACGCAAAAAGAATTCTCTTGATTGACTACTTGAAGAAGGATAAACCATTACTGAAGAATGCTATGGAGAGACTTAAGACCGGAATCAAGGAAAAACTCCAAATATGACCAAAAAGGTGTTGTTTCACCATGACAATGCGCCGAAGCATTCGCAAAGGACAAATTGACCGAATTACGATGTTAAATGCTTCCGCATCCTTCTTATTCACCTGATCTTGTTCCTTCGGATTACAATCTGTTTCCTGAAACTTAAAACTTTCCTGCCTGGAGAGAAATTTGAGTCAAATGAGGAGGGCATACATGAAGCAAACAAGTATTTTGAGGGCTTCGAAAATCACTTCCAAAAGGAAAAGTTGGGGCCAATGCACCGAATTTCGAAAAATAAAATACGTTGTAAGAGTCATCTGGTTCTCTTTAAAATCAAACCAACCTTGTTCATTATGTGCATATTTTATAAAAATTGTTCTACAAATTAACAAGAAAAATGACAAGATTACATTTGTTGTCTAATAAACAGGAAACTTTTGAGGAGAATTTTTTAAAAACAGAAACAAAAAATGTTGAAAATCCATATCTATAGTGAATTATTTGCAAATATATATTTTGAATTTAATTTATGTATCTTTATTATTAGCAGTCTTTATGTCTGTAGCAGCTATGTTTGATCAGTCCAGCGTTTAGAAGATTTTTCAACATCTCTGCTGCCCATAGGATGATATTTCCGGAAGGCTGATGTCTATTTTATCCTCTATGTGTTCGTTTTTTTTTTCATTTATTTAAAAATATAACTCTGAGGGGATGTTTTCACTTATTTTTTGAATTGGTTGTATATAACCTGCAATATACCTGAGAAATTACATTTCATTTGTTGTAATCTTTATTTTTTTATGTTTCACTTCCATAAAAAATACGGGACAGATAGTATTTAATATAATTATTGTATTGTTTCTTTTCGTACTTTGTTACATATATTTCTTCATTTCTGCTCCATATTTTCATGGGTGCTGTTTTCTATATTATCCTCATTATGTGAGATAATTACTTACAGTTGTCATTATGTAGTTTCTATTATTTAAGTCATGGGAATAATATTAAAGATTATCTAATCTAATCATTTCATATGCATGTATGAATAATATAACACGCTATAACCTTGGCGAACACCATATTTGACACTGATAATAATTATCACTGACACTTGCTATAAGAGCAGCCGAAAATGATGTCCCTCAGTGGCAACACATTGCCGGTATCTGCGTAGAAAATTCCTTTATTTCATCTAATTTTCTTCCGGTAAGAATACCTTTGTTGTCATTGAGAAAACCCGTCTTTCACAGCTTTTTAAACAGGTTCTCTAGCGGGAACACGATTGCAAGGGTATTGTCTTGCAAATCGCCTGCAAGAATCAGTTTTCACACATATATCGCGTATAAAATCCCTAAGTATTATACTCAAGGCATAATTAAGGATTTAGTGTTACGGTAATCTAGTCGGTCCTGATGCTGTAGTGGTAACCATACTTGCCTTCTAAACCCAAGATCGCGGGTTCGAACCCGGCCAGGATCGATGGATTTTTTTCGGGCGTAAAAATCCTAAGCATGGCTTCCTTCGGAAGGGAAGTGAAGCCGTGGGTCCCGTGTCGTACATTTACGGCACGATAAAGAACCTCAAGCCTGAAAGAAGACGACTCTGAGCAAAATTTGTCGGCTGTTTCACAACCTGAGTTGAATGGGACGCTGATGACCTGAGATGTTAAAGAGCGTTCGTAAATAAAACAAATCAACAAATTTAATATGTTTCTATATGAATTTTTAAAATTAAGTATATAGGTATCTATAAAGAAGTATGCTATTTATAACTGTTTTATTACAAGTACATAAAAATATGCATAATTTCTATTGCTGTAGTATTTTGTTTTCACTTGATACCACGCCACTGAGCACAGACAAAGTCTCTATCAAAGCCGACATGGAAGGAGGGTAAATATACAAGACGGGATGTTGGAGGGAGGGAAGGAAAGAAAGAACATTAATTGTGACATGACTACGAAAAGGAAGAGAAACGTGCCTAAGTCTTTTGAGGGTATTATTTTTGCACTCAGTTGGGTGCCTTTCCAGTTTTTCTGAGCTCTTTCCGGCGAAAATTAAAACTTGCTCCCAGTTGATGAGAAGGTGGGGGGGGGGGATGTGAAGTAATTTGATGCTCATTTGTTTGAGGGGGTCAAAGCCTTGTGGATCATTATGAATGTGTAGTCTTGAAGAGAAGAAAGCGAAATTAGGCAAACAGGTAAATTCTTTTAATTGTTTCTAAGCTGCAAATGTTAACGGTGAAGGGATTTGTTTTCCAAGGGAGAAAAGTTTCAATAAAACGTGAAGTTATACGTTGCTTGTTTTGGATGTATCTCCCAAGGATCGTTTTATAGGTTACATTACTGAAGTCAGTTGAGATGGTTTTTAATTAAAATGGAATTTAGTGCAGGAACTTTTTCAGATCCTACGATATCTCGATTTTGTTGGAAATTATTTGCAGCAGAGGCTAAATATATGCTGAGAATAATTTCAGTGAAATTTAAGTTGTGGGTCGAATGTAAAACATAAGGGTGTTTTGGATTTAATTGAAATAAATAAAGTAAATTTATTATGGTAATCACTTTAAAAATTTCATATTTAAATTATATCAGAATAAATTTTAAAATAATTCTTAGTAAAGATGGAATTCGTTCCAAGTAAATACTAAATTGTAATGTCAATTTGCTTCCAGTATTTTTATTATTATTATTATTATTATTATTATTATTATTATTATTATTATTATTACCACCACGGGTGGCCAAGATCGTTAAGGCGCGGATTCGCGAGTGGGAGGTCTGAGGTTCGATTCCCACCAAGAACGTCGTCTCTAACTGAGGTGTTTTCTGGGTTTTCCTCGGTCCTCCTAAATGGTAATTGTCGGGTAGATATTTACCCTAAATTTAGGCCTGGAACGTTTCCTTACTTAAAAATATCCTTTCTCAATTTATCATTTCATCTCATGTATCATCAGTGTCCACCGTCTGTGGTACCTCAGTAGTAAAACGGGCGTTAAACACAACTTGCACTAAATTCCTCATAGGGTAAAATAGGCGCTTAGCTGAAGATCAGCTCTCTATTGACATGTTCCCTATAATTAAAGTGGAAAAAAATTATTTGTCTACTTATAATATGACCACGCAATATTTAATTGTGTTGTGGACGTTGTAACAGCAATGCAAAGGCGGCGCGATGGACAAAGCCTGCAAATGAAGGCATTGTTCGAAAAGAAACGCGGCATCAGACAATTGGGTGGAAGGGTAAGTGTATAACTTGATCACTCTGTCACTGCCGCGACGACGAGGGTAGGAAGTTGAAATGGGGTTGTGGCGAAGGAGTTTTTCTTGTGCCCCAGGGTGCAGGGCTCACTAATTGGCTGTCGCTGTCCCCGCCCGGGGCCCTGTGGTCAGGCTGGACGCTGTGTGTGACAGGGCAAAACTTGATACAGACATATTTAGGAGGAGGGGAGAGTTCCCAAACTTATCTGACGTTTACAGCGATCAAGTTGGTAACTCGAACGGACAAGGTGCGCGCGCAAAGTTAGCCACCTCGTCCAGTTTTCCCACGGGGAAGTATCGCCGAGGCAATATTGCATTGCTTCCAAAAGGATTGCTTCTGCCGTGGTTGCTTAAACAGTGAGCCGAGAGCTAATGATTTTCGCGAGAGGTTTTCGAGGTACGGTCGAAAAAGGAAAGGATCTCAGAACTATCGTAGTTGTATGTTTCACGGGGGAGGGTGAAGATTGTTGAATGAGTTTATATATATATCTCAGTACAGCAAAACATTCTTTCGGAAGGGAAGTAATCCGTGTTTAGAACCTCAAGCCTGAAAGAAGCCTATAAGCAAACTTTATCGCCTTTTCACACCCTAAATTAAATGGGACACTGATGATCAAAGGTGTTAAACAGCGTCTTTAATTAAAAGTCTGTCACTCATATTACATATTACATTAGGTTAATATTTCACATTTGCCATCTTCTAGACGATGCTTTTGTTAAATATAGAACGATATAAATACAGTTTACATACTGATATAATTTTTCCTTTTATTTTAAAACAATATAAAGAAAATTAAACGCAAGAGTGATTTTTAAATTTTGGTTTTCAAATATATCATTACTCTTAATGATCTAATTTCCTGATTTTCAGAAATTATTTTTTTTTAATTTATTTTATTTACGGACCCTCTTTAACTCCACAGCGTCCCATTCTATTCTAGGCGTGAAACGGCCGACAAATTTTGCTCAGAGGTCTTTTCTTTCAGACCTGAGGTTCTTTATCGTGCTGTAAATGTACGACACGGGACCCACGACTTTACTTCCCTTCCGAAGGAAGCCATACTTAAGATTTTTACGCCAGAAAAAATTCATCTGTCCTGGCCGGGTTTGAGCCCGTTATCTTGGGTTTAGAAGGCAAGCGTGGTTACCACTACACCACCAGGACTGACTACTATTTTTCTTATTTTATTTAAATAGTATACTGAATTTTGTTGCAAAAAACCAAATATTGGTGTCGCTAGAACGATTTTAGAATGTTTTTCCGGGAAACCCTTATTACCAATAATCTGATTTCGCTGATTTTCAGAAACTATTTTATTTTATTTATTTCAATGGCATATACCGAGTTTCCTTTAAAAAAAAAAAATTAAATTGTGATCCCAAGAACAGAGCGATTTTTTAATTTTCGCTTTAAGCCCCACTCGGATTTCAGGTATACCGCCCACTCCTAATGACTCAATTGCTATGATTTTTAGAAACTATTCTTATTCAATTATTTTAATGAAATATACCGAGTTTTGTTGAAAAAAAATGCGGTTGCTAGAGTGATTATTTATTTATTTATTTTTTTTTTTAAATTTTCGCTTTATGTTAGCCCCCATCCAATGGTTCAAATTTCTGGTTAACGAACTTTACGAATTGTTCATTAATTGATAATTATATTGCGAATTCATTGAGACAAAACAAAAACTGCGGCCGCTAGAGCATTAAAGAACACACACTCGCATATGTAACATTTTTATTGTCATTTTCGGGACCGCCACGGGTGGCCGAGGTCGTTAAGGCGCGGATTTGTGGCGTTCGAAACCCACCAGGACCGTCCTCCCTGACTGAGGTTTCTTCCACGCTTTTCTCAGTCCTCATATACAGCAAATGCCGGATAGGTACCCTAAACTTAGGCCTGGAACGCTCTCTTAAAAAAATCCTTTCCTAATATATCATTTCATTTCATGTTATCAACAGTGCTCACCGCCTCAGTAGTAAAACCGGGCGTTTAGCACTATTTAAAAAAAAAAAAGTCATTTTCGGTAACTAAGTAAGTAGGAGCGATGGGGATTTGAGGAAAATTTTCAAAAATTTTTCATGGGAACAATCGCAAAGTTACATTCTCTTGGAACTAGCTAATAAACCTAACCTAAACCCAATACACAGGCTTTGGCTAACACAGCAACACTTTTTAATTAAAACAAACAATAAAATATATTAGATGAAAGTGTTTATGAATATTAAAATATTTTCCTAAATATTCTGTATTTGGTTAGAAATATGAACATTAACACCGAATAACTAGTAATCTACAAAAAATTAATAAAATAAACACAATTTAGATTATGAATGTTAAAAATTAATATTGACACTTTAGGTTTCACCCCAAATCACTAGGCACAAATTTGAAATTTTCAAATAGCACCCCAAACAATTTCGCCGATCTGGAAACTACACTTGATGCACTTTTTGCTTCCCGCCCTAAGTCTTCCACCATTTTGGCTGAAGCATTTCCACATCGATCTATATTTTATACCTTGCGATCAGTTTAGTTTTCCCCCGGAGTGTTTTGCCTATGATGAGCGCGCCGCTCGTTAGCCGGTTAGTCGGCCAGCCGTGTATTTGTGATTAGCAGGAAAGTAAAACAATAGAACAAACCAACCATACAACAATACGCAAACCAATTTAAGAGGCTCATTACCTACCAAATTATCAAATGAGGTGTTGAAAATGCCCGCCTTCATTCTCCACACATTTTTTGGCATCTCTTTAGGAAATTATTCATCACTCGCTGTAGTAATCCGGACAATTCCCTGACGAATATTATCTTTCAGTTCTTGTATGGTGTTCGGGTTCGTCTTATACACGGCAATTTTAAATCACTCCAGAGATAATAATCGCGGACTGTTAAATCGAGGGACCGAGGATGCCACAAATCTCTGCTAATAACTCTATCTTGTAGAAATACATTGTAAATTGCTCTCATGGATTTATTCGCAGCGTGAGCTGTGGCAGAGTCTTGTTGGAAAAATGTTTGATTACGCTCCCTGTTGGTTAATTCTCTGAAAAAAGTGTTGGATTGATATTCACATAAGTAACAGAATCAACGTATTATTCCTTCACCACTGGATAACACATATAAATCGTGTATAAAAACATCCTGTAAACACACAAGGCATAATACGCTTTATGTATACTGTCGAATTAAGAAAAAAAACTACACTACACACACCCGGGAACTGCTGAGCTACGACTGCGACAGTAGCAAGGCCAACAAATAAACAAGCAGGCTTGCTACGCCTTGTAAAGTGCGGCGAAACAGTGGGGCTCGCAACCGCTGCGGTGGAAGACATCATTGATCGCACTGTATTAAATGTATTATTTTGTTCCTAATATACAATGTCTGTTTGGAAACGAAAACAACATTATAGAGCATAATCTAAACCGCCCGGGTGGCCGAGGTAACGCGGAATCATGAGCGCGAGGTCTGGGGTTCGATTCTAGCCAGGACCTTCATCCCTGATTGAGGGTTTTCTTCAGTCCTCACAAATGCCAAATGCCGGGGAGGTACTCTAAACTTAGAACGTTTCCTTCCTTAAAAAAATCTTTCCTAATTTTTCATTTCATCTCATACATCATCAGTACCCACCGCCTGCGGTGCCTCAGCAGTAAAAACGGGCGTTAAACACCATTCAATATATATATATATATATATATATATATATATATATATAATCTATTTCTGAACTCCTAACTAATCCACTTACATTCCATTTTTTGTACGGTATACACTTTTATAAAAATGTATTATAAAATACAAGTATTAAAGTAACTATTCAAAAGTTTTGGTATTTTTTTTTTTTGTGGTGCGATATATGTCCTATTTTTGGATATCATTCATTTTACTGCCTTTTTCTATTTTTCGCGTTTTTGGTAACACAAATTCAGACTTTTTCATACCATACCAGAAAGAATATTTTATAAAAGGGATTGTATTTGATATAACTTGTCTGATATCTACCATTTAATGGAATTTAATAAAATGCATTAGAAAGTGCGTGCTCTAAATTCAGTCTCAATTATGTCAAAATAAGTTTTATTAAACTTGTAACTTAATGGCTACAAATATAATGAAAGTTTCGCAATATTTCTCTCACTTCGTGTTGTAAATTTTTCATACCTTGTAGGGAAAAAAAAAAAAATAGCTTGCGTGCAAAGTTAAATTAGTTTAAAAGAATTGCAATCGCTCAAGACGAAAAACAAATGAGAGACATTTAGTTACTACGGAAACCAAGTTGCTCAAACAAATGCAGTACGTAGAAACCGGAAACAGCCCAATGTTTTATTTCGTTCTCCTCGAGAAAGAATGTCCCGCGCTAACAGGAAGTGACGTAGTCTGTATCGATCCGATGGAAAAAAGGGATGTTTGAATCACTACGTATTTGATTGAGCCCATACTGTGTGTCTGTTGCCCCACACTCGCTCGCCTGCTTGTAATATGCGCGTGAGCAAAACTAAAAGATTCATGGGATATCCCTGCAGCACGGCCAACTATATCATACCCAAATGTCTGACTTCCATTCCATATTCACTTCTTCTCTTCTCTTATTCGTTCTACGATGCCATCCATCCTCCCGTTTCCCCTAAATATCCAAGCCACCGCAAGAGTGTCCAAGGTAGAGCGCTTTTTAACAAAAATACGACAAAATGCGAAAAAAATTTACTGTACACATGTTTATTCTGTTGTATATTTTTGACATAAAGAACAATGAAGACAAAGATGCAAACACGTGGCAAAACACACATAGGCTGTTATACAGTTTCAAGACATTCTCTTCTACACCCATTCATCAATATTGCCAAAAACTTTAGAAAGTTGTAAACTACGAGGATAGGTCCATAAGTTTGCGGACTAACCATTTGCTAGGCATGTTAAGATAAAAACTATATTTCATTTTTCAATATAGTTACCTTTATTGTAATGCACTTCTCACTTCTTTTGAGTTAACGTTTCAATCCCCCACCCCCACAAAGTCAGAAGTCTTGTGTGCAAAATGGGCATAAACAGCATCCATCACTTCTTCGTCAAACTTAAATTTCCCTCCTGGAAGATGCTCTTTGAGTTTTGAGATGAGAAAATAGTCACTGAGAGCTAAATCTGGGTTGTAGGGTGGATGGTCAATCTCCTTGAAGCCACATTTCTTCACAGCTTCCTTTGCAACAAGGTCTCCTTTTCTCTTTGATGGAAGCACGTAGTCCGTGCAGTAGGCCAGCATAGTACTCCCCATTTACCGCGATGTTCCTCTCCTTGAAGCCAATGAAGAATATTCCTTTACAGTCCCAAAAGATTGTGGCCATAATCTTCTTGATTGACTGAGTGACCGTGGTCTTTAGTGGCGGTGCTTTGCCAGGTTTACGCCACTCCATTGGTTCTCTTTTGGTCAAGGGGTCTTTGTAAACCCCATAGAACAGATGACTTGTTCCTGGTTTTGGACTGAGGAAAGAAGTCTAGGCACCCATCTTGCACTAACCTTATTCATGTTTAAAAGTTCATGAATAATTCCAAGGCTGTTGTTTGCTGCCTTTTCTATACTTTAAGCCGTCGGTCTTCTATAATTTCTCCTTCCACAAGAGTGATATTTCCAGAAGTGAGCACCTCCAAGGGCCGACCTGCACGCTCTTCGTCTTCAATGCTTTTTCGACCCATTCGAAAAAGTTTGGCCCATTCTTTTACGGTAGAATATGAGGGGTATGCTTCCCCATATACACCGGTCAATCGCTGTTTAATTTCATTTGTAGCATGTCCTTCCTTTGTGAAGAACTTAATAACCGGTCGATACTCCATTCTGAACATGTCACAATCTTCTACACATAGTCTTCTTTCTGCAACTATATCTGTACAACTGAACTCAGTAGAGCGGAAGTTACAACTGCAATTATTTACTAAACAGATATGGCAGGGTTTGTGAAGGCGATAATTCTTATCGGCGAGGTCGGAAATTTAGGGACCTTCCCTCTTACGCGCATCGTCAGAGATTATTCTGTTTGTAAAATGTTAGAATAATTTTAGTATTATTCACAAAATAAAATAACAGTATTTAATACGATACAAAGTGTATGAAGGACAAAGCTGGGCACCCCTGCTTCTGTATTTTGTCTACCTGCCCGCCGGATCCCCACTAAGGTTGCATTCACATGATAAATAAGAAAAACTGGCATCGATCACGTGCATATCAAATAAGATGGGGCGGACTGGATCCCGGAAGTAAGGAATCTTGGGAAAACAGATACATGCGGGGAGAAGATATCAGAAAGCAGGGTGTAGGGTGACAAATGTATAAGAGGGTGTCCTGTAACCCACCCCGAACTCTCCCAGGAATTATTCACTACGGTAAAAATAGCTTTAGCATTACTCTCCAAGGAAATCATTCGAGAAGGTAATTCCGACACTGCATTTCAAGATTTTATGGAATTGTTATGAAACAATGTCCCTTAGAGGTTAATAAAAAAGGTTACCCTAATATAAAAGGGGTAGCTCCATAGGGTAACCTGACAGCGTATGTGAGAAAGTTAAGTAGTGTCAGTTCTAAAATCTGCCATAAATACTGCTAAAAGGTTTAACTCTTTCATTAAAATGTAATTAAATTCACAAACATGGGAATATAGTACGAGGCTTTCGTTTTTCGTTCAGCGTGTACGAGGCTTGATGCATATGCTCAAACGCTGTGTTAATTCATTTAAAACCTGCATCTTACAACACCATGTCACAAACACTATTTCATACACTGTTGCATTACGTCATAGCAGGTGGTTAAATGATACGTGCTGATTCATTAGGAACACGAAGCATTGCAAGTAATCAGCTGTAGTGAAGTATGGGCAAATGTAATTAAAAAGCCTGAAATTTATTAATTGTTGATAGTTTGGTTATTTACTCATTTCATCAGTGTTTCTTTCAATTCAGGGCGTGAAACGACAGACAAATTTTGCTCAGAAGCCTCTTCTTTCAGGCTTGAGGTTGTTTTACGTGCTGTAAATGTACGACACGGGACCCACGGCTTTACTTCCCTTCCGAAGGAAGCCATATCTACTTATGATCATCTAGATCACCAAGAACGACCGAAACTATAAAAATGTCAGCGGTGGTCCTTGGAAAGCTAACACACCAGAGAGAAACACAATAAAGTGCAAGATTCACGAACAACTATCAGATATGTAGTAGAAGAAACAGCCATCAGATATCAGGTTAGATTCATAAGTTTCCGGACTGACCATGTTAAGAGGTGATGCCTTAAAAATAAAGGTGCCATTAGCATTCCTTTAACAAAACACCTCAATAATGATCCCTACCCGTTATTATTACGAGATTACTTTATGACATCACTGTGTCAGATTTGCTTAGACAGTGCACCAGATTTGCTTAAATTACATCTAAATAAAGCACTCTGCAGCGCGAGAGTCTTATTTAATGGTTTTTAACGCCCGTTTTTTACCACTGAGGCACCACAAAAGCCTTATCATGACTTATTTGTTTAAGTGAATAATTACAGCTGTAACTTCTGCTCCGCTGTGTTCAGTTGTTCGATTATAGTTGCATAAAGAAGGTTATGCGTAGAGGATTGTGGCGATCCAAAATGGAGTTTCGAGCTGTTATTAATTTCTTCACAAAAGAAGAACTTATTCTAAATGAAATTAAACAGCGATTGGACGGTGTATATGGGGAAGCGTCCCCTCATATTCTACCGTAAAAGAATGGGCCAATATTTTCGGATGAGTTGAGAAAACATTGAAGACGAAGAGCGTGCAGTTAGGCCCTTGGAGATGCTCTCTCCTGAAAACATCGCTCTTGTGTAAGGAGAAATTATGGAAGACCGGCGGTTCAAAGTTACAGAAATAGCACCAAGGTTGGGCTTATTTAAAACAACAGTTCTTAGAATTATTGATGAACATTTAAACATGAATAAGGTTAGTGCAAGATGGGTGCCGAGACTTCTTTCCTCAGTCCAAAAGCAGCAACGTTGGTCATCTGTTGTCAGGCATTTTTGGAGCTCTGCACTGGCAACGAGAAAGAAATTATGCACACCATTGTTACAGGAGATGAAACTATAGTAATATATGATCCCTTTTTCAAAAGAGAATCAATTCAGTGGCGTAAACCTGGCGAAGCACCGCCTCTAAAGGCCAAGGTCACCCAGTCACCCAAGAAGATCATGGTCACAATCTTTTGGGACTGTGAAGGAATACTCTTCATCGACTTCAAAAAGAGGAACACCACAGTTAATGGGGAGCACTATGCTGGCCTAATGCACAGACTTCCTGCTTCCATCAAAGATAAAAAGCGAGGTAAGCTGAGTGGTGTTATGTACCTTCTTCACGACAGCGCGCCTGTGTATACAGCTATTGTTTCAAAAGAAGCTGTGAAGAGATGTGGCTTCAAGGAGATCGACCACCCACCCTACAGCCCAGATCTAGCTCCCAGTGACCATTTTCTCTTCTCAAAACTCAAGAATGATCTTCAAGGAAGGAAATTTATTTTGACAAAAAAAAAAAAAAAAAAAAAGGATGCTGTTTATGCTTATTTTGCAGAGAAGACTTCTGTTTATTGGGGAGGGGGGATTGAAATGCTAATTCAAAGATGTGAGAAGTGCATTGCTATAAAGAATAACTATATTGAATAGTGAGATATAGTTTTGCTTTTATTATACCTAGAAAAAGTTTAGGCCGGAAACTTATGGACCTACTGTCATACATTCATGAAATAAAATGAAATCAGATTGTATTTACTATATCTAGGCATGGTTCTAAAGCAACAGCAAGTGAAGTTTTGCTGAACAGAGTGATTTATATACGTTTCTTTCTTTATTTCAAAACGAATGATGGTAGTCATAATTTATTATAGCTCCAATGTAGAGTATCTTTGGGAGATTATTAGCCTCTGTAGACAATAATGAAAATGTCCTCCCTCCTTCATAAGGCATAACACAACACGTCGTTCCATGTTACTGACCACTCGTTGGAGGACTGTGTTGTCAATACCAGTTATAAAGTTAGTTCGGGTAATTTTTGATATTTCTATGTCTGCCTGTAATCTCTGGAAATGCAGCAATGGCTGAATTGCATTTGTTTGTTTTTCCATCACCAATGCTAGAAAACACAGTGCATTCATTTACTACTTTTTAATGTTAGGTTATGTTTATTTTATTTAAAGACGCTCTGGAAAGGTTTTGCTCAGAGGCCTCATCTTTAAGGCTTGAGGTATTTTTAAGTGCTGTAAATGTACGACATGGGAGACCATAGGCTTTACTTCCATCGCAAAGTAGACCAAATTTAGGATTTTACTGCTATGCAATGGCTCTTGACCGATTTGTTTTGTTTCAGCAATGCATTCGCACATGTTGTGTTCTTAAAATCTTGGATGTTTGAAATAGAACTTCAGAATGTTTTGACACAAAGAATTACTTCATAGGCTGCAAAAACTGTACATACATTGAGAAAGGAATTGTTAATATTACCATCAATCAGATGTCTACTTTAGGACATGTTCTTCAAACAGAAAACGGAGAAGCTACTGAATTCTGCGAAGAAAGGATTGAGAAAGGGAGGCAGGCTGATCTAATCAAGAATTCCATCTCCCTCCGTGCTTCCTCTACTTGGCTTTTTCTTCTCTGTTCGCCATTAGAGTTTCTATTGACTGATCGGATTATGTTTCGAATTAAAGGATGAGCCAAAGAAGGTTCCGCCGAGACAGACATCTCGTCTGTGCCTCGTGAGGGGCGAGAAAGTAAACGGATGCAAGTGTCAAGGTTTCTCAGTGCAGTGTTCGTATCCAGTACTGGCTTCTTTGAATATTTTGAATATTTAGCAACTTGTTATCTGCATTAACGTCAGTTTGGGAAAGCAATTCTAAAATATGAGACATATTTGCAAAACAAACGATCAAGTATGGCTTCTCCACTCGGGAGGGAAGAGGGGAGGTGATATGAAAATATGAAGACAAGACGAAGTTAACAAAAGTTTCTTCCGGCAATGCAGGAGTCATCTTTATCGGCCAAAATATCCAGAAAGCTACAATTATAGAGGTCATAGATCAGAAGAAACTGAACTGGGAGAAATTTCTGTTTTAATCAGGTGAAAACTGCGCAATTCTACAGATGGTTGTTGCAGCATATACCGAACGTTTGTTAAGAAGTCATCGAAGTAGCCAATAAAACCATAAAATTAAAACATTTAGCAGTTTGCTACAGAAAACACACTCTATTTCATTAGTAGAAATAAAATCTGTCTTAGGCCTCGTTTTAAAAAATGCGATTTGATAATTGCATCTCTTCAAAGTATTCTCCATTTTATTCTATACGATGTTTCATTGCTTCAAACCATTTTGTAAATGCTGAACGCCATATTTATTTGAATATAATTTTCGTGTGCAGAATGCGCTTTCAGATGTTTCAAATGTTGACCACAATCATTTCCTCTTATTTTTTGGAATAGAAAAGATTAGCATGACATGGGCTGTATGGAGGATGAGGCAAATATTTCACTGCTGACTTCTGCTGAAATTGAGTTATTTCCAGTGCAGTATGGGCAGAGACGTTGTCGAGTTGCAACAGGATTTCATGCAGCTCATTTCAGTATATTGTCGATTTTGGGACTGCCATTTTGAAGTGCAACATCTTGCAGTTTTTTTTTTTTTTTGGTCTCTCGTGTGGAGTCGTCACAATGGGCCATTAGCTTAGGAGAAAGAACAGATCGTCATCTTTGAACACTTCTTGCTTGTCTCTTTTTGTTGCGGGAACCTCTACAGGAAGACTCGGACCGATGATTGTCAGTTAGTTTCCGGACCATACTGATACGAGGGTATGTCCTAAAGTTTCCGGCCTCGCAAATAAGGAGTATCGTCTTCACAAAAGCCTTGTCTGTTAAGTATATAATTGCAGATGTAACCTCCGCTTCACTGTGTTCAGTTGTTCAGATATAATTGCATAAATATGTGTAGAAGGTTGTGACATGTTCAAAATGGGGTATCGAGCTGTTGTTAAGTTCTTCACAAAAGAACGACTTACTCCAAATGAAATTAAACAGCGATTGGACGGTGTATATGGGGAAACACCCCTCTTATATTCTACTGTAAAAGAATGGGTCAAACTTTTTCGAGTGGGTCGAGAAAGTATTGAAGACGAAAAGGTGCTCGCTCCTGAAAACATCGCTCTTGTGGAAAGAGACATTATGGAAGACTGGCGACTCAAAAGTTACAGAAATAGCAGCAAGGTTGGGCATTTCTAAAACAACATTCCTTCGAATTATTCATGAACATTTAAATACAAATACGGTTAGTGCAAGATGGGTGCCTGGACTTCTTTCTTAAGCCCAAAAGCAGCAGCGAGTCATCTGTTGTCAGGCATTTTTGGAGCTCTGTCGTGGCAACGAGAGAGAAGTTGTGCAAACAATTGTTACAAGAGATGAAACTGTTATCCTCTACTATGATCCCTTGTCCAAAAGAGAATCAATGGAGTGGCATAAACCTGGCGAAGCACCGCCTCTAAAGGTCATATCACTCAGTCAGCCAAGAAAATCATGGCCACGTTCTTTTGGGACTGTGAAGGAATACTCTTCATTGACTTCAAGAAGAGGAACACCACAATAAATGGAGAGTAATATACTGGCGTACTGCACAGACTACGTGCTTCCATCAAAGAGAAAAGACGAGGAAGGCTGAGTGGTGGTGTGCGCCTTCTTTACGACAACGCGCCTGTGCACACAGCTCTTGTTGCAAAGGATGCTGTGAAGAAATGTGGCTTCAAGGAGATCCACCCTATAGCTCAAATCTAGCTCTCAGTGACTATTTCCTCTCCTCAAAACTCAAGAAGAACCTTCAGGAAAGAAATATAAATGTAACGAGGAAATTATGGATTCTATTTATGCCCATTTTGCAGTCAAGACTTCTATTTTTGAGGGTGGGGAACGGAATGTTTATTCAAAGATGTGAAAATTGTATTGCAATAAAGGGTAACTATAGTGAAAAATGAAATATAGTTTTTGTCTTTATCATACCCAGAAAGTGGTAAGTCCGGAAACTTATGAACCTACCCTCGAATATCCAGCTTTTGTCACCTGATATGATCTTAAATGTGTTTTACGTTATATACATTAAATAAAGTTTTTGTGCTAGGTTTAGTGATGTGGGTATTGCACCGGTCTTCGCTGGGATTTGGCATTTCTCTACCTATATGGAATTCAAATTCCTCGAAGGGGATTATTTCATTAAATGATACGTGCCAGTGTAATTGGTAACAGTTATTCAGTCGCCCACGGGCTCAAGATGTAGGAATGGAATTGTTGATAGCAGAATACACACTTGGGTTAAGCCAACACTCTATTAGACTTGTTGAAACCAGTAAGTGTATGTTATTCGTTATGGAGCTAGATTGAAGAGCTCCTCATCTGCACCACGAATTAGCTTAATGTGTTCTCAGCTATAAAAACAAAGGGCGGAGGCAAGTGGCGGCAGGAAGAGAGTTAAAGGAGGGGTTGAATTAACCGTTTCTCCTGGAACACGAATGTGTGTACACATATACAAACACACAGATGTTCTGAAATACTTTTTCCCCTTTTGTATCACACATACTGCTCCGTCCCCTCTACACTTCTCTATTTCAAAGGGGATAGTAGGGTAGGTATGTAGGGGAAGTGGAAGATATGCATATAGCCATTTAGCTGTTTCGAACCTTCCTACCTACCTCACCTAATGTAATTGAAATGTTCGGTACCTAGTACGAAAGAATCAGCGCACCCTACCCAAATTCTGCATGTGCCTGAGAAAGCGATTCTGTCTCCACTTGGCATTTCTGTAAGCAAATGCATTTAAACAAAATTATATAATTTTATTCTGTTTTTAGAACTAACGCACTACAGAAACAAGAAAAATTTAATGGAACAATATTAATAAATCGTATAAATTGAAATAAAACGAATACTGTGCGATCAGTTACGTTTTCCTCCGGAGTGTTTTGCCTACGGGCGTGCGCGCCGCCGGTCAGCCGGCCAGTGGCTTCTCGGTGATTTACCAAATTATCAAATGAGGTGTTGAAACTGCCCGTCTTCATTCTCCACGCATTTTTGGCATCTCTTTAGGATTTTATTGTTGATCTGTTTCATTTACGGACACTCTTTAACATTTCAGGTCATCAGCGTTCCTTTCAATTCAGGACGTGAAACGGCCGACAAAATTTCTCACACGTCTCTTCTTTTAGGCTTGAGGTTCATTTTCGTGCCGTAAATGTACGACACGGAACCCACGGCTTTACTTCCCTTCCCAAGGAAGTCATACTTCGGATTTTTAAGCTCGAAAAAATTCATAGGTTCTAACAACCCGCGATCTTGGGTTTAGAAGGCAAGTAGACCACCAGGACCGACATCTCAGGAAAATCATTCATCACTTGCTAAAATTTATTTTGAGAAATCCGGACTATTTCCTGGCGAATATTATCTTTGAGTTCTTGCATGGCGCGCGGATTCGTCATGTATAAGGTATTTTTAATTTTCTCCAGAGATAATAATTGCAAACTGTTGAATCGATGAATCCGGGGAAACACATTGGAAATTATTCACAAAGTGAGCAGTGGTAGAGTCCTGTTGAAAAAAATACATGATAACGCTCCCTGTCAGTTAATACTCTGAAAAATGGAGTTAGTGTGGTATTCACATAAGTAACAGAATCTTGTGGAAACGTTGCTGACTGCTATCCGGGAGGCCTGGGTTCGATTCCCGGTACCTACTTAGGAATTTTTTCTAGGTAAGGGAGGCCAACCAGCTCGTGAGCAAAATTGGGTAGCTGCCTGAAGGAGAAGTGACGTTCTTCGATCACGAAAACTGCGTGAAAGGCAACCGGGGGTTACCGGGATGTAGAGTTGGAGGGTTGGGGATCTTTCCCCGTATATATACAGAGGTCTGTGGAGCCCAGTGCGTTTTTTCCCCACTTTGGGCGGTACCCAGAGTCTAAACCGACCCACCTTTACGCCGTAGACGATCTCGTCGCCCAAGCGCGCTAAGCGAACTTGTGGATACGTCACGTCTATCAAGACCTACTCAATTTAAGCGGTGAGTCACCCCAGTATTTAGGTAGTCACCACCAACCCCACGACAATCCTGAAAGAGGTAAATCCGTGCCCCCCTACATGCCGCAGCGGGTACTCATTAACCCGTGATTTCTGGGATCACTGTCACGCCAAGTCCAACCCATTCGGACAATTCCCCAATGGGAGGGGCTCGAATAAGTCCGGCCCGGGTGCTTCTAGTAACGTCAGAAGTACCGCGGGTACTCAGGGTCCGAAGGGCCCGCACCTAATCACGTGCTTCCTGCTATATCCCTCTAACGAGGAAGTCGTCAGATGAAGGTAGAGGTCGCCATGGTAGGCCAAGGCTGACCCCGAGCTATGATTCTTTCACCATCGAGTTAACACAATGGTACATAAATAAACACGTGTCGTTGTAAGCACACAGATATAGCACATTTTATGTATGCTGTCGAATTAAGAAACGAACAACACAACACACACCCGGGAATAACATTGATGAATAACGAACAAAAATCAAACCTCTTTAGGTTGCAGATGAAACATTTTCCTTTTCTCCAAATTGATGAAAAGCACATTCGTAGAGGCATTTCCCATCATCAGAAGCAGTCATGAAGGCTGCAGAGGCGATTAAGGGTTTCCAGCATGTCTCTGAAGACTGGCAGTAACGCTGGAACAGTTGTATCGCATCCAACGCGGACTACTTTGAGAAAGGTCGTCAAAAATATGTGACTGAGTGAAGGTATTGAACAGACTTTGTAACAGAATTGTGTTTCTAAAAATAAAAAATTTATTGGCCATGTGTTTCAGTTTTTCTTTGTATGCTCCTTTAGTTTAAGAATATACAATATTTTAGAAACACGCGGCTTCCTTTGTTTTATTCATGTGTAGGTGGCAAAGAGCCCCACAAAGGGTCTTCTCACTTGAGATCTCAACTGTTGATTTCCTGCGATACAGCCGATTTCGGTTTGACATTGTATCGTGGCCAACTAGAATAAAAACCCACAATTCTGTACCTGGCTTTGATAGTCAGAAAACAGTTTCTGAAGTGAAAAGAGATTTTGAGGATAAAACAAACGGAAGAAATATACAAAAAATATCGTAAATTATATTAAATTGGGGGAACTTTCATTCTTTTTTGTCCCTGGTGGAGGCAAAAGCATAAAGGAAAGCAATATTACTCCCTGAATATCCCAAAATTGTAATGTTTACTTGTTCCAAACGCAGTAGAATGCATTCAGTCATATGAAATAGAAACGATTTCTCATACCGAAGAGGTATTTATATCGAATTTATAGAAGAAATAGATTCAAACATGCCTGGGGAGATTTTACAGGAGTTTCAAGTTCAACTATGTCGGTCCTGGTGGTGTAGTGGTTGCCATACTTGCCTCCTAAACCCAAAACGCGGGTTCGAACCCGGCCAGGACCGATGGATTTTTTCGGGCGTAAAAATCCTAAGTATGGCTTCCTTCGGAAGGGAAGTAAAGCCGTGGGTCCCTGTGTCCTACATTTACGGCACGATAAAGAACCTCAAGCCTGAAAGAAGAGGCCTCTGAGCAAAATTTGTCGGCCGTTTCACGCTCTGAGTTGAATGGGACGCTGATGACCTGAGATGTTAAACAGCGTCCATAAATAAATCAACCAAAAAAAAAGTTCAACTACTAATAGTTTAAATAGTTGTTTCCGTAAAAACTCAATGAAAAAACGAAAGATAACTTTTGGGTTGTAAATCCATTCTCTGCTGTGTCAGAATCGCCAATCTCTCTAACAACGCAGTAATATAAATGGTTGATTGCTTTGACATCAGCTTCTATGATAAAAGATAAATTTCAAATAAGTAGTCACTGTTTGAATTTTGTTGTCTGTTAAAAGACGAATTTAATGTTTTGTATGTTAAAGCTAAAACCATTCTTTTGTTCTTTGCAACCATTTATTTACGTGAATCAGGATTCTCTGTTCATGTAGGGACTAAAACAAAACCCTATCTCGTCTCGATGCGGAGCCAGATATTTGGCTCCAGCTGCCCCAAATTCAACCAGATGTAACTAAGTTATGTAAATTAATTCAGTTTCATTCACGAATAATAATTTTAGGATCTCAAGCAACATTAAAAAATCGTTTTATGTAGCAGACCTATGAGAATATATTATCGATTTACAATACTTGCTTTTAGTTCGTTTTAAAATGTGTTGCCTTAATTTTTTTTTTTAGTAATGTATGTAGTGAAATTAAAAGTTCAAAATATTTTTGTAATGAAATAAAACTAATTTACATGTCTAAAGTTTTAAATTCTGAATTTTTGCTTCCATTATCAAATAGTATGGTCATATAAGTGCTAAGTGAAAATTAGTGCTCCATGATAAACTTTTACACTGCAAAAAGTTGCATGAAATAAAAAGTTTAGGAAGTATTTATTTGGTATATCTTCTGTACGGGCAGGCTATGTGTATGGGCTTATTGTTTCCTCTAAAATATATTTAATAATTGTCTTCAAATTTACTCTCGTGCACGTTTGATTTCTTTGGTAACATTGCATTTAAATTCTGCAATTCATCGTTTAGTTGTATTAGAAGGTGCAATTTATCTTTAATTTTCTTTTTCTATTGTTTACTTATTTAGTTACCCATTTTCGTCAAACTTATTTATTACATCACTATTTTGAAACCTATTTATTAAAAAAATCACATCTAAATGCTTCTGTTAACTAGAAACCTGGATATTCACTCACTAGGAGAGAGAGAACGGTTTCCATAATAACTCAACTCAGCTTGATCTTGTAGAGAGCCAAGGCCTCTTTCTTAAACAAATAATGGGAGAGGCCCATGCCGCGTCTGTAACAAATATAATTAAAGTGCGAGGAACGCGCTATCAAGCCCCTGATTGGATTAAATAAGTGAGAAGTGGAGATAATGGAGAAATCGTGTTCCGTTCACCTCAAGACGACCCCGGGGCCAAAACCAAATCCACAACTTCATGTGTGTAATCGCCGTCAATTGTTATTTCCTCTGGTTGCTGCTGGACAGTTAATTGCTTAAGTTTGAAGTTAGACACAGAGCTTCCATTAGCGAAACATTGGAAGATACAGTTAAGTGAAACTTTTTATGATTATATAATATATATCATTTAACTTGTTTAAGTCCGTTTTAACTGCTGAGGCTTCACAGGCGGTGGACTCTGATAATATCATGAAATGAAATGATATATTGGGAAAGAATTTTTTTTTTAAAGAAAGAAAACGTTACGGGTCTAAGTTTAGGGTGCCTCCCCGACCTTTGTCATTTATGAGGACTGATGAAACAGTGGAAAAATATTCAGTCGAGTGGGATTCGAACCCCAGACCTCCCGCTCACTAGTCCGCGTCTTAACGACCTCGGTCACTCGCAAGTGTATGGACTTGTTACTTGTTACTAGTAAAATTCTGTTCCACAAATGTTTCTACTCACTTGTAACTTTACCACTCCATACTTAACAAGTGTACAAGTGTTTTTTCAGCTTGCGCCAACACTGAAAAACTGAGCGACATCCTTGAAAATCTTATGACACACAATGGATTGTGGGATCGGTCGAACAGGTAGATTTTCAGTTTACCCCTTAGCATTGTGCTCTCCTTAAAACCCATACCTTAACACGCGAATGCAAAACCACTCGCTGATATTGCCTTCTTAAAACTAACTGCTGCTACCTGCATATGCAATATACGCAGATAACTGTAGATATTTAAATGTTTCATATTATATAGTTCGTAAACTACCTATTGCACAAAAAAATTAATAATTATTAACATCTGTACATTTGCTGCAATTAAGAGCCCCGGCCTAAACTTCAATTCTGTAAAAGCAGCACATCCCATTTCAGAGATATCTGCGATGCAAACTTGTTTCTTGTAAAGCAGTGGTAAGGCGATTCTTAAAAGATAATATCTCTGAATGACAATGACAAGAACTGCCCTGTTCTTAAGGAAGAACAGTTAATAGAAACACAAGAATTTCCCGCATGGGCGCCGGCAATGTATTGCCGCCGAGAGGCATCATTTTCGACATCTCTTGTAACACAAGCTAGTGCTCATAATGACCATGTTTTAAATACAATAACGTTTTAAACTTTCAGTAAAAATAAAAATGCTGCGATTTTTTTCCTTTTATCGATCACGAAATCTCATTTTCCTAGTAAATAGCTCCGCTCAGAAGGCCAAAATGCAAATAATTTCTCTTAACATATGCAAGGAGCATAAAGAAAGATTTTTAGTATTTCTGCCTATTTGCTTAAGAACCGAAGTTGTTAAGCATTTGTAGCGCATGGTAGCAGAGCGTGGTCTAGTTGAAAAAAATATCCAACTTACTAGTAGCGAGTTAGCTCTATTTCGCGAAGCTTCTGTTTTTGAGATTACCTAGCAACAATACGTAACGGAGGGTGACAATAACGGCCAATTTCAAGATACACCATTTCCCCCAGCGCAGAAACTTTAAAAGCACTTTCCCCTTTAAGAGCCTACTAGACGCAGACTGAGGAAAACCTTGAGAGATCATCACGTGATGTCAGAAGTGTTGACCAGTGCAAGCAAGTCGCCAACTCGAGTTCCACGTGCGATGTGAACGGTGCTCCAAAGATGGGGAAAGGGTTTAAGAGGGTGTTGGGAGTCAAGGTCGGTAGAGGGGACGCGCCGCGTCGCCTGCTGATGACGCGGCAAGAAAATCTTCTCGCGCCTGAAGCACCCTCGAGCGGTTTGTAAAGGAGATGTAACCGAGGTACGCCAGCACAAGGCATTGCTAAAACTTCCAAAAATATCCAAATATTCTCACAGGCTTTAATGTGCATCTAGTAAAGGAATAGGAAGGAATTAACAAATCGTATTTAAAGTATGTAAAGGCCATACATATTTAATAGATGTAAAAGCTAACAATTTTTTTCAGCGTATGCGCAAGTAGTTTTTCCACCTAATTTGTAGATTTATTTATAAATCTTCCTTGAAGAAAATACCGCCATGGGTGGCTAAGGTCATTAAAGCGATGACTCGTGAGCGATAGGTCTGGGGTTCGATTCCCACAGGACCGTCCCCTCTGTCTGGATTTTTTCCAGGTTTTCCTCAGTCCTCATTAATGGCAAATAACTTCGACCTGGAACTTAAAAAATATCTTTTCCCAATTTATCATTTCATCTCACATATCATCAGTGTCCACCGCCTGTGGTGCCTCAGTAGTAAAAACGGGCGTTAAACACTATTAAAGAAACTGAAGGAAATGGGTCATTAATCTAAACAGTAATAATACGAAGGCGCCAGATCAGGGCTATATGCTGGGTGTGGTTCCAGTCATTCTAATTTCTGAATTTATTCTATGGCTGTTTGAGTGGTATGTTTGCGTATCTCTGTGTTAAAACTTCATGAACTCGTTCCAGTTATTAAGAATAAAGATTGACACAGACAGCACATCCGTTTGGAACACACGTGTGATTCACAACTCCATAATTCCACCAGACACATAGCATTATTTTTGGGGCCGAACCGATTTTGTTTAGCTATGACTTTGGCTGGCTGGCGCCCTCAACTGAACTTTTGTTGAAATGAAATCAGAATTTCAGAACACAATATTATTCTTAACGTGTTACCGTAGGCGGAACTTAACGTGTCTCAACTTGCACACCTCGCACAGACGAGAACCAGAAGTGGCAATGAAACTCGTACGAGGGGCATTCAATACGTTTTGCAAATGTCAGTTTAAAGTCCTAGCTAAGAATGAATTAGAAAACGTATCTTCACAATCCTTCATCTCTTTCTCACATGCAGTTGCGAACGGTGCAACCACTTGTCAAAAGCACTACAGATTCGGACTGAGATGTTGTCAACAGAACTGAATTTATAGCTTGAGCAAAATCCTGCAGGCGTTTAAAAGTTTTCCAGCAATGCAAGATTTCTCTCGAGGAAACAAACAGAAGTCACACGGTGCAAGGTCAGGGTTGCAATGTGGATGGTCATATAACTGGATTTTGGCGACTTCCAGTTTCGTCAAATTTGCTGCTCTTCTATGAGGAGGTGCATTGTCGAGTAAAAGCAACAGTCTTGAAGTTCCTGTCTTTGGACGGCGCTGCCTCAGCTCTTCAAATAAACGTTCCAAAATATGTGTCATAGTATTCCGCATTCATTGTCATTCCTTCTGGATACAGTCAACCACTAATGGTGCTTCACAGTTGAAGAAAACAGTGAACATTCGCTTCCGATAACGAAAATCTTGTCGAAGAACAAATGTTCTTGAGTCATTCTCATTTACCCACACTCAATTCTGAGCTTTATTTGGGGTGGTATTAAAACCAACTTTCATCCCAGTGCTGATATCTGTCAAACGTTTAGGACCATTTGGTGAAAACATGCTCAGCAATTTCCTTACACAATCCTATATCTTTTCATTGGTTAGGGAATATGGAACCCATTTTGTACAAAATTTTCACACCATTAAATGTTCATAGAGTACTGTCAATGCTGTCAACACTGATATCCACTTTCATATTTAGCATTTCAACAGTGAATGTCGATTTTCCTCCACCAAGTTCCTCACTCTTTGAATTCATCTCTCGTTCACAGCTTCCCGCGAAGGTTCTTTCACTGTCTCTCGCCCTTCTTCAAGATCGAATCCATCTTGTAATGGCATTAAATAAACACACTTGATCCTCGTGGATATTTTTCGCTCTTTCGCGACAGTGACTATGTAAGTTTAAACTTGCACTTATGCATGTTTTGGTAGCTTAAGGTCCATTGTGCCAGCTGTCTTAGTTACATTTTTGTAAGCATTATTATCCAACAAGGAATAGGCTGATTGCAAAACTTTTTGAATGCTCCGCGTACCCGTCCGTGTACATTACGATTAAGCTAACAAAATATTGTAAAATTAAAATTTTAGTCAAGAAATTGTTTGTAAAAAGAATTTTGATCGTTCTTTATTGAACAGCCCTCGTATAAGAAACTTTGTCAAATGGGGACATCTTCAATAGAAAAACCTGCTCGTCCCATTAGTTGGTTGAAGGCAGAATAAGAAAAGAATACCTCTTCTGCAATATCTGGTAACCACTCAGTCGAGAAAATACTTAATAGGTTTGGGAACTGCAGTGAGGGAGAGGACGAAGGAGATATTGTCACGGGTTCCTGACAGCTCCTTGTAATTTATTGTTGCTAGGACATTTATCATCCTTCATTAAAGACATACCGCCTTGGGTAAGTCATTATAACCGCGACTACAAAAGAAGAACTCACCTCGATGTTTGGGAATGTCTGCCTCGTCCCAGATAAAAACACTGCAGCCAAAAGAAAGAAAACCAAAATGTCCTTACAGTGCCATCAATCATAAAGCTACTCTCCGTGGAGATTCGCCATGACCTGGTTTCGATTACCTTGCGTCTTTCTTAGCTTTTCGTTTATATCTTCCATTTCTTTTTACTATTGTTATCTAGAGATACGTGATTTATGGCCAGTTGGTTAGAATATCTAGTTCCTTATGGGCAACAGGGACATTCCCTGGAAAAACATAGGTCAAGGCTATTTTGACAATGGACATCTGGAGATTTGTGGAACCTAATACTGAAAAGTAGAGTAGAAGATAACAGATAATATATTTTCTGGGCGTTCTAGTGTTAAAACTAACGATTTCTAAGAAAAGAGGAATATTTTCATTTAGACGCATTTTACAAAATAAACAAATGTCCTTCTAATTTATAATATGTGGTAATTGGAACAAAATACACCGATTAAGGGGTATAGAGGTTGCAGGTAGCAACTTGTAGATAGTTTGAAGAAGGCTTTGACAGCGAGTGGTTGTACTTGCATTGTGTGTAAATCTTGTGCTAATCAATTTTAAATAGATATGTAATTACATAAATATAGTCTGCACGACAAGTTTGTGTAAAATGGATTCTTGCCGAGCATATTTTTCGCATTAAAGTAATCAAGGTAAAGAAATTGTTCGTTAACGTGTTCGAAAGAAACGTTTAAGAAATGTGTGCTGAGCCCCTGTGTTTGAAAATGATAGGATACCATTCCCGGATTCCAGAGGGTGAACGTTCCAAACCATCCATCCACAAATGACAATATCAGATTATGGTTAGTAAAACAAGCTAGATAGCCTTAATATATATATATATATATATATATATAGAGAGAGAGAGAGAGAGAGAGAGAGAGAGAGATAATATTATTATTATAACTTCATTCACATTTTGAACATCAAATATTTTTCCAAACATTTTGCAATCACCTTTAAGTATTCGATATCATTTGAGTCTATTATTTCCTTTTTGTTTGAGGATGAGCTTGAATGCCATTTAATATATTTCATAATGATGTCGTTTTACCTGTAGGGTAACACAAGGTAGCACACCTGCATTGGTAACACAACGACACACCTTTCAACACTCAGTGACACTCTCAGAAGCGAGTGTTTCTTCCTATGGCTTGTATCACAGCTTGCAACCTTACGGGCATGCTGCGTATCAAAGTCCTTAGATTTTCTTGTGGTATGACCTCCCATTGTTCATGCAAAACCTCCCGAAGTTCATTGAGGTTCTCAGGAACACGTTGACGGACATTCTTGCCTATCATGTCCCAAATATGCCCAATGGTGTTGAGGTCAGGGCTTCGTGCTGGCCAAATTAGCGCCTGAATCCTTACATCACGCAAGTACTGTGTCACATGTGGAGGGGCATTGTCATGCATTAAACGACATATGTCAATTACATGCTCTCCTGAAGAATTTCATCAGAAGTAGGAATTTGCTTTCAGGCCCTCGTTCTGCACAAAAACCAACGCTGTCTAGACTTCCACACTGATACCAGCCCACTCCATTCCTTCTTCATACTCCTTTCCTGCCATCAGACGATCTTAGGCTGAACCTTGGCTCATCCGTGAATAGAACAACTTCCATTGCTCCTTAGTCCATAACAGATATTGAAGGTGTGTTTGCCGGTGTTGTAGGGTAAGCAAGGGACCTCTGGCTGGTCTTCTAGAGGTGAACCGCATTTCTTCAAATCTTCTCAATGTTCTGACATTGACTTCTGATGACCTTTGCAAGCGATTTTAAGCTTCTGCGGCTTTTGTGTGACGATCATGCAAAACTTTCAGCCGCAGAAATTGATCATTTCTGGCAGACATCACTCTTCTGCGATCTGATCTTGGTCTTCTGCAGTAGATATCAAGTTCGCTTCCATATGTACTTTGTATAACAGAAATATTTGACTTGTAACACCTGGGCATGCTCCGTCCAGCTTCCAACAGGGCAATTGCTTTAGTAGCCTCTTCTCGATTTAACAGCATCTTAACCTCATAAAAGTGTGTGTCAAACTGCTTGAAACAACTCAACAATAGAATAAAAATAATATAACAAGTATACAAGAACAAGTGTGTCATTAGATATTTCAAATGGCCGAAATGTAAAAATGTGATTAAATTGCATTCATTTTCATGCCATAAATAAAAGAAATTATAGACTCAAAATGATATCTGAATACATAATAGTGATTGCAAAATCACTATCATATAAAAGTACTTAATGATAAAAAATGAATGGAATTATGATTCATATATAATAATGCGTAAAATTAAAAAAAAATAAAAAATTAGATGTATAAAGCTACACCCAATGCCATAACGGCCGGTTAATTAAACAAAGGTGACATTTAAATAAATTACGTATATAATTAAAAAGAACTGAAACATTCAAGTGATCTCTGCAGCTTATAAAAATGGCCAACTATTTAATTAGCTTAATAACCTTGTTTATAATATAAGAGAAATCCAGCTCGTTTTTGCTTTTCTTTCTAGTTCATTACTTTATCCCCTGCTATGCTATTTAAATAAGGTTTAGTTACGCAGTAATTAGACCGCGAAGACTCACAAAACGTTAAAACGCGGGAAATTATAGCTCACGGCTACCTGCAAATATTTAGCGCCGGAAAGTAAACTTTAATTGTTTGATCTATGCGAAACAGAAATGGCTACGGTAACCAGGCTAGTGGCTGTTTTTGCACAACTTATGAAATAAAACATTTCAGCAAAGCAAATAGAAGGATGAGAGATGTAGCATAATCGTAAAATCCTTCACATTTACTTAGAGGAAATACAAAAAGAGGATTCTTGTTCTTGGTGTTTGAATTCTAAATTAAATAATTATTAGAGCTTTATAGACGATTACAAAAAAAAAGTATATTTTGCATTTGAGCTTTACATTAACATAAAAGTTTTTAAAGTTAACTTCTGGACAATCATGGGACGCGGAAAAAAAAAAAATAAATAAAATGCAATTGGGATAAATTTTATTGGTGGCACTTATTTCAAGGGACGTTCAAGAGGGCAGTACCAGTGCTGCCAAAATAGAACTAGTAAAAGCTTTTGAGGAAATTGACCAACAATTAAGCTAAGTAGTAAACATTAAGGGCATATATGGGCCTCGCAAACAAGTAAAACTTGCATAAACTTTCTCTTTGTGGTTGACTTGGTTTATTTGCCGACGCTCTTGAACACCTCAAGTCATCAGCGTCCCAGCCAATACAGGGCGTGAAAAAGTCGATAAATTTTGCTCGGAGACCTCTTCTTTCAGGCTTGGGGTTCTCTTTCGTGCCGTAAATGTACTTCCCTTCCGAAAGAAGCCATACTTAGAATTTGTACGCCCGAAAAAAAAAAAAAAAAACTATTGACCCTGGCCGGAATTGAACCCGAGAACTTGGGTTTAAGAGGCAAGTATGATTATCACTAGATGTCCCTTTGTGGTGCATGTATATACTTTACTATAAGGAAAGTACGCACAATAAATAATTCATATTACATAATCATTACTAATGATGAGATACCCGACATATTTTGACAGTCGTAACTTTTTTACATTGCGATAAAACTGTTGGGAAATTTTCTATAAATTTTAGTGTCACATTTTAAATACTATTTTTAGAGTTTTTTCAAGTAATTGCTCTCCCATACATTCTTGCATTAATGACAACTGGCATTAAGTCAGAAAAATATTAATAAATACAGTGTGGATCAGCTAAGAGTTTACCCCAATTTTGCGGGAAAGTGAGAAGCGAATGAGCGGTGACTACCTCCCACTCCCACCGTTTCCCTCTCAGAAATTGTCCGGAAGATTTTGAAGCATGCTGTCTACAATAAAAGAAGTGGTTTATTATTATTATTATTATTATTATTATTATTATTGTTGTCCAATGCCAGCACCTGCTTCCCGTGAATTTGTGGACATTCCCCTTAGCACAGCAGTATTGTTGTGGACTTCTGAAGCCGGGATACCCAGAGTGGCGTAAACCTGGCGAAGCACCGCCTCTAAAGGCCAATGTCACTCAGTCAACCAAGAAGATCATGGCTACAATTTTTTGGCACTGTGAAGGAATACTCTTCATTGACTTCAAGGAGAGGAACACCACAGTAAATGGGGAGTACTATGCTGGCCTACTGCACAGACTACGTGCTTCCATCAAAGAGAAACGGCGAGAAAAGCTGAATGGTGGTGTGCGCCTTCTTCACTACAACGCGCCTGTGCACACGCCTCTTGTTGCAAAGGTAGCTGTGAAGAAATGTAGCTTCAAGAAGATCGACCATCCACCCTACAGCCCAGATCTAGCTCCCAGTGGCTATTTACTCTTCTCAGATCTCAAGAAGGACCTTTGTGATTTAAGTGTGACGAAGAAGTGATAGATATTGTCTATGCCCATTTTGCAGAAAGACTTCTGACTATTTCGCGAGGCCGGGATTGAAGTGTTATTTCAAATAAGTGAGAAGTGTATTGCAATAAAGGGCAACTATATTGAAAAGTGAAATATAGTTTTTGTCTTTATCATACCTATAAAATGCTTAGGCAGGAAACTAATGAACCTACCCTCGTATATGTGTGTTAGAGAAAAAGATTTAACTGTAGATTTAGCTGCAAATGACTCAATATATAAGCTATCTGTTATCTATTTCATTTTATTTATTTATTTATTTTTGTAAAATCGTAACCGCATCAATTTTTGAGAAAGTATAATTAAACTAAACAATTAGTATTTTTACTATTCAAGAGATACTGAAAATCCAGTTTAAATTCCAAATCCGTTTAGAAATTGTGCAATAAAAGCTATGAAAACGAAATTACTACGCAAGGCCTTCTGAAAAAGTTAACACCGGAAAGTTCTCTTTAACTTTCATGCGAAACAGAGTGGGCCACGAGGCGTAACTTGAAGAAATGACATGGACGTTAAATTTATTCATATTTGCTAGAGGAAAGGTAGAAGATAAAGAAGAAAACCCAGCGAAGGACTCGCTCCCAGAACGCTAGGAAATAATGGTACTTATTTAAAAGCATTATGTAGATTGTATTTCCCGCATTGCAGTGAAAACCAAATTACCGACGGAGCGCGAAGGCCGTTTATTGTGTGACTTGGAAAAGTGTTTGCAGCGCTGGAGTTTTCTCTCTTATCAATTTCCATTTTGTGTAACAATGTTGTACATGCGTTAACGCTACAGGGGTGGCATATCTGCACCGGACAGAAGAGGGAGGAAATATTCTCCTGCCTATTCCATAAACATTATGCATACGATTAGCTTCCTTTAAGAGGGGAAAGGTACACCCGAGGGGATTTTGCAAGTAACCAATGTTCTACCAAAGTAGAGAGATTGGTAAGGCTCACCTGTACTTTGAAATTTTCATCTTGCATAGCGATCTTATAGCTGGGCAGAATACAAATACCTATCACGTTAGAAAAAATTCACCGGAGGCAACGAGGCAGTTTAATTTAAAATATTTGAGCAATTTTATGTTATAACATTTCGTACGAAAAAGGCGTAAATTAGCTATTATTTTCATATTTAAAGATTTTCCGTTACTAGTCATGAAAATAAAAAAAAAAAAAAATCACACATTAAGATTACAAAACAGATTAACAACTTTAAAATAGTATTCGTTTCACTCGCTCCGGGCCCCTAATAAAGTCTAATAACTTCTTAAATAATTAACGTAATTTAGTGAAATTCTACATGTTCATACCTAGAACCGTAGGAAGTCGAGGGTAAGTCAAATATTAAAGGGATTTTTTTTTAATTTATGGAAATTAGATTAAATACAAATTGGATACACAATTTCCCGATTAACAAACACATTTTATCCAGCGGATAGGAAACTTCTTAATTTCATTATCAAAGTAAGAAAGGGGGTAGACTCGACCTCCCGATGCTTCTTTAAACGATCTGTAATAACCTTCAGAAAACGTTTGCCTTACATGTTTTTACTGCAATAACATTTAAATTAAATTTCAAAGCCACCGAAAATCGAAGCAACTTTCAATTGTTTTTGTTTACGTTGTACATTGCATTTGTTTCTGAATAGTAACATGTTTTTGTTTTATCGAAACATATGAACATCTTAAATACGCAAAGTAACTGGAAACATTCTGTTATTTCTATTTTAGTGGAGGTAAAGATGATATCAAGGGCTCAGTTCATAAACATGGCTACATTTAAAAAAGTTTACAAAATACTCACACAATGTAGCGTTGTCTATCAGCGGTCAAATATTTCGGTTATTAATTGAATATCATTAATGTTTGTGGTTTAACTTCAATTATAATAAAACTACTAAAAATGTGATACTTATAGATTGCAAGAATTGTAATTCTGTTCCCCTAATACTACAGAGTAATGTCATAATTCATTTCATTCATTAATAAGTCCTAATCATTTATCAAGATATTCAACTTGCTAAGGAATTGTTTATTTTGCGCAGCCCTTGCGTGACGGACATTTTACATGATAATCAATGGCCTCATAAATGAACCTAGTCTTAGGCTGTGCACGCATGCGCATAACGCAATCTAGAACCAATATTAGCAGACATTATCTTATGCAAACAAACACTGGCAATAGATTTCTCCAGATTTCCCGTCTCATCCTTAGAAAAATAAACTTTCAAAAGAAGGGACTTCTTTTCCGCCGCACTTTATCACGAAAGCCGCCGCATAAGGTGAGACGAAGGAGGAGGAAGTAGAACCAAAAAGTGGGGGAGGGAACGAAGGAATTGGGACAGAAGTAAAAAGGAAAAGAATTACACTGGAGCAACATCCGGCACAGAATGGAAGTTGATAGTCGGATATCGAAAATCCATCCACAATTTTCAAATATTTACTTGCGCAGATTCAAAGCGGAGAAGACAGTTGTGGGGAACGTTCGCTCCTGTGTTCTTCATTATTTCAATGTTCTTGTGCAAGCGAGACAGAAGAGCCTTAAAGGAAAACCGCCCCTGTCTAGAGGAAAAGCGGAGATAGACTCTCAGCGAAAAGATAAATATAAAACACAAACGGATTACATATCGCTCCCAAAATTAGACATGAGCTCATAAGCAGATTTGAAAGGGTAATAAGAATGCTATAAGTGCAGCGGTGAAATTCTCTGGTAGTAATGAGGTATATAAACCAGAGGTGACACAATTTATTGCAGGAAACAAGCAGAATTCTCACGGTGGAAAGCCAGAACTAGGGCAAAATTCTAAGTATGGCTTCCTTCGGAAGGGAAATAAAGCCGTGGGTCCCGTGTCGTACATTTGCGGCACGAAAAAGAACCTCAAGCCTGAAAGAACAGACCTCTGAGAAAAATCTGTCGGTCTTAAATTGAATGAGACGTTGATGACCTGAGATGTTAAAGAGCGTCCGTAAATAAAACAAATCAACGAGACTTTACAAACACAGACAAATACGTTCAGACAGATTGAATTAATTTGATGAACGGTAAATTCGTGACACAGAAATATTAACCCGACATTTGCAGACATTAGACTGAGTAAAATCAGAGAAAACTTCAGTCGGCCGCAGAGTTTTAACTTGGAATTCTCAGAACGACTCCCAAACGCTACCCCGCTTGGTGTGTGTGAAAACATGTCAACAAAAGGCAAATTTTTTTGGGGGGGATACTTTTTTTTCCCTTAAATTTCGTATCAACAATTTTAATACCGAGAGTATCAAAAATGTATACACACTTTCACATTAGATATCTATTTAATATATTTCAAAGTTGTACCGAAAAACAACAGTAATGTGTAGTATGATGTTCTGTAAACAGATGTAACTCACATTACATTATGATATCGTTGATACAACAAAATGGAACCAAGATTATCGTTTGAACAGTTGAAAGCAATTTTGAAGTCGTGTTGGAAAACCGAGAATGTTGTTGAAGTTCAAAGGCAATAGAGACGTGTGTACAAAACAGAACCGCCATTTGACTTCTACCTAGGGGAAACTCTTTGTATACCGTAGAAAACCAGCTACATTGGCAGCACTACGGGAAGAAATTGAAACGGCATGTGCTGCAATCGCTGAGGACACTTTCGTAAACGTTACTCAGTCAGTAGTTCAACGTACTCAGAAGTGTATCGACGCCGATAGTGGGCATTTTGAGCAATTGTTGTAACTGTAAAAGTGTAAGATGGTTAGTGATTATCATTTTCTGTTTGTGTGAATTCAGTTTTGTTATGTTAACACAGTTTTTTCTTTGCTTGAAGTGTGTATGCATTTTTGGCTCCCTCTGCATATAGAAAATCGGTTTTAAGCAATATTTATTTGGAAAGTGTTCTGATAAGAAACAGCTAATCTTCAAAATAAAGATCAATACATTCTTTATTCTTGAACCACCTTTCAGTGAAGTTTGTTATCCCACGAAGTTACCATTTTCTAGAATTTGATGCGAAGATTTCGGTGGCACTCATTTGTTCCACGCAGTAACTGGGCCATAGATTGACACAGATATTAATCTGAAGGTGCGAGATTGGGGCTATATGCTGGGTGTGGAAGCAGTTATCCTTTCCAATTCGTGGATTCCCCCCCCCCCACGATTGTTTGAGCGGTATGGGGTCTCGCATTGTCCTGTTGCAAGAGGACTTTATTTCTATTAACTAGTGCGGGGTATATTAGTCTTAAAACTTCACGAACCCGATCTAGATGTTGAGAATAAAGATTCGAACAGAATGCACGTCAGTTTGGAACAGACTGCAGTAAATCACACCTTCAAAATTCCACCAGAGGCCTAACATTATTTTGGGACCGAAAGGATTTTGTTTAGCGATGACTTTTACAGGCCAATCTGGATGATCGAGCCATTGTTTTGAGGTGTCAGGGTTGCGGTAATATACCCATTTTTCATCACACGTGAAAATTCTACTGATAAATCTATCACTCATGGGGTTTGCGATAAGCTGACGTCAGATATCCGCTATGCGTTGGGTCTGTTCAGGTGTCATACATGAAATCAGATCTACAGCTTCTCTATGAATTTTCTTCCAAAACTCTACTTGTATTCTCAATGTTCCCTACCTTAGGTTTTCCAAGATATGGCAAGTATTTAGTGTTTTCTTCTCATTTATTGAACAGCTGAAATCATCGTTGTTCTACACGTTTACTAAAGAGATCCCTTCTCCCTCAAATGCATTCTTCGTGCCGTGGCATTAGCATTATAATCTTGTATCAAATAGTGCTTTAGAATTCTAATCTCAACATTTGTTACCTCCATTTAATGATCGTATATTAAAGATTGATGACTGCTACACTGTCATAATATACATATTAATAACCCAAACATCCATGACAACATTGCCAAACAACAGAAATTCAAAACACCAGATATAAAACCGAAATTTCTTACGAAACAACATGAGAGACAAATCATACATCATGGCAACTATTTTTGTTATCGCGAACTAGGGACAATACACAAATCTAAGATATACGATTGAAAGTATTTAGCATTTATGCGGAGTAATGTCACCAACCGAAGGTTCAATGTATTCGGCCCTCGTAGGAAAGAAGCAAAACAGAGATAACGAACAACAATGGTTTATTATGGCATGAATTTTTTTTTTTGATTTGGTTTATTTACGGACGCCCTAAGATTTCAGGTCATTGGCGTCTAATTCAAATCTAGGCGTGAAACGGCTGGTAAATTTTGCTCAGATTTTACTCCATTTTGAACATGTCACGATCTTTACACATAGCCTTCTTTATGCAACTATATCTGAACTGAACACAGCGGAGCGAAAGTTACAGCTGCAATTATTTACTCAAATGATAAGGTATGACAACAGATAAAACTTTTGTGAAGGTGATAATCCTTATCGGCGAGTCCGGAAACTTATGGACCTACCTTCTTATATATGGGCACACTGTATATTCCATGCAACGCCAATTTTCGAGTTTAAACTTTTGAGTTAAATCCGAAGAGCTCGCGAGTGCGAAATATTTTTGAAGGTTGTCTGCGGTAAAGAAAAAATTCACACCCACTGACTTAGTGTACAGGTAGGAAAGGTGGAATGGTGCATTGTTTTCATAGCGGTCACAAACGTCGCAGATGACGATGCCTTGAGAGGCCCGGATTCTGCTGTTTTGCGCTCACGGAGTCGCGGGATAGAGGGGAAGTAAAGGTGTCGTTAGAACAACTCTTTGCTGCATTCACTGAGCGTCGAGTTTATTTTCGCCGTGGTTATCTGGATGTCTCTCAGTGCGCTGCTATGGCCGCCGAGGTTAATTGAATATGCAAAGCATGCGACAACTCACGTGAGTATCTTAAAGGTTCAAAAAGTTCATGTGCACCTGACGTTTGAATAAATTACTATCAGAACTATCGATGTATGATTTATTGCTGCTTACAAAGACTGAGAGAACTGCATGCCATGTGAACTACGCGACTGTCTGAACTATGAACTGAAGTCTGGAGCTGTCTAAAGTGTGATCTAGTAAATGCGTGCTCTACCCGAACTGAATCTAGAAACTCCTTAACTGAACTCGTGTGACTTGCTTGAAATCTAGAAAAACGTGTCCCTCGTCCTGCACTCCACTCCCTTACAGCGGCTCACCTACACCGCTAACTTACAAGCGTGTCGTAGTAAAGAAGATTCCCCTTTCATATTAATTGAAAAAAAAAAGTCACCGCGTGGTCCTGAGAACTCACGGGGTCACAAAAATAGAGCGCATGGCTTGAGCTCTCATCCTCCCATAAGCGCTCATTTTAAACATTTCAACTCTTCGGTCTTTGATTGGCGAGTTCGTGATCATCCGATGTGAAAATGATAGGGAAACGTTCTCGTTACCGTCTTCTTAGGAATGTTCACTGTCCCCAAGAGCTTAGAAGTTTCTCTAAAATACAAAAGGATTTTTCTTATAGTCCCTCATTGCCATGTGTACAATTCTATTGTTATCTCGCGTCTCTCGCTGGGGGCTCAATTAGCAACCGCAGTGTTACATCATATTTTGCAAACACTTGCTCTTTACAAGGAACGTTCTTACATAACAATGATGTAACTTATAGAAAATAATTATTCAATTGATATCAAACCTTCATCTACTCTCTCTTCCGAATTTATATATGAGGATAGTTCCATTAAATCCGCCCAACAATTTTCTAGGATCATAAAAGACAATAACTTTAGCTCCCTTTTCAATATAGTTACCGTTTATTGCAATACCTTTCTCACATCTTGGAATTAATATTTCAACCCCCCCCCTCAAATAGTTAGAAGTCTTGTCAGCAAAATGGGCTAAACAACATCCATCACTTCTTCGTTAAACTTAATTTCCTTCCTCGAAGATTCTTCTTGAGTTTTGAGAAGAGGAAATAGTCACTGAGAGATAGGTCTAGACTGTAGGGTGGATGGACGACTTCCTTGAAGTCACATTTCTTCACAGCTTCCTTTGCAACAAGAGCTGTGTGCACAGGTGCGTTCTCGTGAAGAAGGTGCACACCACCATCGCCTTTTCTCTTTGATGGAAGCGCGCAGTCTGCAGTAGGCCAGCATAGTACTCCCCATTTACTGTGGTGTTCCTCTCTTTGAAGTAAATGATGAGCATTCCTTCACAGTTCTAAAAGATTGTGGTCATGATCTTCTTGAATGACTGAATGACCTTGGCCTTTAGAGGGAGCTTCGCCAGGTTTACGCTATTCTATCGATTCTCTTTTGGACAAGGGCTCATAGTAGAGGACCATAGTTTCGGGATCATAGTACAGGACCATAGTTTCATCTACTGTAACAATGGTTTGCAGAACTTCTCTCTCGCCACGGCAGAACTCCAAAAATGCCTGACAACGGACAACTTGTTGCTGCTTTTGGACTGAGGAAAGAAGTCAAGATACTAATCTTATTCATGTTTAAATGTTCATGAATAATTCTAAGGACTGTTTTAGAAAGGCCCAACATTGCTGCTATTTCTGTAACTTTGAGGCTCCAGTCTTCCATAATTTCTCCTTCCACAAGAGCGATCGATGTTTTCAGGAGTGAGCACCTCCAAGGCCGAACTGCCCGCTCTTTGTCTTCAATGCTTTCTTGATCCATTCTTTTATGGAGGATATGAGGGGAATGCTTCCCCATATACACCTTCCCATCTCTGTCTAATGTCATTTGGAATAAGTCCTTCTTTTGTGAAAAACTTAATAACAGCTCTAAACTCCATTTTGAAGATGTCACAACCTTCTACACATAGCCCTCTTTATGCAACTATATCTGAACAACTGAACACAGTGGAGCGGAAGTTACAGCTGCAATTATTTACTTAACAAATAAGGTATGGCACTAGATAAGGGTGTTGTGTAGGCGATAATCCTTATCGGCGAGGCCGGAAACTTATGGATCTCCCCTAGTACCTCGTCTACTAGACATTAATACTAAATTATGCTTCATACTGCTTGCAATATACGAGACATTAAGCAATATAAATTAGCTATTACTTATGCAATATGCAAATTCGTTTCCTTGTGGGTTAGGGGTCGGGAGATCTGTCTCAGTGCATTGTTACAACACTAATTGACCATCCCCATATTCACCTGTTTGCCTTTTTCAAGTCCTCTATTTTCGGAACTAAGAAAAAACAAGATAAATGTTTTATCACTAGATACTGCTGTGGAATAATAGCTTGCAGGCAAAGAGAAACCTTCTTTATCAGAGTTTATACATTCTTAATATAAAATTAGTGTAAAGGTTCACAGCATTATCATCATGTATGTTTATAATGATACTACTTAAAACACATTTTACCTTACAGATAACATTTGTCGCGCTTTGAAATTATCATTGCTTGTGTGCGCGAAAATGTGGTCGGCAGTCATCTGTAATAAAGTGCGGTGTAAAGAAACAAAACAATGTAACGTAACGAACGGTCAACAGAATGTCTACGCAAACAGTTTTTGGGCCGCTGTAATACAAAGCTGCCCATCAGAAGGAGCACAAAAGTTGGAAACCTCGTCCCGGCGAAAATTCAATTCGTTTAAAACACAAAAGCAACATTGTACCCGTTTCTGCTGCGTTGTGGGTCACTTTTTGCTTGAAAGGTTTTTGCATGAGATATAACACTGGTTGTATTAGAATGCCTGTGCTAATGTGCCGTGCATTATCTTTTTCGTGTTAGGGAACTGCCCTGTCCAGTCTTCAACTGGCTTTTTGTTGCTGAACAAAACACTGTACAAGCCTTAACAAGTGTTCGGCATTACTAACATTTTGCAGTAAATCCTGAGTTTGGAAGACAAATGTCTTTCTGGACTCAGAGAATGGCCTGATCTGTTCATTGTGAGTCTCTTAGAAATATAAATTAATATAAATTAACACTACAGGGTGTCAGATAAGTCACTCCCTGTTTTAAATTGTTAAAATTTCTCTACTTAATCCCCGAATTTATTAAAATTGGTACCATAGTACTCTCCATTCTTTGAGGTTTTTGTTTAATATCAAATGCCGTCTTGAATCTTGTAGAAAGGGCCAGAATAGAAGTTCCGTATGAATGGGATTCCAAACTACATGGGATAATGGAGTCCTCTGGAAAAACTGAAACATGGATAAAGTGCGATAGATTTTTTTTAATAGTATTTAACGCCCGTTTTTACTATAGAGGCACCAAGGCGGTGAACACTGATAATACATATAATGAAATCATAAATTGGGAACGGTTTTTTTTTTTTTTTTTTTTTTTTTTTTAAGGAAGGAAACGTTCCAGGCCTAAGTTTATGGTACCTCCCCGGCATTTGCCATTTATGAGGACGGAGAACGGTCCTGGCAGGATTCGAACCCCAGACCTACCGCTCACGAGTTAGTGCCTAACGACCTCGGCCACCCGTGACAGTAAGGGTTGGCGAACCTTACTCAGTAAAGTGTAGCTTCGAATCGCAATAGTGGTGGGTTTAATGTATATCTGAAATTTATTCCATGTATTCCGAGATTAACCATCTTCTCTTTGAATTTTTCTTTATATGCGGGAAAAAGTTTTTTTTATTTGTACATCAAGGTGGTTCGGTTAAGTGTTTAGTGTGTGACAAGGCTGTTAATACAATTAAGTAGCATAATTTACAGACATATTTTGTAACCAATGTGAAAAATATACAGGAATGCAGAGAACTGTAAAGTTACAGTATCTATAACAAAAAATGAATAAATTTTGGCAGGAACAGAATGCTAGTGAATAGGTCGAGTGTCTTAGTTTTAAAATATCGCTAATAACGACGTAAAAAATACATAATTGCTGTAGCAGAAGAGACTTTATTTGCCAAAAGAATGAAATTTAAAAATGTCTTTGAGTGACTTCAACAGAACCACAAATTTTGTTATTTCCAAATGAATGCCTCGTCTACAGCACGTCTGGCCGATTGTAACAGTGAACACGGCGGTCTTCCTTATTATGTGTCGATTTATTTTCCCTGAAGATATGACCAGTCAACTCAAATTTATTCATCTTTCTCTTGAATGCAAAGAACAAATCATTTCATAGCTGTATTACTATACAAGAGTTCATAGGAAAACTGTTTTTGTCCAAACAACTATTTTCAAATAATAATGACACAACTTAAGCTCAAAACCTAGCATCAGTTTTTCAATGTCAAAAAGTTGGTGACTGGCATAATGAATTTGATTTAAGGTTGCAGGATTTGTAAAAGTTGGAATCCTATTGAAGAATGCATTTCAAAACAAACGAAGTTTGGAAACAAAAGTTTCCTTGTTCGTTATTTCCGCGATTACTTAGGCATTTTTTTTTTTTTGATTTGATTTATTTATGGACGCTCTTAAACATCTCAGTTCATAAGCGACCCATTCAATTCTGGGCGTGAAACAGCCGATAATTTTGCTCAGAGGCCTCTTTCATTTCGGCTTGTTCAGGGTTATTTATCGTACCGTAAATGTACGACACGAGACTCACGGTATTACTTCCCTTTCGAAGGAAGCCATACTTAGGATTTTTACCCCGAAAAAAATCCATCGATCCTGGCCGGGTTTTAACCCGCAATCTTGAGTTTAGAAGGCAAGTATGGTTACCGCTACCATCAGGACCACAAACAAGTTGCTAATATATTGAACATGTTTGGCTTAACTTATATGTACGAACAGTTTTTCAATAATAAAACTATCACAACAAATCTCACTCAGTTACCGATTTGCTTCAGTTGTGTGTACCAGACTGCTGTTCCAAAATATTCAGCAACCAGTTTGACAGAAAGTAATCCAGAAATCGCGACGGATGAACAAAAAATAAACTGCTGGATATGCGCAATACAAGGTTGTGCTACAGTGCTGACTGGGACAGAGCACATCACTTAAAAACCGGCTGCCAGCTCTAAGTTGACGATTAGTTGATCACAGAGCATTGACTTGAGGCTGACTACACTTTCTGTACTTCAGCCCTGCTCCATGGCTAGCCGTTTATGCTTACCACTCAGTGGCGTTCCTTCGGGAGGAAAGGATGGGCTAAGGTAGACACCGGGCGGTATGGCAAAGATGTAGATGAACTCCGTAACATGTTTGCAGATAAACATCCCGATGCCGGTGAAGCTCCCTCCAAGGAATTTGATCTACTCTGAAGGTTTGCTTCCATAGTGGGGGTTTTTCCAAGCGCAAGCCACTGTGACACCGCACTAATCCATATGGAGAACAAATGAGAGCAAAATATTTGTGAAAAGTGAAGACCAATGCCAACATTCACCTAAGCGACCAGGTAAAACCACGACAAAAGCCCACGTCAGGACCGCCGGTCCCAAATGCGAGTCGCAAGTGTTTTCGCCCTGAGCTACTCCACGCTGTATATTATTACCATAACACCGTGTCTTTTTTTTTTTCGTAGCCTGGCAACCTGATCTTCTCTTCTCTACTCATTTGCCACTACAACCCGGGTGGACCTTCACCTGCCGCAGCGACCTCTGCTTGCTCTACTAAAAATTCCTAAGCAGGCATCAGGAATCGAACCCGGGTGTTCCCGCCAGCAGCCAGCAATACTAACCACTAGACCAAGGAGGTACTCTGGCAACCTAGACTGTTGATGTTTAAATTTGTAAAAAATAAAATAAAAGAAAATCAGTTGCAGACTAAAACAAAATTATTTTGCATAGTAATATTACTGCAATACAGTAAGTAATCGATGGATCAAATGACGTCACCTTGAAAGCACTATACACACTACCATTGTGAACCAAAATATGACGGTTTTCAGAATCTTCTTGTGGTATACTCGAATACGATTAAATAAAAATATTTTTTCAAGTAACAAGTAGCACTAAGCAATTTATTAATCTGAACTTATTTTTTAAAAATCACAAGTGAACCAATGAAATATGACGGTTTTCAGAACGCTGCCGTTTCTAACGATTTTACATTACAGCTATGGTATTGGTTGCTATGTAACTATGCAATTTATTTTGTCCATTTAGTAAACAACAGTATTTATAATAGGACGGCTGAAAAACGTGTATTGTGTATTGTGTTACAAGATTTATTGAATGTAAGTCAATCTTCTACGTTCATAGAAAATTTACGGTAGAATTAATGTGCCAGAAATGTTGGCAACACTGTACTGTCAGATGGATGATAATGGTGAAAATGAGGTTCGATTCCAGCAGGATGGGGCCACAGCTCACACCGCTCGTGAACCAATGAACACTCTGCGAATCATGTTTCCTGGACGCATAATTTCTTGATTTGCTGATGTTGCCTGGCCAGCACTATCTGACGGCTGCAGAATGTTTTTATGGGGATACTTAAAAAGTAAAGTGTACCGCAACAGGCCACGGACCATCATGCAGTTAAAAGAAAGCATATCTCGTGAAATTAGGAACATTGATCACGTTTTATTGCAGAGAGTTATAGTAAACTTCCCTGGCCGATTACACGAATGTGTTCGTTGTCATGGAGGAACTTAAAAATGTGATTTTTTAAAAAAATATGTTCAGAATAATAAATTGCATTGTGCTACTTGTTGATTAAAAAGTGCTTTTATTTAATTCTATGCGAGTGTCCCACAAGAAGGTTCCGAAAACCGTCATATTCTATTGGGTCGCGCTATATATATATATATATATATATATATATATATATATATATATATATATATGGTTTCTGTGAGCTATATATCAATGTTCTATCTTTAATAAATATTTTATTTTCCTTGTAACAAATTTATAAAAAAAATGGCTTCAATGTAAAAACCTTTATAAATGTTCAAGTTGGCTCTTGGTCATCCTATACTCTGAGAAAACATTTTTTTTTTTTTTTTTAAATAAAACCAAATGTCCGTAATTCACACACAAACCTTCCAGCCACCGTTGTACGCTTTTGCATTAAAGCGTTATGTCCTTCTGTTTCCTCCAGCGTCACTTTACTCCTCGCCAACTCACACACAGAATGAGCTCATTCTGCTAACGCCTTTGTCGCCAGCCGGATACTACCCCGCAGGTCACAGCTGTAATGCGAAGTTGCAGTATCATTAGGGCGTCAAAGGTTTTCCAGCGATGGGCGTTAAGTTGATATTTCAAACCAGTGTAATGCATTTGTTCTTTTATCCTACAAGTTCAGAATATAAACACTTTACATGTGAATATGGTTAGCTTTTTCCATCTGCGAAATATGTTCAAAATTTGATAAAAATCACAAAATTGAGTTTTTTTACACTATAAAATATTTTGGAAACTCTATTTCAATAAATTTGTTTTGGTTTAACACCATTACACATGTCTTAATCTTGCATATTACATATTGTCACGATAAAAGTACAGAGGTGGAAAAATTTATTTACATTTGTAATTCTTACTTTTACATTAATTGTGCAAAGCTTAGGTATCCATTGTTGTTCAATTGTTCTTGTGTATTCTTGTCTGTATTGTTGCACTTCCAAGTGCATTTTTATTTACAATACTATACTATCAGTTTACATTTGTTGAAATACAATAAAGACTCATTTCTAGTTGTGACATTGTAGTGACAAGGTGGACAAACAAGTAGAACCAATGCTGAAGAAGAAAAATATAATTCTTGCTTATTCCTCATTGGACTAAACACAAGAGAAAGCCTCTAGAATAAATTTTCAACAGTCTACCATTTCAAGAATACTATAGAAATAGAGCGGGAAGGGAAATGTTGCTCAGGTGAAAGGAAAACGGCAATCTACTCCAAAACAGGACAGGATACTAAAAGGAATTTGTCTCAGTGATGTTGACTGTCATCCTCAGAACTGAAGCGACAATGGAAAAACGTGTGACGTCTCAGTGACTAGCAGAAGTAGATCCTTGAAGCAGAACTTCCTATCTGTTGAAACATTTTCCAATAAGAAAGAGATGTGGAATAGGATAATTTTTTCAGATGAGTTTAAATTTAACCTGCATGTCTCCAATGGGGAAAAGTACAGAGTCCCAGAAGGGATGAAGAATTGTTGCCTTCATGCATAACAAACACAGAAGCATCCATAAGGTCAGATGATCTGGGGGTGCATTATGAACTTTGTAAGTGGCACTGTTAATACAGGCGTCTACTTCGCAACCTTATGCCCCCAATAAGAGCCCATTTGGCGATCCTTCAAGCTGCATTTTTCAAGATGATCCTAGCCCCTGCTACAGGGCTTTAAGGCAATACTTTTGATTAATATTTGTATTAAATTGCAATATATGTAGTACTGCACTACAAACTATGCTGGAACAATTATGTGAGCATAGCAAAAAAGCAGAGCTATCGCTAAACAAACTGAAGACAAGGTTAATTTCAAACGGACCTGGAACAGGTCTCATATATTTGAGTGAATATACACACCGAGGACAACAGATTTTCTTCCATGATAAAATGGACACAAAAGTACAAAGAAGGGTCTCGTTAACCTTGAGAGCATTTTGGGCTCTTAAGTTTTTAATATTTGACCAGACACTAACTAAGAAAATCAGATTCCAGACCCTCGAAACCTGTGTGTACCCCCGTATTACTATATGGGTGCCAGACATGGTCACTAACAGAAAATAAAACTCAAATATGCCAAAGAAAAATGCAACGCAAGATCCTGGGAATAACTTTGAAGGCAAAATACTTACAGTATTAATAAATTAGTTATCTCAGACAACAGACATCGCACAAATAGACAATAGGTGGACCTACAAGATCTCGATGTGGGACCCCCGAATAGGAAAAAAGACACAAGGCAGACCCAGAAGATGGGCAGACCTGGTCAAGGTCAAGAGTAGCAAGAGGAAGAGAAAAATGGAAATCTCTCGAGAAGCAACAAGTGCAGTGAGAAATGGAGTAACCAAAGAACAAATCAGTCAGAGTGTCTTAATCAGCATACGAACAACTAGCGTGGAATAGTTCACCACGTTAGGAAAAAGCGAGCTTTCCTCACTTGTTAGGAGACCTTTGTCCTTAAGGGACATAATAGACTATCTTTATCTTTATTTGTAGTGTTGATTCAATTATCACTCATTTAAATTTTTTAGATAAAAGCATTTCTTAGGAAAAGCATAGTGAAAGCGCTAGACTGGCCTGGAAACAGCCCGAACTTAAGTTTCACTTAGAGCAGTTGGAAGGTAATGGGGAATACTATTGGATGAAACAAGCCAATCAATAAAAGAGAACTCAGGAGACAATTGTGCGCGTGTGATTTCATGAACTGACTCAGGAATACATTAAGAAGTTTTTTTTTCCCCCCAATGCCCAAACGACACCAGCTGGTGATTAAAGCACACAGTGAAACAGCAAAGTACTAGTAAAAGCAATGCATCGATTAGGGTGTTGGATTTTATAAAACTTGAAAATTATATATATTAATATACTATGTTTCACCGATAAGTGTTGTAACTGCATTATATTGAACGTTTTAAAACAATAAATAAACAAGTTCTTTCACAATGTAACTTTACTTATTTCTTGCTAGTATTTAGTTTCTATTTCTAAACATGTCTAGAAAATAAAAATAAAATGCATAACAATAATAGTTTAATTTATTTATGGAAGATTATGGAGGAAATAAAAGCAATTAATAAAAAAAAATCAAAGATTCTAATGAATTTATTAAAAAACTAAGGGAGATGGAATGAAAAATTTCATCACTGTAATATGGCAATTTCTATAGTTGAATATAACGCTTGTATGGAGCCGTTGGGAAGCCTGTATGTACCACCTAACTTATGAAAACAATTGAAAATCATATTGCAATATACCGCGCGTTATATATAATAAAATAAAGCTTTGCTGTTTGGGAGACATTTTCGGTTTCCCGGCCAGGACCAGATTTTTCGGACGTAAAAATCCTAAGTAATGGCTTCCTGCGGAAGGGAAGTAAAGCCGTGGGTCCCGTGTGTACATTTATGGCACAAAAAAGAAATTTAAGAAGAGTCCTCTGAGCAAAATTTGTCGGCCGTTTCACGCCCTGAGTTGAATGGGACGCTGATGACCTGAGATGTTAAAGAATGTCCGTAAATAAACAAACAAATAAAGTATTTACCTGTTTAATTGATTTAATTGTTTATTTTAAGTTAAGATGTGTAGAATTATTATGTACAGTGAAATTTAAGTCATTAATAAATGATAAATTTTGGAAATATACCTCCCTGTATAGGGAGCAAGGTGCTGGAACAGGTTTTATTTTAAATCCAAAATTGCTTACAAGATGTTTCCTGGATATCAAATATGCTAAAAATGCAAATCAACGATTTTTTTTCACCTTTCTTGAACATTTAATACAGCAAAGGATTTCGTAATGTTAAATGACGTTTGGAGAGCTTCTGCACTTCTGTAAGGCAAACCAAGGTTTTCAAACATACGACCATGAAATACGTGCTGCAGAACTGGGGAAATCCTTGAGATAGTAGCCAGTAGAAAGCAACAAATGTGGAAATGTTGATCATCTTCTACCCTTGTTCTCGAGGCTGCAATAGGAAGTCTAGCACAGAAATCAAAGGGGAACATAAAACAGAGGAGGAAAAGGAAATGTTTGTTATAAAAGAAGCAGAGATGATAGTGTCCAACAGTGAGGAGACCCTTAATACCCGCCACAACGGCTCAAGCGCACTTTCTTTTCCAGCCTGCTTTTATTCCTTTCTTTATTTCTTTCCGGCTTTATTTATTTCTTCCCCTTTTACTGCAAGACGTAAGTGCTACATGTATAGTAGACTTTGATCCGAGTATTCTTGTTTCGTTGAGTGCGCTTATGTTTGAGGGTTCTTGCATCTTGCTGAAGAGCTCAAGCAAATCAAAACTGACTTATATGTAGCGTAATCAACAAGCTTGAAGGAGTTTTGCTAAACATCGGCAACACGACAAGCTTTGTATGTATGAACAGATAGCGCAAGGCAGTGGGAAGGTTTAATAAGGCTCTTTGTTAAGAAATTACTAACTAAAAGAAAATTATATTATTTTGATACTTTATGTTAACAAACATAATGTAGTTTCACACCGAAAATTGGTAGGAGAGTTCTGAAACATCCTGTGTATGTTTGGTTTTCCTTACTACACTTTCGATCCAAACTTTACACGCAAGTATTAATTCCTGAACAAGTACAAAGCAAAACAAAACAAAACTGTGTAAAGCCCGATATGTTGGCAGCTGAATTAAACCTGCGAGGGTAAGATATTGCACTTTCTATTTGCATCTCCCCCACTAAATCTCACTTTACTCTCTTCCCACCAACAATTCCTGCAAGTATCGAAAACCTTTCACTCCCAAGGCGTGGGATCTCTACCAACTTTTGTGAAAGTCAAATAAACACATTATCGGCTTCAATTTTTTTAACTAGAGCCACTGCTCTTACTAGAAGATTCATTCTCCAGTTCGATTATCGATATAGGCCTTCAATTACTTTCTATGCCACCAAATACAATTCATAGTTGTATCTGGAGAACATAACTAGATGGATAGAAAATTAATAAAATGTTAAGAAGCACTAAAACATGCACATCTGATGCTAATTTTTTTTTTAAAAAAGTTGAGATAGAAAAAATACTCGTACTATTGGGAGCTGGAGAGTTGGCAAGTGACGTCTGCGGGGAGAGGAGGGTGTTATTTGCAAAGTAAAACATTACGCATTGCATGTGTGTCATTTATTCAAATACGGCGGTTCGTTCTCAATGCGTTAACGAAAGCAGAATATTAGTAGTGAACAATTGAACGTTTTAAATTGCATGTTTTAGTTAAGTGTTAGTGTATAGTGTTACATACACCAAAGAAGCCAAAAAATGTATACACACTTTCACAGTATATGTTAATAGCATTTAATCCACATATCTTACTACTGAAGCGTCAAAGTCTTTGGAAACTGGTGATACATGAGATGAAATGATAAATTGGGAAAGGATATTATTTACTTTTAAGGAAGGAAACGTTGCATGCCTAAATTTAGGGTACCTCCCCGGCATTTGCCTTTTGTGAAGACTGGGGAACATTTGGAAAAAAATCCTCTGTCACGGAAGGCAGTCCTGATGGAAATCGAATTCCAGCCCTTCCGCTCAGAGTTCGCGTCTTAAAGACCTCGGCCACTCATGGCGGTTTATGACTTTTACGCGTGAGCACGTAATTATGTGTTCAGTTGTTCAGATATAGATGCATAAAGAAGGCTACGTGCAGAAGTTTGTGACGTTCAAAATGGAGTTTCGAGCTGTTATTAAGTTATTCACAAAATAAGCACTTATTCCAAATTAAATTAAACAGCGATTTCACGATGTATATGGAGAAGCATCCCCCCTCATATTCTACCGTAAAAGAATGGACCAAACTTTTTCGAATGGGTCGAGAAAGCATTCAAGACGAAGAGCGTGCAGGTCAGCTCTTGGAAAACATCCTGAAAACATCGCTCTTGTGGAAGGAGAAATTATGGAAGACCGGCGACTCAAAGTTACAGAAATAGCAGCAAGGTTGGACCTTTCCAAAACAAAAGTTCTTCGAATTATTCATGAACATTTAAACATGAATAAGGTTAGTGCAAGATGGGTGCCTAGACTTTTTTCCTCAGTCCAAAAGCAGCAACGAGTCACCTGTTTTCAAGCATTTTTGGAGCTCTGCCATAACGAGACAGAAGTTCCGCAAAGTATTGTTACCGGAGATGAAACTATGGTGCCCAACTATGATCCCTTGTCCAAAAGAGAATCAATGGAGTGGCGTAAACCTAGCGAAGAGGCGTAAAGCGCCTCTAAAGGCCAAGGTCACTGATTTAACCAAGAAGATCATGACCACAATCTTTTGGCACTGTGAAGGAATACTCTTCATTGACTTCAAGGAGAGGAACACCACAGTAAATGGGGAGTACTATGCTGGCCTACTGCACAGACTACGTGCATCCATCAAAGTGAAAAGGCGAGGAAAGTTCAGTGGTGATGTGTGCCTTCGCGACAACGCGCCTGTGCACACATCTCTTGTTGCAAAGGAAGCTGTGAAGAAATGTGACTTCAAGGAGATCTTTACCCACCCTACAGCCCTGATCTAGCCCCCAGTGACTATTTCCTCTTCTCAAAACTCAAGATGGGCCTTCAAATTTTAGAGTAACAAAGAAGTAATGGATGCTGTTTATGCCCATTTTGTAGACAAGACTTCTGACTATTTTTTTTGGAGGGAATTGAAACATTAATTCCAAAATGTGAGAAGTGTATTGCAATAAAGGGTATCTATATAGAAAAGTGAAATATAGTTTTTGTCTTTATCATACCAAGAAAATGGTTAGGCTGGAAACTTATGAATATCTGCATAACTGTAACAAGGCAATACTACAGAAATGTGAAAAATCTACAAGGTAATATAAAACATAAAAGCACATTTTCGTGCAATAAACTGTTTATTACATCACGACAATGCACAGCCGCACGTCGATATGCTGTTACCGCCCTAAAGTTCAGGCTTAGCCCCGTATGACATTGAACAAATAATTTATGGGAGGTTTTGGTGAAGGCTAAGGAGGCGATTCTGAAGTACCTATATCAAAATATAATTTCCAGCTTGTCTTTGAAGACTGGCAGATATGTTGGGAAGGAACATTGCATCCATCAGAAAGACCATCATTTAAGAGCTGATAAATGTATGTTATCAAAATGTATGATATTTATAAATTAAGTTTAAAATTTATGAAGAGCACGAACGTGGGATCTAAAATTGTATCTTGCCTATAAAAATCAGTTTTATCTTGTGAAGTGTTTTATTTGATATAAATAATTAGGTAACTTATTTTTAACCTGAAACCATATTATAAAAAAAGAAATTAATATAAAATTATTTTCTTAAGATTTTAAAACATCCAAAGTCCAAACTCAGATTTGTAAAGTAAGTATTTTTAATATAACATAAAAAGTGAAATATAGGAATTTATATATTTTTTTTTAAATTTAGATAAATGTTAAATATTTTAAAATTTTATATTATTTAGTTAAGTTTCGATTATTTTTCCTGAAATGTAAATAAGTTATTTTGTATCTCTAATAAGAATGTCCCCTTAATGTAATATGAAAAAATAAAGGAACTATGAACAGAAAGGTATAATTTTAAGGGGGTTGAAATGTTTGGGCTGCGGAAGCATAGCTTCGTACATCAGCCTTGCTCACGAAGGATTGATTGTGCCTACACTGCCAATAAGAGCACTTTCGGGAGGAAGGGATCAGGTGAAGGAAACACCGGGCAGTTAGGCACGGACGTAGGTGGGGTCTTTAACGTTTTTTTTCCCAAATAGAATGCCCCTCTTCCAAGGATTTCGAGCACTTTCATACCGGACGTCGTGACAGAAACATTTACCAGAGCATGCCTCCGTCACACCGCGCCAGCCCACCTTATCCTTACACATTTAATTCTGTAACAAAACCTACGGAATGAAAAGATATGAAATTGAAGAGTGGAACATTCCTGGAAAGTAAAAACTCATTCCAGTATTCTCTAGACGATTAGGGAAGTCAATATTAAAAAAAAAAAAAAATTATATTAAGACCAGGATGGTTGGCTACATGGGATTTCAATCCGGGACCTCATGAACGCGAGTCCCAAACGTGAGCCACCCTGTTCGATGTATTTATATGTGCGCGACTAACCAGATGTTCATTTTAAAACATTTTCATTGCTCTGTTTTATAAACACTGTTTACAAAACACTGTGCAATATTTTATTATTATGTGACTTATATAAAGCTGTCTATTGCTAATACCTTTCTAATAAACTGAAATATGTGTATTTAAATGTGAAAATTATTGCAAAGTCTTCTCAAAAAGTGCCTTTACGCCTTAAAGACGTTATATCTTCTCTTTTTACGGATTGCATTGTTTTTAATGTTCTGTTCCATTTTTAAGCATTTATGGGCTGAATTAATTTGAAAGAATACTTCGCCTCTGTAAGGCTGAAAGTCATTTATCATTTAAATGTTGACCCTGGTGACACAAATTACTGTTCACCTACATTACGGTGGTTTTAACGAACCAAATTTACTTCCCAGCAAAACTTTTGTAATGCAAGGGCGGAGTCAAAATATGTAAAATAATGCCACAACTTCTACCCTCTACATTAAATAGCAAGAACATTAGCTGAACACCCCTAAGTTGGACGATTTTTAACCTGGTACTTCAATTTCAGATTTTAATCTTTTTCGTGGGTGCGAGAGGCTAATGTATGGCAGAAACTTTTTGGGCAAGTGGGAAAGGATTTATTATCTTGCCCTCCTCGTCGTTATGCAAGCACGGATATTGACCTCATTACCAAACCCATATCTCTTCCGCTCATTAAATGCATATGCTGTCACTCTACAGTAAACTTATGGTTTGTTTAATATTTCAAAGTGCAGTATTTCCTTCGTAATGACATAATTTGGATTATTTTTATTATTTATTTTGCACAAACCGTTTGAATTTCAAGGAAGTTTGACAAGTTAAGCAATTGAAAACAGTTGACAAACCTCTTTCAGAGCTTAACGTATTTCGTTGGAACATATAGGGGCTTTTAATCACTTAGCGTTTTCTTTCATGTTTTGTTCGTTGCATAACAAAAAATTACTTTATTTTGGTTAAAGAAACATGTGCCGTTGTTGTATAAAAGAACGCATGTCATTCAATATTTCAACGTCCCTTAGCACTGTCACGTGATCGTGGATACGTGGATTTAAAGTTCAACTAAATTGGTCAACACATGTTCTTGTCTGCTACGGTCGTTAACTAGTACGTAACGGTGCACGGCAAGTTTTCTCTTCTGAGCTGCTCGAGTGATAGGACGTAGTCAAGAAGTTCCCGGGGAATGGGACTTCGTTTCGGCTTTCTCTAGAAATTTAATTTAGAGTTTTTTTGAAAATCACTCTAGCGGCATTAGTATTTTTTCACAACGAAACTCAGTATATACCATTTAAATTAAATAGGAAAAATAATTTCTGAAAGATAGGGAAATTGGATCATTAAGGATAGGAGTACCCCGAAAACTAAATTTAAAAACCGCTCTAGTGTTTGGTTTTCTCTATATTGTTTTAAAATAAAAGAAAAAATTAATTCAGTATATAAACTGTGTTTATAACGATGCATGTGTTTTATATTTAACAATCCATCGTCGTGAAGATAACAAATGTGAAATATTAATCTTATATGTGTGTGAGAATTATATTTGTATGTAAGAGTGCTCTGTAATAACCTTCAGAAAACATTTACGTTACATGTTAATAATCTTTAAATTAAATTTCAAATCCCCTGAAAATAGATGTAACTACTCGATTGTTGTTATTTGCTTAGTACATTGTAATTGTTTTAAATAGTGACATGTTTTTGTTCTATTGAAACATATGAACATCTTAAATACACAATGTAACTCGAAACTTTCTGTTATTTCTCTATATTTTAGTGAATGTAAAGATGATATCAAGGGCTCAATTCATAACCATGGTTACATTTAAAAATGTTTAAAAATACCCACACAGTATAGCTTTGTCAATTAGGGGTCATATATTTCATTAGTAATACCTATATGTCAATAATTTTTGTGGTTTAATCTCAATAATAATAATAATAATAATAATAATAATAATAATTTTTCTCTTTTTTATATATATAGCATGCAAGAATTTTAATTCTGTTCCCCTAATATAATACAGTAATGTCGTAACTTATTTCATTTCATTAATTAATAACGCCTAATTTGGATTTTATTTTTGCTTTTAAAGTTATTCCTCTTGCTGAGGAATTCGCTTAATTTATGCAGCGTGGCGCACTTTTTTTTGTTTTGTTAATTACCTAACGTTTAACAGCGAAAATCCGCATTAATGTGTGTGGTGCTGGAAAACCCGTCATATGGTTCCTTGGAGAGTGAGGACGATACATTAGTGAAGTTTTGTAACTCAGATAAAATAAATGCACTCTTCCATTTCTAAGGTGCGAGTTCTTATTGCGAACTGGAAATTGATACACTCTCCTGTTCTACTGTGAACACGTCACGTCAGTGAAATTGCCCAATGACACCCCCCCCCCCCCCAAGACAGAAAGCTTCTTCTGGTCTGTTTTTCACCTTCCTCGCGTTCTTCCCCTGCATCTTCATCTCGGTTCTGTTCTTTATGCTTTTCTTCTACGTCATTTCCCTTTATTTGTCCTGTGCTGTATGTTCTGATCCTTACTTTCATTTTCCATTCTATTTCTTGTCTATTTCTGCTTCGTCTTCTTTTTTCTATTTCAGACTTTAAATTTTCTTACTCGTTTTCTTTTTGATGTTGTGTTTCCTTTCCTCGTGTTCTGATTTTCATCACGCCATGTCTTTATTTCTAATTTTGTGCTTAATGCCTTGAAACTTGGCTATTGTAATTTGGCTATTTTGCATATGCAGTCTTCCTTCGGCTTCTTTGATTATTTCATTATTATTTATTTATTTGTCCTGGCAAGAGTTAGGCCAATTGGGTCTTCTCTTCTACGCTACCACCCGAAAAACAAACAAGCAAATATACACAGTGCAGTTTTACATAGTTATATAAAATGCAGGAAAAATGCCGATTTAAATATATATATACTGCATGTAAATAATATATATTTTAATATAATTAGAAAGTTCATAAAGATAGGAATTCTACTGGTTCTTCAGTATTTTTTCTCGAGTGCAAGGGGAAAATAAGCAGACAATTTAATTTACGTTTAAATTGTTATATTGTCCGATATCCCATATCTCAGGAGGAAGGGAGTTCCAGATTCTGGGAACTGACACGCTGAATGAGGTAGAGTCGAAATGTGTTCGGTGACGCGAGATAGACAGTAAAGTCATATTTCCGTTTCGAGTTAGGGACAGGTATACGAAGCGGGAGAGGTGGAGTTATGGAGGATTTTGAACAGGAGAGTAGGGGAATGGAAAGTCATGCGTTCTTCATTTGATTGCGTAGGAGTGTCTCGTGATCAAATTTCCGAGCGTCGAAGAAGTAAAGAACACAGACATTATGAAGGCGTTGTAATCTGTCGATCTAGCCAGTATTCAGATTAGAGTACAAGACATCACGATAATCAAAGTGAGACATACAAACACTTGAATGAGATTTTTTTCTTCTATTTCTTTCTCATTTTATATATGTCTTCTTCTATAGAGTTATTCAGATTTCGATTTTATTTGTTTTATAATTTACTTTTTGATCTAATCTTTTCCATGCTATAATTCTTATTCACCGTGTATTTATTAAATTTTTCTTCTTTCTTCCGGTCTGTCACTGTCTTATTAAACTTTTGGCTTTAATTTTCTTTTTCATATTCCGCCCTTTTTTCATTTATTTAATAATATCATTTATTCTTTTTTGTTCCTATTGTCCTATGTCCTATTTTCCTCTTTTTTCCTATTCTTATTTTATTTTGTTTACTCTTGACACCGCCAAGGGTGGCCGAGGTCGTTAAGGCGCGGACTTGTGATCGGGAAGTCTGGGGGTGCGAATCCCACCAGGACTGTCCCCCCTGATTGGGGTTTCTTTTTTCCAGGTTTTCCTCGGTCCTTATAAATGGCAAATACCGGGGAGGTACCCTAAACTTAGGCCTGGAACGTTTCCTTCCTTAAAAAAATCCTTTTCGCTTTCTTTTAGTTTTGCCCCTTCTTATGCATGCTATTTCTCTTGGGCCGTCTTCATCTTTCTCCATTATTTCATCTTTGTCTTTTTTTATATTGTTTATTCATATATTTACTTCAATTATTCTATTCTCAGGTGCCAGGCTATCGCGTATATTTTTCTCTCGTGCGTAATCATTTAAATCATCTCTGTTCTACCTTTTTATCTTGTTTGTTCTTAAATTTTCAATTGCCAATTCGGCTTCTTTGATTACTTCATTATTACTCTTTCATCTGTTTCTTTTTCATTTTATACATCCTCTATTTCTAGTCTTATTTCTCTTCGTTATTTTCCTATTCATGCTCAAATTCTCCTTCATAGTTTATTTCTTCAAGTTTTGTTCTTTCTTCTTCTTTCTTTACATTCTGGCCCTCCATGACGGTCTTGTTAAGGTATTGTCTTTAATTTCCTTTTTAATTTTTCTTCATTTTCTTCTTAATATTATTTATTCTTTTCCGTTCATATTCCATTCCTTCTTTCCTGTTTTGTTTTCCTATTTTTGTCATGTTTTTTCCCATTCTCGTGCATGTTGTTAATCATTTTTTGCAAGTTTTGTTTCAACCTTATTTCCTTCCCCCCCATCTTTTTTAGGTTATGCTAATTTATTTTTCTTTTTTTTTTCTACAATTATTTTTTCTTTATTTTCTTCCTTTGTCCTCTTCTCAGATATATTATCATGTACATTTTTCTTTCGTGCGCAATCATTTGTTTTATATATATATATATATATATATATATATATATTTGTTTTTGTAGCTACAGAACTTCAAAAACTTGTATCTTGGGTTTCGTTGTATATTTTCAAATGTTTAGTTTATCGCCACAGCTCTGTAGAAACGAAACAAACGAAAGCGAATCTATTTGCACATTTTCCTGTTTGTTTCATGAAGTGCGGTGCACATCCCAGTGGCCAGGTAACCTGGCAACTATTCTAACAATGGAAAGAAGCCGAGACCGCGTTTCCCTGCAAATACCAGGTCTCCTATAGGAAATTTCTGCCTTCCCAGCCTCCCTAAAGCCAGTTTCGTCTCCTTTTATAGCTTCCAAGTAAGAAGAAAACGCGGAAAATGAATTCCTCGCGAGCATTTAGAAACGGGAGTCGACCTTCTTCACGGGAAATTTCATTGATCTTTTGAAACTTGTTCCACCTTCACTCTGCTCTCAATAGCAGGTAGAAGTCAAACATCTCCTCACGAGTGAGCAATTTCCAGAATATAAAGGAACGGCAAAGAGGGATAGAAAAGTGATTCTATTCTGCATGAAGTCATATATCATGCCAAATGCTGCATTGCCTCCGGATATGACCTTCAAGAGCTACACTACTTTGCAACAGGCCTGAGTCAGTGAAGAACTTTTTGTTCACCTACATTGCATTATCATACCAGTTCTAGAAATAAAGTCCTCATCGACATTTTAGATGGTTTTAGCAAAAACCTTACCAGCTAGATGAAATCAAATCAATAAATTGGTTTTTATTTTGTGTGTGACGTTTCTATCCCATAGTTATTATTTTAAAAAAATGGACCATGTTAAATGCCACAATTTGGTCTCTCAATGAATATAAGTCAAGGTCCGACTTGCCTACGGAGCATTAACACACCTGCTTGGGGCACAAGTACAGTCATTTTAGATAAAGCTTGGCGCACACACTTAAACACTGTCTTCGATTCTTGATATTGTTTCGCCACTTTCAGAACCACTATTACCTAGTGTCGGCTTTTTGAGTCATAAAGTCAGGCATGAATACAGGCAGTCATCCACTTTTCTGGCACTATTTGAGTAAAAGCTTCTCGTCTCCATGTCTTGAATTTTATTTCTCGTCGCGGTCTACTGTTTTATAAGAGGGTTGTTCTTCTCATTTGGCGCTATAGCCCGGGGTGAGCCTTGCCGCAGCGACCTCTGCATCCTCTACCTCCGTCTTACAACTTCATCGATAGAAGGCAGTATTGCAGAGGAGCATGTGATAAGCATGCGGGCATTCCGCCGGTCGCCTGTCACTCAACTTTCATGACCGAAGAACGTCACCTCTCTCTCAGGCAGGTTCTCTCAAGAAGCTGAGTGGGCCCGTTCCAGACTTTCCTAACTCAGAAAAATTCCTAAGTACCGGGAATCGAACCCGGGACACACGGCTTTACTTCCCTTATGATGGAAAAATATTAATGGGCTCAAAACAGAACCTTGAACACTATGCTTTACCACTGACCATTCGAGCATCCGTTGTAATTGTCTGAAGAATTGCTTTTATAACTTATTTATTTGATTGTTTGATAGATATAATACAATTCATTGATAACTTTTGCCCTTAATACCATAACAGGATAATTTGAATAAGATTATGTTATAATTTACACAGTCAAAAGCTCTTAATTTTCACAAAATATTCCTAGTATTCCTAACATATTTATTATCAAGAGATTTAAGAACTTCAATAGTTAACTCGAAAGTTGCATCATGGGTTGACATGTTTTCACTAAATCCAAACTGTCCCCTTGCTAAAATAAACGACCATCGAAAAGTCGCTCCACAACCACTAGGGAAGCGAATTCGGATGGTAACACTGACCGCGCGCCGAGGTATAGTTATTGTGTTCACCTAGCTACCAAGGCAAGCACACACCTCAAAGTGCAAATCTTGGCAACGGTGAGCGGATTATGTGCTAAAAACCGATTTCGAAGTAAGGGATATCAGAAATGTATAAGTACCAACATTTTCTAGTACGGCGCATATCACCCGAGTGCGGAAGAACTTATCGATTACCTGTTGTTATGTTTATCAAGGTGGTGACAAGACCACCTCCTTGGTCTAATAGTTAGTGTTGATGACTGTTGGCCAGGAGACCGGGTTTCGACTCCCGATACATACTTAGGAATTTTTCTAAGTTAGAGAGGAGTGGAACTGGGTGCATCCAGCCTCGTGACGATAATTGGGAAGTTGCCTGATGAAGAGATGGCGAACTTTGATTACGAAAGCCGAGGGATATACGATCGGCGGGATACCTCCCTGCAATACTGCCATCTATCAATGCAATCGAGGTAGAGAAAGCAGAGGTCGCCGTGGCAGGCCAGGTCTCATCCCGGGCTGTAGCGCCAAACAAATAAAAGAAGATTTTTTGAGGATAAAATGATATTAAAAATTGAATAGACCAATTCGAAGTATTAATTTTATTCAAAGTGTGAAGTAAACAACAAGTAGAGACAGAATTTATTCTGCAGATTCTAGAGTTTTCTGTTTTTGTTGAACGAGGGTAGGTCCATAAGTTTCCGACCTAACTATTTTCTGGGCATGGTAAGGACGAAAACTATATTTCACTTTACGATGCAGTTACCCTTTATTGCAATACACTTCTCACATCTTTGAATAAACATTTCAACCCCCCACTCCCAAATGGTCAGAAGTCTTGTCTTCAAAATGGGCATAAACAACATCCATCACTTCTTCATTGCACTTAAATTTCCTTCCTCGAAGATTCTTTTCGAGTTTTGAGTACGAGTTATGAATAGTCACTGGGAGCTAGATCTGGGCTGTAGAGTGGATGGCCGATCTCCTTCTTCACAGCTTCCTTTGCAACAAGATCTGTGTGCACAGGCGCGTTGTAGTGAAGAGGACGCACACCCCACTCAGCTTCCCTCGCATTTTCTCTTTGTCGGAAGCACGTAGTCTGTGCAGTAGGCCAGTATAGTACTCCCCATTTACTGTGGTGTTCCTGTCCTTGAAGTAAATGAAGAGTATTCCTTCACAGTGCCAAAAGATTGTGGCCAAGTTCTTCTTGGTTGATTGAGTGACCTTGGGCTTTAGAGGCGGTGCTTCGCCAGATTTACGCCACTCCATTGATTCTCTTTTGGACACGAGATCATAGTAGAGAACCAAAGTTTCATCTCCTGTAACAATGGTTTGCAGAACTTCTCTCTCGTTGCAACGGCAGAGATCCAAATGTGCTTGACAACAAATGACTCGTTGCTGGTTTTGGACTGAGGAAAAATGTCTAGGCACCCATCTTGCACTAACCTTATTCATGTTTAAATGTTCATGAATAATTCGAAGGGTTGTTGTTTTAGAAATACACAACCTTGCCGCTATTTCTGTTTTTTTTTTTTTTTTGAGTAGTGTTTAACGCCCGTTTTTACTACTGACGCACCACAGGCGGTGGACACTGGTGATACATGAGATGAAATGATTAATTGGGAAAGGATATTTTTTTTTTAAGGAAGGAAGCGTTCCAGGCCTAAGTTTAGGTACCTCCCCGGCATTTGCCAGTTATGAAGACTGAGGAAAACCTGGAAAAAAACCCAGTCAGGGAGGACGGTCCTGGCGGGATTCGAACCGCTATTTCTGTAACTTTCAGCCGTCGGTCTTCCATAATTTTTCCTTCCACAAGAACGAGCGATGTTTTCAGGAGCGAGCACCTCTTTGTCCTCGTATACGCTCAACCCCTCCTTACAGTTATTAAAATTCTAGGAGTATGCGACTTACATTCAGCAATACCAGTAGCAGTCAAGTTGTGCATCCCGAATTTACGCTGCCAGAAGCCGCTGCAGGTTTTAACCATGATTTAGCGGCATCTAATCTCTACTTCTTAATGACCGAATACTTTCTTTATATTACTTCGTGGGCCATACAGTCCCTATCTCAAATTGCTTGTCAAAGAACCCTCTACAATCTTTGAAATAATTACGATGTAGTGAGTGAAGGTGTGGTGAGGAGTTAGTATTTTGTCAAGACATTATAAAGAAGGGCACTACTGGATAATCCATTTAGCCCTTTGGGCCAGATATCCTGTGATGTGAAGAAGGCTATTTGGGATCTTTTTACGGAACAAGGGGCTCATCAAGTTTAGATTTTTTCCGATATAACCTACACGAATTAACTGCAGTAGTAGACGACCTGAAAGAGGTTTTCTAATACCACTCTTGGGCGAAAGGAAATTGACCAATAACTGGGTTACCTCCACCGGCAATGAAGATGGGTGAAATCCTAAGGGTGGGTCCTTGCAAAGACGACAAGAGGGTTGGTCGAGATTGGTTTCGTTTTCCCAGGGAAAAGCCTAATTCGATAAAAACCCCCAAAACTACTCCACCTCTTCGCCATTCTGGAAGGTTTCCCCGGGGATTGCAAGGGGATAGGGAGATAGATAACCAACCCTTACCCTGGTGACCACAGTCACAACAAGCCTCCCCTCTCACCCACCCTAGCAATTGGCTAATGGTACCAATGAGGTTAGCTGCCCCGTAGCTGCATTGGAAAAGGTGGTTCCGATTAACCCCCCCCCCCCTTCCCCAAGCCCCCTCCATCCTGCTCGACGTTAAATAGCGGACAGCAAACTGCTAAGCAAGGGTAGGATGATAGACACATAACTCCAAGTCCACATTTTGGTCTGAATAATTGAAAATGAGCAATGAATAATTAGAGGCAGGAGTGAATTACACGCCGCGTGATAGACAGGTTTAACTCTGGGGGTCTTAGCAACTCTGCAATTTACTACTGAATAAACTCACGTTTTGCTGAAAGCTTGCCCAAGTTTTTCTCCAGTACTTTCCTACTGTGCGGTCACAAAACAAGAGAGAAGCAAGCAAAAAGATACTTTACAGCCTTCATTTATTCTGGAGAATTATTTTGTTCTTTATCTCCTTCTTCAAATGTAATTCCCTTTAGTAATAAATGCAGAGACATTTTACAGACAGCCCCTAATGTATAAGTGCACAAGTTTTAACAAGAAAGTCTACGTTTTGTACTGCGACCTCCAATAGCTTTCTACGAGGATAAGGATTCGTGGACAAACATTTTGGCTAAATGCAAGAGTGCAGAAAAATGAACAGAGAAATGTCTACTACATTCCTTTACGGGATTGAATAGATTTTTCGACGCACTTTCACTGTGCCATCTCAAACTTTTGACTTCGGGGTGTAATGATGGATCCATATTTCGACTACAGCTACAAAACAATGCTGTAACTTTTTCAAACATGATTTTGGAATGTCCTTTCTCGAGCGTTTTTTTTTTTTGACCTGAATCAACAAAGGGGCACTTAGTTTCTTCATGCAGGATATTATGTACCCGTTCATATGAGATGTCTATTAATGCCTCGGTCTTCTATCACAATACCATGGATTTTATCGGCCATCTCTTCAGAAAAAACTTATGGGCGTCCGGAGCATGCAGCATTTACAGTACTCGTAAGGCCACGTTTAAATTAATTTATCCAGTCTTGAGTGCTGGTGCAGAGTCCCAATGCACTTCTTCAGCTAAGTTTGTAACTAGGCCATAATGCACTTTTTCTTTTTTCTTTTTAATAAAATTGTTTTATCACTGGTATTTTATCCATTTCTAAGAAACTTGATATACAGAACACTCAAAATACATGCACAGAACTGCGCGTTGCATCTGTTTGAAAATATCACGCCTCTTAACAAAAATTCCCGTCATTTCGATGAAATTTACCTGACTTATCACTCGTAAATATTTATAGTCAATGATCGGATCAGCTGTTGTTGATTTTTGTCCGACCTGGCATGGTTTCAGAGTTGCCAATATGATTACTTAGGCTAATATATCTTAGAAATTAGATTAATAGTTATTATGCAATATCACTAATTGCAGTGTAACGCTATTTCGAAATCACAGTCAAGAATATATAAATTAAAAAAGTATTAGTAATCATTAGTGACCATCTTTAGTTGGTAATACTGGAGTATTATACCATTTTTATAGTATTGAGTGTTATAAGTGTACTTTCTAGTTTGAGTGTGTTGTGTAAAAAGAAATACTCAGGACGAGCTGTTTAAAAAATAAAATTTGTAACTCAGTTCTATTAAAAACGAAAATATATTTTTAGGCTTTTCAGGAGATATAAAAAATATAAAATTGGATAAAGTAATTACATCTTCATTAAGAAAAATTATTACTGTTGATATTTTTCTTTTTGCTCTTTAAACTGTTTATGTTTTGAATTACTAGGTGTCATATTTAGGTCCAGGATAGAAAAACTGTCACTTAAAGCTTAAAGAAAAAATTCTGACGTATGCATTTTGCATCTTTATGTCATGGTTGGAAAATGTTTATACTAAAAATTCTAAATCTGATTTTAGATTTAAACTAATGGATTATCTATAATTAAAGGAATAATTCATAATAGTTACGGAAATACAATAGTCTAAACCTGAGTTCCTGGCAAACCTAACCTGACCCACTCTTTAGCCAAGCACGTGCCAGAGTATTCCATGCCATATGCCATAAACAGCAATTTTTATGAGCAAACTACCTCTTTCGAAAGCATTAGACGTTAATTTTTTTCCACAGCTGTTTCGTTAAAGGAATATCTGAACCAGAGTTGTGTTTTCATTTTTCCCTCCATATACAACTGCATTTCCATTCCAAAAGTTGTTTATTTTTATATCTAGGAACGTGACAGTTAATAATATACGACATCATGACGTATGCATACGAGGAAACGCCTCCTCTGTGATATACTCGGCAGTACAGAATGCATGACCAGCTCTACTGATACAATGGCTACAAAAATGTTGAGTTGTATGAAAGTTGACAGTCAAATTTCCTTTCGCCGCTCTCAGACAAGTGCATGCGCGCGCATAGAAGTGGGAAAGAGCTGGGGATAGCAGCTTCAATTTCCTGATATGTCCAATACAGAATCAGCGACAAAGATATCGCTATATGATGCATTCCATTGTGATGTCAACCGGTGACTTTGAGATAAAATATATATTCTGTGATGCCTAATTCCTTTCTCTAGCATTTATGTTTACCAGGGACGAATTTTCTAGCAGTTTGCTGATTAGCGTAGCCCCCATAGTTTCTTAGAACTATTGTTAAATGTGTTCCATTGCTTAAGCAAATAATAAATGCTCACCAGAGTACTCCTATACCTGAATTAGAGGCTATTCTCTATTTGGTTTGTAGACACCTTATAAAATGTATCTATAAAGAATGAAATTACGCTCCAGTAAATTATGACACTTGCAAAATAGAAAATGTGCAATATTTCATTGTACCAGTTGCACACAACTGATAAGTGAGGTAAGAAGAATATTGGCAGGGAAAAAACACAAATAACATAATAAGAAATCAAGAAGAGTTCCAAATTTTACAAAAAATTACCACAAAAATATTTAAGAGAAATATGAAAGATTATAGAAACACAAAAAACTACGAGGGTTACCCTTTAAGTTGTTACAAACGACCACTAGGTTACGCTTTTGAGATATATCAATACTATTTTCTAAACAATTGACAACAATGTCATAAAAGAGCTGGAGCTTAAAAATTGACCAAGTAGTTTGTTTAGAGTGAGTGTTTTAAAAAAGCAATTTTGCAAATTTCACGTGAAAGTTTTCGTTGGATGGTTTTTTATAATTTTAATAAAGACCCAACTTAACAGTAATGTATAGAATCCCTTCATTCAACTTTTGGTAACGAAACACCATCAGAAAAGAAGGTTCACAATTGGTTTGCAGAATATCGTCATGGTCGTGCGTCCGTCAGTGATGAATTTCGTGAAGGTTGACCACAATCTGTAGTCATTCCAAAAACATCGCAACATGATTGAAGAAGATCGGCATGTGACTTACAGTGAGATAGAGGCATCCTTAAGCATTTTGAAGACTGCAATACATTCGATTTTGCATGAACATTTAGCTGTGAAAAACATCTGTTCCTGATGGATTCCGCATAATTTGGCCAAAGCTCCAAAAACGCTCATGTTAATTGATGAAATGAAATGCTCAAAAAACTCCACCGAGGAACTGTAAAATCCGTAGACAACATCGTAACAGATGACGAAACTTGGATATATTCTTATGAACCGGAAACTGAACAACAATCCACAGTTTGGATGTTCCAAGATGAACCGAATCCCACAAAAGTTGTTCGTTCACGAAGCACTTGCAACAAAATGATCGCTTGTTTCTTCGGTTGTACTGGACATGTTGCTACTATTCTTTAGAGGATCGAAGAACAGTTGATGCTGAATGGTATACAACAATTTGTTTGCCAGAAGTCCTCGAGGAAATCGGGAAAAACAACCGAAAACGTCGCATCATTCTTCATCATGACAATGGCAGTTCTTACTCAGCTCTTATTTGAAGGAGAAAAGCATCGAATTAATGTCTCATTGCCCGAATTCACCTGATTTATCGCTAACGACTTCTTTTTGTTCCCGAATGTCAAACAAAAAATGCGTCGACAGCGATTTTCATCCCCTCAAGAAGATGTCGAATCCTTTAAAAAGGACATTTTTGAGATACCAACTTCAGAGAGGAAAAAATGTTTCCAGAATTGGTTTGAACAGATACAAAAGTGTATAAATCTTAAAGGCGAATATATTTGGAAAAACAATAAAACAGTCTTTTTTATTTCATTTCTGGTAACAACTTAAAAAGTAACCCTGACAAAACATAGGAAAAAAAATAACAGTACTCACAAAGACTTATACAAAGATATGAAGAAATGGAAGAGGTCCCAAGCGTAATGATAGATGCGATTAGAAACAGAGTAGGAAGAAAAAGTAATAACTAATAGAATAAAACAATTATGGCGAACCATTTTTTCATCTTTTTCCCTTGAAATTGTTTGTTACATTTATGCAGCTGAGAAGTTACCCCAGTACAAATTTCCTACAATTGTCTGGCACAGATCCATACAAGGTGATTCGCCAGGACTATTCAAAACTACAATACTTCCTTCATCATCTCTATTTCCTGGTACTCATATGAGTACGCCAGAGGTAGCCGGGTGTTCCTTCACTAATGAGGGTTCTGCTATTTAAAGAGTTTAAGTGAATGGGTTAAGGAGAAAATTTTTAAATAAATGTATAAAAATATTCTCAATAAATGTTTTAAAGAGGTGAACATGTCATTTAATTTTTATAATTTTTTCACTTCGACATATTGAAATTCATGATGTGCTTTTTAAAATGCAGCAGTAATAACAAATAAAACCCATAACAATTCAAAATGGGCAAAAAATAAAGTTTTAAACCTTAAAATAGGCAACAGTAGCTAAAAAATACAATAATAAAAAACATGTTCATATCTATCTGACTTTTAAATAGAAAAGGGATTTTGCCTAACTCCCGGGCTCTGCTAATGAACAACATCTCATACATAAAAATCCCTGGTGATATAAATGACAACGATGGCGGACATGACTCGGCAAGAGTAAGACATACATAGTACACTTGCTTTCTGTTTATTTAATTTTTTAGGGTCATATAAAGAATACGCCCCATGAGATTAGATACGGATTAGAGTTTATGAAAATGAGCTCAGAGGAAGCAGATGTTATGCGAAAATGTTTTGGATACAAAAGCCCATCTTCCTTCCTTTTTCTCGTATTTTTCCAACAGCAATTTGTTTGCTTTTGCTTTTTTTTTTTTTTTTTTTTTTTTTTAACGCAGCAGTCTTTTTAAATATTTAGACGAATGAACAAATATTCCTTTCGAAACACCTGATCCTCACCCTTATGCTGACTAGGTACCTTTCCCCCCCGTTCTTCCTCCCCAGTTGAGACGTGACAGCAAGCTAACAAGACCAACTCATTGAGTTTCTCTCTTTGACCATTATATTTGCGATTATTTCCAATTCGCTGGTTTCCGACAAAGAATCTTCCCTTGCTTCGAACAGTAATTGCTAGATATGAGCAGTGGTGCAGACGACGTATAGCGGTTAAACAATATTCTGACACATCAAGGCGGAACGGGCAGCTGGGCGCCCGACCATTCTTGGTTCGAGACGGGCGCAGGACAGCGTGAATAATGTTGCTATGGTAACAATTTTTGCGTATATTTCAACGTCTCTCTTTCCATATATTTTTTATGCGGTTGTCATAGAAACTGTGTGCACCGTTTTTTTTTTTCTTTCACATACTGAAGTTTGAACGAAAGGTCTGATTAGGAAAGGAATAATTAAACTGCAGTATTTTGGCAACATTCATTAAATTAACTACCTTGCATAGAAAGAGCCTTTTATCCTCATTTAGCACTATCAGTCATCTTAAATGCATATGAAACGTAAGATCTTGTGCGCCTAATCTAAAAACATTAAAACCGAAGTGTTGGGAGATTGCGTTAGATGAAAACCGTGTGGCTATCAGGGCTGCCACAAAGTGATATTTGTGACTTGGGTACCGCCGAAAAATTAAGTTACCGCTTTTCTGTACTTCAAGTTTAACCGGAAGCGAAGCTATGACTCCAATTTTAAATGAAACACATAATATATTTTTAAAATTTCAAATAATTAGGAGTTTTTCTTCTAAAAATAATAATTTAAAAACACGTAAATAAGATTTGTTTTGAATTTTAGATGTATTATTTTAATTGCACTGATTTAAAAGTGATGTGGGATACTATACATTTGAACGAAGCATTTGAGAATGTTGTCACTAGATGACAGCGTTAGTCTGGTAGCAATTGGTGACGTGCAACACAAGACATTCTATGTTTACAATAGTGAAACAGCAGTTGTTCATTTGAGCAAGTGAACACATTTTGAAGATGGTCGGTCGGACAAGGGAGTTGACGATTTTATCCGAGCAGACAGAAGGGTAACTATAGACACCATATCCGTTGCCATTGGCTGTTTACACGGCATGACCTATCTCATAATGCATGACAGGTTAGGTGTAACCTGTGCCACAGATTACACAAAATACAAAGGTGCAAGGTGCGTAAGGTACGGCCGGCTGCGGCATGTCCCCTGAAGAGACGCAAAACATGTGCGAGCGGTTAGAACTTATTCTGGAAGGCCTGTCGTTTCTGACCTAGTGTGTTTAATTTGTAGATCTCTATTACAGGGCGAAAGCTGTAAAAGTGGTAAATTATTTAAACTATAAAATGATTTTATATTAATTAGGATGTGGTTTACCATTATTCTCTGTAGTACACGTGCAAATAACCCCAACCAGATATTATTGCTGTTCATTTCTCGATTTCAGAAAGTACAGAGATAAGGTAATTGAGCCTGTCTGCTTTCTTTTTCTCTCATTTGCTGAATGGACGTTGCCTGTAGCTGATTACATGCCAGTTGTGAGCCTTGCATGATGCACGCAATTCTGTGTACCTTGGAAATGAAACGTAGAAGCCAATTAACTTTTCATCTGTGCCTTCCCTCTTACCCTTTGTCGGGGCACGTCACCTTCCTTCCTTCCTTCCTTCCTTCCTTCCTGACACATGCATGCATTTATAGCTTGTCTTTGCTACTTAGCGACATCACACTTTTGTTTTTAACCACGAAAGCCACCGGAGCATTCTTAATAATTTCACAAACAGAATTTAAATTTAAAACTGTCGAGAATAATTTCAGTGACGTTTGCTTTAAACTTAATTTAGAATCCATGGCTAAAACTAGTTCGTTGTAGCTGTGACAGAATTTAAATTTGAAAAATAATGCTAACATAACATTGACATGTATTTATATTTCAAATATACTGCTAAAAAGTCTATTGGCCCATACCTTCATAGTACCGCATATAATTTCCCTTAAACTGTTTTTTGTCCAATTATCAAAGACGTTTGGATTTGTGAGTTTGGCGTGATTTATTTACGGACGCTCTTTAACATCTCAGATCATCAGCGTCCCAATCTATTCAGGGCGTGAAACTGCCGACAAATTTTACTAAGAGACCTCTTCTTCCAGGCTTGAGGTTCTTTTACGTGCCGTAAATGTACGACATGGGATCCACTTTACTTCCCTTCCGAAGGAAGTCATACTAAGGATTTTTACGCCCGAAAAAATCCATCGACCTTGTCCGGGATTGAACCCGCGATCTTGGGTTTAGGAGACAAGTATGGTTACCACTACACCACCAGGACCGACAAGACGTGTAAAAATGATGTACATAATAAATAAGGTACACATGACTCTTGTACTTTATTTATTATGCAACATGGTTCCATGCACAAGGCATCTCTCAACATACTCCCCACCAAACGCCAGTGCACCGTCCTGGCAACTTTATTATGACGTCGGGAAACCATTGTTTTGGAGTACTACGCAGCTGCCTGAATTTTCGCATTGTTGCCGAATTTTTACCGCCCAGCGAGTTCTTCATGCTGTCACGTATACCCCGTAAGGGGGGGGGGCTTCGGTAGTTGCTCTTCAGATGCTCCTGGTACGGGCTCTGCGGACCCTGAGTACTTCTGACGTTACTAGAAGAAGCCGGGCCGGACATTTTTCGAGCCCCTCCCGATGGGGAGTTGTCCGGATTGGGTTAGACTCGGCTTGGCAGTTGTCCCGGAACTCACGGGAAATTGAGTACTCACACGGACAGTGTGTCCCAAGGGAGTGCCGCAAGCGTTACTGAGGCACCACAGGCGATGGACACCGATGATACATGAGATGAAAGGATAAATTGGGAAAGACTTTTTTAAAAGAAAGGCCTAAGTTAGGGTACCTCCCCGGTATTTGCTATTTATGAGGACTGGAAAAAACTTGGAAAAAAACCTAAGTCAGGAAGGACGGTGCTGGCGGGTATCAAACCTCAGACCTTCCGCTCACGAATCTGCGCCTTAACGACCTCGACCACCCCTGGCGGTTTTGTTTAGGTCATTATTTAATAAAATTATTTAATTTCACACTTTCGCTCAGGACTCCTTTTAGGGCTGGTGGCATCTTCACAGCAAGGTTTTTACGGTGCAGGACGCAGGACGTACTCTTTCACTTTTTGTTTAATTTTTGAGATAAAACCAGACGTCGTTTCAGTCATGGCCTTCGTGCCGTCTGTGCAAACATCGACACAATTATCCCAAGGAATGACTTCCACTGTTACCTGCGGGAGGTCAAGTATGCACCTCGGTTATTTCTATTTGATTCTTACCAACATACAGCTCACGGCAGCACAAAAGTCACGATTTTCATTTTTTTATTATTCCAGTTTCTTTAAGTAGCACTAGGAGATGTTTTATTAGGAATCGCTGCTTTGGAATAACATTTTAAAATGTTACATGCCTGGGCTAAAATATTATTCCAAACAGAAAAAGGGAACAAAAGAGCTTTAAAATAAAATGTCACAGTATCGAATTAATATTTCAAATGTAATAATATTACATTAAGTTATAAACAGCCTAATAACGATACAAGTAACATGATATAACTTAATTTAGCTGCAGACTTAATATAATGACGCTTTGACATTTAAAAAACGTAACAAAACTAACAAAGTAGAACCAGAACAAGAAATAAAACAAACAAATGAACAAACAGAACGTTGCACACAAATATCGGATAACTTAAGCCACTTGGTTTCGTTGCCAGGTAACGTGTAATACGATTGCAGGGAAACTCATTATTTTAAACATTTGCAGAGTAGAGCTTTTCAAACTAAGAAATGCGAGCTTATAGGTATAGACAAAAATCGTGTCTGGGCGTAGAAAGCAGCTTAAGCTGGTATTAGTACCTGTTGAACATTTATAATGCACTTGAAGTGGGAACTACTTAGAAAATGAACATGTTATGTGAAAACAGCTGCTACTAAATTGATTTTTTCTTTTAATTGCTTACTATTTAAAATCTGCTTAAAAACATTTCAATTGTGTTTTTGACGGCATGTAAATAAACTTGAATCAAAGATTTTAAAATTATTTAAATGAACAACAGCTCTTTGTTAAAAGCATTTGTAATATTTTTTTTTTAATCCAAACCTTCTTTAGCAATTTTTTTTTCCAGGCCCTGTTTTTAAAACGTCAGATATCTGCACGATAGTCGTTTCCATAACTTTATCTCTTCAATAAGTGTTTCTGAAAAACCAGATAGCGGTTTTGAAACTGAAAACCTATCGATAACTTACTGCGAAAATATTCCTAAACGCGAATCGTACAAATAGGGAACCGCCACAGGTGGCCGAAGTCGTTACGGCGCGTACTCATGAGCGGGAGGTCTGGGGTTCGATTCGCACCAGGTCCGTCCTCCCTGACTGAGTTTTTTTCAGGTCTTCCTCAGCCCTCATAAATGCCAAATGCCGGGGATGTACCCTAAACAAAAGCTTAGAACGCTTTCTTCCTTTAAAAAATACCCCTTTCCCAATTTATCATTTCATTTCATGTATCATCAGTGCCCACCGCCTGTGGTTCCTCAGTAGTAAAAACGGGCGTTAAATATATTGATAAAAAGTAGGGAGAGAGAGAGAGAGTTTAGTGCGAAACGAAAGCTATCAGGTAATAGCAGCAGTAATAATAGTAGCAATTGATGTTTACAATAGCGAAAGAGCAGTTGCAAGATGGTGACTTCTGCGTGACTGTGTATTCCTCCGTTTTGCAATTTTTGTGGGCAGAAGGTATGAAATATTCATAAATGCTTCACATATATGGCGAGAAATGCCTGTCACTTTAGGCTTGTTTACAATTAGAGCAGAAATTCGCTGAAGGGCGGACTTGTATCCAAGGCGAACATCGCATTGCCCGGCCAAATTTGAAGACTTAATATTAGCAGACATAATAACCATAGACTGTATAGCCGCTGTTATTGATTGTTAACACGGAATGGTGTACATCATAAGCAAGATAGGTTAGGTTTTCATGAAGTCTGTTCACGATGGGAGAAACTTGTTCTTTGGCTAGTGTAAAAAGCAATTTCAGTTGGCGGTTAAATTAGAAGTCTGGGCCATAAGTACTTGCAGCATTAGCAGTCATTTCTTAACGAATAAACATCTCACAGTAGAGAAACCTTAAGGAAGTCCCTGGGAAACACAGAATCAGATAAGAGGTTGCGGTTCCGTGCTTGGAAGACACGGTAGCTCAGTTGGTAGAGCATCAACCAGGAAGAATGAAGATCCGTGGTTCGAATATGGGGATTTTTAAGAGCAATTCTTTATTTCCAACTTATGCCTTTCATACAGCTAGCATGTTTCCATATACAAGGGTCCGTATTGAGGCAACAAATAATGAATACTCAGTGAAAGTCCTATTTATCCCAATTTCTTAAAGTATTTCCGCTGACATCCTCTGGAACCACGTATGGAAGCTGTCACGCCACTCAGTTTCCGACACTGCAGATAACCCCCTCCTCTTATGCTGCAACCGCTTCTTCGGGGCTAGAAAATCGGTGACCTCGAAGTCGGTTCTTCACAGTAGGGAACAGGAAGCAATTGCATGGTGTCAGGTCGGGACAATACGATGGTTCAGTTATTAGTTTTGCCTCAGTACCTTGCAGAAACTCCATTGTAACATTAGCGGTGTGAGCTGATACATTACCCCTTAGTCCTGTCTTTGATGACGTTCTTGAATTTTTTGAAACACACTCTGAAGGCAAACTTCTGTGTTCTATTTTGCACCAACATTCTCTGATTTTCACAGTGGTTGGCAAGTGAGCATTTGTGGAGAAGAAAGAGGCAGCCGTTTTCTTTTCCACGCTCCTTGGCCTCTTGACTTTGACGATTGGTTGGTCATCAGGGAAAACCCAAATGAAGTACTGACGTTTTGTTTCTGGATCAAACTGATACATCCATGTTGAAGAAGGTGTTCATGAAAGACGGTTGAAACACTCGGCGAACTAATCGCTAATGCCAGTCAATGTCCTTGTAGGTTAGTCTTGGATCTTCCCTGATCTTTGTTTCGACAGAGGTGATGTTCTACTCAGTCACTATTGTTCACATTTTCCAGACTTAAGGTAACCAGGAAGTGCAAATCTAGCTAATAAAGCAGCATATACTTTTGTACGGTATCTCAGAAATTTATAAAGCTATCAATATGAACACTTTATGAGATATTAAGAATGCTTAACTAAAGATGATGTGTAAATTTTAATTCTCTAATGTAATTTTTTAAACATTTTAATCAAAAATAAATCTTATTACTCGATAGCCTAAAATTTGGACATAAATGTGCATTTTTGTTGAAAATTTACACGCATAATGTATGCAAATGAGAAATATGGTAACTATAAATATTTTTATACCACTATTAGCTGATAAAATTCAGTACCTTTAAGAAATGAATAATATATCCAGTTTTATTAAAATTTTGAAAATTAATTTCTTTTCAAGCAACGAGCATAGATATATTATTCTAGTTCCCAGGATGGCATGTTATCTGCAGTTTAAGCAACCAAAAAAATCATTTCAAAACCACCAATAGTTTATGAGAAAAATGAATGATTATATCAATGTTTTCAGTTTTTTAAAAATATATTATTTTGGTTTAATTTTTTTAAAAAACATTTTATGTGCATAAGAGAATTAAAATTTACAAAGTATTTTTGATGAAGCTTTTTTAATTCTCTTAAAAATTTCATATTGCATAGCTTTACAAATTTCTGAGATACCGTGCAAAATGTACACTGCTGCATTATTTGCTAGTTTCTGGTTACCTTAAAACATGAAATGTAGGAAAATGATTAAAACAAAAGAATTTTGCCTACTGCCATGGTAACACCAATGACTTCAATAATTTCGACTCATCAACAATGCTTTCTTTAGAGATGGCCTATGTTCCATGTCTCAGTATTTATCTATTAAACCTCGTATAGAATTTAATTATGTCAATACAGTAAATTAAGATAAATTCGAGTGCAGGTTAATGCGGATATTTCATTTCCGTTCAAAGTCCAATGGATGGATATTAGGATTTAAAGTAGCGCCCACTCGATGTCACTTGTTCGACACTTGGCTGTTAATTCTGAATGAGATCCATAAACGACAAATGGAAAAGCACTTGAAGATGCAACTAGTAAATGACAATGCCGCTGTAATTTAGATGTCGTGTCAGGCTAAGAGCAACTTGACGTCATTGCCAGATATTCTCTCTCGAACTGATAGAGAGCAGGCTTTTGTCTTCATCGACATAGGTGTGCGCACGAGGACCCTTTACACCAACTCTCCAGCGGGGATATTGTAGTAGGTTGATCTAGTTTTCTGAACAACTACTCTTAAGTTTATTAATACAGCGAATTTATACTATTATGTGAAAGAAAAAATCAGGGATCTCAAACTGTCGATACCTTTCTACTGCTCAATAGATGGGCATCATATACACGGCTCAAAAAATTACAGGAACACATGTTTATATCAAAGCCCCAAAATAAATATTGATACAATTAAATTTTTGATAGTTTCTAATTATAAATTGAAGAGTTACACAAAATTAGAATACGCATTCTAACAAATTTTGATTTATAGGATTAGAAATACTAACAAATTATTGATTGGTATAGAAAACAAAGTGGAAATACGAGATTACATTGTTTAGTAATCAATGTTTCCATGGTTATTTCAACACTCAGTACCCAGGGTGTCCTCCGTGAGCTGTGATGACTTCACAACACCCTCGTGGCGTGCTTCACACCAGCCTCCTAATAAACATTTGTGGGATTCTCTCCCACTTGCATTTGAGAGTTCTCCCAGGTTCTGTGGCACAACAGGACGCTCGCCAACAAGTTTTACCAGTTTTTATCTCACAGATGCTCAATCGGATTGAGGTCAGGAGGGACATCTTTGGTATTCCGTGCTTGAGATTTAGCATTATCATGCATTAGAAGATTAGGGTCCATGCCATAAGCAAAGGTTACGACATGCTGAAGGATGTCATTAATGTAACCACGAGAATTCATGTGCTGTGGGACAACAGGACTCAAACCATAATCGAACCGCCTCCAAATCTGTCACATTCAATAATGGTGACTGGAGCAAAATGTTCACCAGAACATACAATCCGGAAAACGAAATCTTGACTCGTCTGTGAAGAAAACAACCTTCCATTGGCGGAGCTGACACTTGATATGATTCTGAGCAAATCTCAGCGGGCTTTCTTGAGCTGACGTGTCAAACGAGGAGCTTATTAGTTACTACAATTCTAGACCAATTCATGTATAATTAAACAAATGTTTATATGGAAGATGGTGGATTCTGAATTACTGCTACCATCTGTGGGTCATCCCGAGATCTTTTGAAATGACCCTTGTAATTATTTGAAGCCACAACTCTGGTATAATGTCTCAGTTTGCTGAAAGAAAACCACCATCACTTGGTGGATATCTGAGCCATAAATTTCCACCACTTCAGACAGGGACGCCCTGTGAACATCCATCGGGCTTTGATCTTCTGACCCCCAGGGGATGTCGGTCCTGGTGGTGTAGTGATTACCATACTTGCCTCCTATACCCAAGATTGCGGGTTCAAACCCGGCCAGGACTGATGGATTTTTTTCGGGCGTAAAAATCCTAAGTATGGCTTCCTTCGGAAGGAAGTAAAGCCGTGGGTTCCATGTCGTAGATTTACGGCACGAAAAAGAACCTCAAGTCTGAAAGAGAGGCCTCTGAGCAAAATTTGTTGGCCGTTTCACGCCCTGATTTGAATGAGACGCTGTTGACCTGAGATGTTAAAGAGCGTCCATAAATAAAATCAATAATAAAAAAAAAAAAAAAACAGGGGCCGATTCTTTGGAAGTACTTGAAAGAAAATTTCTTCGTTCCCTCACTTGGAATTACTATATAAAATCACCAATCATCAATTCTGATTTATGCCACACGCATGGCCTTAAATGGATTATAGCTATATGTGTGTCAGGTCATGCAACAAAGTATTTATGATAGAAACATTTGAGAGTTTTTTTACCCCATTCCATAGCTAGTAAGCCACTGTATTTTTACTTGTTACGAAGTTGTAAAACTTCCAGCCGTTATGAACTACCCTGTATTATTCAAGTTTGTGCTTTGCTTGTAGATAAAAAAAACATGAATTTATAAATAGAGAAAAAATAAACACAGGCACAAAACCACTACGGTTCACAAGGGTTAAGAATCTCGGTTCAAGATAAGATTTCATTACCAATTTTAACGAGGTATGGCCTTCATTAGCTTGGAGGTGAAATATGGGAAAGATGAGATAATTAAAATTCTGTATGACATTCTCATTACAAGACTCTTGCTCGTTATGCAAGACCAACGAATTGAGGTCCGCGCTCTTAGGGTGTGACCGGAGTAAGAATTTCTTTCAACACCATCTTCTACATTAATTAAATATGCATTATGCCATAACTCCTTGAAAACATACCCTCCATCTTCCGCGGGGGCGAATGAATGATGTGTTACTGTCTGGTTGGGCCTGGACTAAATAATAGTTATTTTTGGTTCAGAGAGGAAAAGTTGCCAAATCTCTCCGAACAATTCTGAGAATCAATTGACCGATCTAAAGGAGTTTTTATTCCCTTTGTCACATAAAACATGGAAGTTCTGCTTCTAATTTTAAAAACTGGATGAAAATTCTATGCCCTCTTATTTCTTCAACATTTAATCCTGTAATAACAATATTACTTTCAATTTCAAAATACTTCCAAATTCCTCAACTAGTTTATTGATTTCCAGCGGTTTTGCACCAACAGAGAAAAGTGTATGTATGTATTGAAGTTATATGCATGTAAAATGGTTCAATAGTGGAGAGCAAAATGATGTATAGAATAGAAATTTGGGGGCTAGACGAAGGATGGAAAGTGATAAATATGATAAATAGAATATTTTGTAGAATTGTCCTAGATCTTCTCTTAACAAGGTTGCCCTAATGGAACTAGGAAGATTGGGCTATAAAAGCAAGGTCATTGAAATATTGATGTAGAATAGGGAGTCCAGAAGAAGAGAATATCATCAATCAGTGCTTGGTAGCACAAGGAAAAATTAAGGGGAGAGAAACTTGGTTATCTAAAATCCAAAATATCTTACAAGAAGCGGGCATGGGATTAATATGGTAGGAGGGGGGAAAGATTAGATAAAGTATTTTGGAAAGAGATAACAATAAGAATTGAGGATATTGAAAAACAGGAAATATGGGCAAATCTTAATACCAAAAAATCTCTGAAAGTATATAATATACTAAAAACCATGAAGGGAAAAGAAAGATCTGTTGAGATGTGTGATAAGGCAGGAACGGAAGGGTCGGCATGGTTTAGAACAGCAGTAAAATATTTAAGTAGATTAAAAAATGTATACACTAAAGTGATAGATATGTCCTATGTGTGAAGAACCAGATAGTACCTGGCATTGTGTACCAGAATGTAAGAAAACCAACTTTTGGAGGAAGAGTTCCTGTAATAAAAGTACGAAAAATTGCCGAATGAAATAATAGTAAAAGAAAATTTAAAATCAGACAAAAACATTAGGGAACTAGGAAAATACATAGGCAAGGTAAGAGAAAACGATTATGGGTGTGAAATACTTAGGAAAGGTGCTTGAGAAAGGGTATAGAATTGTCAGATAGTGAAAGGAGGTTGATATGAGTAGGGGAGGGAATGGGACTAGTTATTTAGCATTAGTTAAACAGGATCCTTATACACCAATAACCATTGTGTTAGTGTGTATAAGAATTAAGCAACTCTCAAGGATATAAATTTAGCGGAATGAGTTTAATTAAAAAAGAAGACGGTTTTGGATTGTAGGAAACAATTTAATATTATATTGAATGTATAAATTACTTTTAATGTTGTGTTTTGTTCTTGGTTGGATCGGAGCCCAGTCCCCTTGTTATTCCAGTAGGTAGCTGCAGATGAACCGGTGACTCGGTGGCTGAGCCAGTCACATTGGAATAAATTTTGATTGGAGTTAGTACCTTCTGGATATGCCTAGTTTTTATATTTAAAATTAATGATTTTTATTTGTGTTTATTTTGTTTAAATTTTTGTATGTACTAGAAATAATACTATAATATACTATGTACTGAAGTGTTGCGAACTAAATTTACTACGCGTCCCATTTAGGCTCTGCCGACATCGTGCAGGGATCGAAACGGCCGGCTAAGAAATCAAATCCCCGGCCTTGACTAGTTTTATTGTTGTCACTTGCTGTTCTAAAATTCTGCTTTCGTCTCAACAAATCTTCCACTGGTGCCTAAGCAGTTTTACAGGAGGCTTATGGACAGTGTATTCGTCATAGAGCCAGCTCGAAGACAGTTTAAATGTTTAAAGTCAACTAACTTCTAAGGAACGGGCCCGCCGCTCCAGTTTTAGCTTTAGTGGAAGAAAACATTAACACCTTTGCTGTCATTATGAGAGAGGATCGTCGGATAACATTACGAATTGTTTCATAAATTCTGAAAATTTTATTGCAAGTCGAATTTGTGAAGGTTATTATAGAGCGCTAGAGCAGAGAAATTGGTGCCGATAGAGGGCTTTTAAAATTTCAGTTTAGGTACATCCCCACTCCTTATGACCCCAATTTTCCTGGTTTACAGAAACAGATTTTCTAATTTTATTTAAGTAATATATATATCCAGTTTTTTAGCAAAAAAAAAAAAAAAAAAACATTGGTGCTGCTAGAGCGATTTTTAAATTTTAGGTGTCTGGTAAACCCCACCCTTAATAGTCTAATTTCTCTGGTTTTCAGAAATTTTTCTTATTTTATTTAAATGATATATTGAGTGAGAGAAAACAAAAATTGCACCGCTAGAGCGATTTTTAAATTTTGGATATCAGGTTACTCCCCACTCCTAATGACACGATTTTCCTGATTTTCAGAAAGAATTTTTTTAATTTTATTTAAATAATTTATACAAAATTTCCTGGCGTCAAATATTGTGCTGCTAGAGCGATTTTTAAATTTCAGTTTTCAGGTATACCCCCCACTCCATGGACTGATTTACCTGATTTTCAGAAACTAATTGTCTTGTTTTATTTAAATGGTATATATATTGTTTTTTTTTTTTGAGAAAAAACAAATAAATATTAGTACCGATTTCAAAAAGTTTAGTTTGCAGGTAAAGCTCCACTCCTAAAGGTCTGATTTCCCTGATTTTAGAGAACTGTTTTCCTTATTTTATTTAAAAATCACATCCGGAGTTTCGTTAAGAAAAATAAAAAATTGTGGCCGATTAACGACCACCCTGAATTGTCGAATTTTGCTGTTAATTAACTCGTTTGTTATTTGATGGTAATGCCGAATTTCGTTGAGAAAGAACAAACATTGTGGGCGCTAAGCATTAACAGACACACACATACACATATTATGTATGTAATTCCTTTCTCATTTTTGGTGCCTAATAAGTAGAATCGATAAGGAATTTGAAGATTTTTTTTTTCCAAAATCTTTCCATGGCTATAACCGTAATTGCTATGGAATTTACTAAAAGTTGTGAGAGGGATAAATATATTGTGATATTATAGATCGATAACACCGGGACGCGGTCGCTTAACGAGCCGCCGCAGCATGCGCGCGTGGCCGGCATATAGCTGATTGAGACACACAGTAAATATACTTTTTTATTTTGATGATTCTTGCTTTTTTCTTTCCGCTACCCATTCGATATCTTTACTTGCAGTTTTTTTTTTCATTATACTTTTACAATGCATTAGTTAAAGTTGTTTTATATTTAAATGTATGTTTAGCAGCAAAATGTAAATTTTACAATATAGGACTTTTTGGTTAGCGCTTTTAGCAGGAGAGCGTTACTGTTACGTAAGTAAGGCCCAAAAATGGATTGTGTAATAGTAAGACCTAGTTTTTCTGTAGATGTAATAAAAGCACGTCATTAGGCTATGCACTGTGCTAACAATAAGAGCTAAGTCCGAAAGTGTAGCTGATTATTTAACTAGAAGTATTTTGGAACCGGAGACTCGACGGAAAAGCATTGGGGACAGAATTAAATGCTTGTCGGAGTGTAAATACTTGCCAGAAACTGTTGATGGCATTGATTTGTCTAACTGTCTCATCAAACACAAGAATAATTGTCCTCGATGTTTTAGAGTAAGTTTTGGCTCCATTGTTCCCTCCTTTACATTCTTACACCAGACCACCCCCCCCCCCCGTCCTGGGGCTGTCGCATTCTGAGGCGCACTTAATCAAGCGCTGTCTCCCTCAACAGTACATAACCAAGAGAGAGGAAAAAAAAAATGAGAGACAGTGGGAGGAATTATATACACAAAGAAAAAAAGAAGATAGAAGTGAAGAAGCAAAGGCGGGAAAGAAAAAAAAAGTGAAATTACTTCTTAACCCGAAGGCGAAATCTCATTACGTCAGGCGAGGCCTAGGCGTCTTCATCTAAAGAAGATTACCACGCCGTGGATACACCAGTGTGTTTTCCTCAAGTTCGTCAGCATGCAAATTGTGCTATCGTAAACTTTTGTACTGCAGTGCAAACTGAATTCTTCTTCCCACTCCATTCTCTCGGTCTATGAACGCGAAACTCTCGCCTCCTGATGAGAAAGAGCTTTATAAAAACGTTTTTTGATGATGCGGTTATTTTATTTGCACTGGCACCCCTGGGATAGGTTCAACTTTTGCTCTCACGCGCCTCATCTGACGTGTTTCTACAGTTCGATTTAGCAAGTGTTTTGTAGCTCGTTATTTCTTTAATTTTCTGTACAGATTAGAAGGGTTATTACATAAAAATAATATATTTTCAAAACTTACCTTTATTCATTTTCATATTTTTAATATTTCTCGAAATACGAGGGAGGTCCATAAGTTTCCGGCCCCATATCTTATCTGTTAAGTAAGTAATTGAAGCTGTATCTTCCGCTTTGCTGTTTTCAGTTCTTCAGATATAGTTGCATAAAGGAGGCCAAGTGTACCGCATTGTGACATGTTCAAAATGGAGTATGGAGCTGTTATTAAGTTCTTCACAAAAGAAGTACTTACTCCAAATGAAATTAAGCAGCGATTGGACGGTGTGTATGGGGAAGCATCTCCCTCATATTCTACCGTAAAAGAATGAGTCAAACTTTTTCGAATGGATCGAGAAAGCATTGAAGATGAAGAGCGTGCAGGTCGGCCCTTGGAGGTGCTCTCTCCTGAAAATATCGCTCTTGTGGAAGGAGAAATTATGGAAGACCGGCGGCTCAAAGTTACAGGAATAGCAGCAAGGTTGGGCCTTTCTGAAACAACAGTCCTTCGATTTATTCATGAACATTTAAACATGAATAAGGTTAGTGCCTAGACTTCTGTCCTCAGTCCAAAAGTAGCAGCGAGTCATCTGTTGTCGGCATTTTGGGAGCTCTGCCGTGGAAACGAGAGAGAAGTTCTCCAAACCATTGTTACAGCAGATGAAACTATGGTCCTCTACTATGATTCCTTGTCCAAAAGAGAATCAATGGAGTGGAGTAAACCTGGCGAAGTACCCCCTATAAAGGCCAAGCTCACTCAGTCAACCAAGAAGATCATGGCTACAATCTTTTGGCACTGTGAAGGAATACTCTTCATTGACTTCAAGGAGAGGAACACCACAGTAAATGTCCCCAGTATTATGCTGGCCTACTGCACAGATTAAGTGCTTCCATCAAAGAGAAACGGCGAGGAAAGCTGAGTGGTGATGTGCGCCTTCTTCACTACAACGCGCCTGTGCACACAGCTCTTGTTGCAAAGGAAGCTGTGAAGAAATGTGGCTTCAAGGAGATCGATCGTCCACCCTACATCCCCGATCTAGCTCCCAGTGACTATTTCCTCTTCTTATAACTAAAGAAGGACCTTCGAGGAAGGAAATTTAAATGCGTCGAAGAAGTGATGGATGCTGGTTATGCCCATTTTACAGATAAGATTTTGACCTTTTTTGGCGGAAGGGGGATTGAAATGTTAATTCAAAGATGTGAGAAGTGTATTGCAATAAAACGTAACTGTGTTGAAAAGTGAAATATAGTTTTTGTCTTTATCAAGCCTTGAAAATTGTTAGGCTGGAAATTTATGTACTTAACCCTCGTAATCGTTGTAGGATGCAATGCACTCTTTCAGAGTTTGTGCCAGTCTTCAAAGGCATGTTTCTGATGGTGGAAAATGCTTCCCCAAAAGACCCTTCTTGAGTTAGGAAGAATAGAAAATTCACAAGTGGCTAAATATGGACTGTACAGAGGGTGAGAGACACACAACATTGATTTTTGTGAGATATTGAGAAATAACAATTGCGAGGTGCGATCGTGCATTTTCATGGTGCAGCATTCAGTTTGTAAATGTGGCGTTGCAGAGTTTTTAGCACATATCTACAGTTCCAATTGAGTAACCAAGTTCTGTAACATCATTTCGACTACATGTAAACTGCACGCAAACATTCTTTTGTTTGGGAATCAGCATTGTTGGTACCCACCGTGCAAAAACACTTCTCATATGCAACTTTTCAGTTACACCATAAGCTGATGAATAGTTATAAATTATTTTGTCAATGTACCTTAATTCATCCTCATGATTCTGATTATCTTTTTCCAAGTAGTCCCTGTTGGATGCAATGCACCTGTCCCAACGTTTCTACCAGACCTCAAAGACATGCTAGATACAATTTTTTTCATCCTATGCCCGTTTCCGACCTCTCGGTCATACGTCGAGGAGCAACCCAGTGCAAAGAAGAATGATAAAAAGAATCACCACAGGCACTGTCAATAACATGCAAAGAGAAACAGTTAAGAGCAACAGGGAAAATGCTGAGGTGCTCTTCAGCCATGTATAAGCCATTGTCCTATGAACACCATTTTTTTAACAAGTCCTTTAGAATCGCCTCCGCAGACTTCACCATTGCTTTTGATGATGACAAAGGCCTCTCACGAAAGCGTTTTTTTTTTCTCCCAATTTGGGGAAAAGGAATGTGTTACAAGGGTTTGGTCAACTGTGTTAACGTTTTCTTCTGTTACAGCACAAACTGAAGCCCATCTTCCTTTGAGATTGTTTGCCTGCCCTCTTTAAACATTTGAAACAGTCTTCGATCGAGAAGCACAAACTATCCAAGGGGCCTCCTGTAACATTGTTTATACAGGGTGACCCAAAGGAATGTGACGGTTTACAGAACCTTCTTGTGTTACACTCGCATAGAATTAAATAAAAATATTTTCTCAAGAAACAAGTAGCATAATTCAATTTATTAATCTGAACTTATTTTTTAAAAATCATAAGTGAACCAATGGAATACGCCGGTTTTTAGAACGCTGCCGTTTCTATTTTGCATTACAGTTATGGTATTGGTTGCTATTTAACTATGAAATTTCTTCTGTCCACTTAGTAAACAACAGTATTGACAACTGGAAAACGTGCATTGGTTGTGTTACAAGATTTGTTGAATCTTAAGTCAATCTCCTACATTCAGAGAAAATTTACGGTAGGATTTAATGTGCCAGAAATGCTGGCAACACTGGACTTTCAGATGGATGATAATAGTGAAAATGAGTTTTGGTTCCAGCAGGATGGTGCCACAGCTCACACTGCTCGTGAACAATGAGCACTCTGTTGATCCTGTTTCCTGGACACGTAATTTCTCGATTTTGTGATGTTGCCTGGTAACCCTGCGGACTACAGACTATTTTAATGGGGATACTTGAAAAGTAAAGTGTACTGCAACAGGCCACGGACCATCATGCAGTTAAAAGACAACATAACTCGTGAAATTAGGAACATTGGTCATTTTTTATTGCAGCGAGTTATGATAAACTTCCCGAGCCGATTACACGAATGTGTTCGTTGTCATGGAGCCACTTAAAAAAATGTTATTTGTTAAAAATAAGTTCAGATTAATAAATTGCATTGCAGTTAGAGGGTTCGCGTTTAAAGAAAACATTTATATTTTTATTGAAAGAATAAAAATATTATGTTATAAAAATAAGCACTAACCTATGTTATAGGAGATCATAAATGAACCTCCTGGTTTTGCCAGCATGTGCGTAGGAAAGGCTTGTATTTCATGTAATTTTTCTTCCGAAACGTGTTTGTTGCCATTGAGAGGTCCTCTCTCTCGTAACATTTTAACAAGTGTGTCTACTTGTAATATGATTCCCAGGATGTTTCCTTCTTTACCAATCCTTTGAAATGTTCACTTATGTATTTAAAAAAAATAAAATAAACTCATCTTTAAGACTATTTGAGTTGTAGCATAGTTAACGAAAAACAGTTTGCACACAATGAAACCTCCTATTACACACAAACGCACAATCACTCGCTGCTAAAGCTAATTACAAGTTACTACCTGCATGTGCATTATAGGGTCTTTACAAACTGACTGCTAGAAGCACGCAGCTAAGTTATGCCGGCCCTTAACCCAAATAACCTCACTGTATTAGACGATACAAAGCATAAGATATATGTGCGAACTGCTACCCTACAATTAATATTACACGTTTTTTCTAAATAAAAAATAAAACTAATTGCAATCAATAATAAATCCATTGTTCATGGTTTCAATAATAAAAAGTAGGAATAAAATGCTGTAGTTATAAAGTGCTTTTGAATTCGGTTCTGGCAAATCTGCGCAGCTTGCGAAATATGCTAGCAGCTGCCTGTTAACCACCCCCTTCTTCACCGATCAGCCCCAGGTCTGCCACCTCGATACAACTACTCAATGACATCAGCAGATGTTCGTGAAGAGTTCAAATTCTCCTGTCAGGTTGCATTCATATCAGAACATGTCTCTGCAAAAAATGTGTGCGTGCTTTGCGGTAGTGCTGAGGCTAATGTGCAAGGCTCTAAAAATTATTTTATTTTCTGTTACCTACAAATTATCATTTATGCTGAAAGTATCGACATAGTAATAAATTCCAATAACTTAAAAAAAAAAAATTATAGGGCAATTCAAAATAAAGAATATACAGAAATGTTATTATTATTATTTTTTTATTTTTTTTTATTTACGGACGCTCTTTAATATCTTAGGCCTTTGAGCAAAATTTATCGGCCGTTTCACGCCCTGAATAGAATGGGACGATGTTGACCAGACATGTTAAAGAGTGTCCATACATAAACCAAATCAACAACAGCAACAAAGTATAGGATTGCGCTTTCTTGAATTTTTAAAAGGTACATGGAGCTTAAACTTGAAAATCGAAATTTAAATAGCGTTCTTGTGTTTAATTTTCTCTGTGTTGTTTTAAAATAAAATGACAAATTAACTCAGCATGTAAACCGTATTTATAACGATGCATATGTTTTATATTTAACAAAAGTATCGTCATGACGATAACAAATGTGAATTATTAATCTAATATATGTGTGAGAATTATATTTGTATATAAGAGAGCTCTGTAATAACCTTCAGAAAACGTTTACATTACATGTTTTTACTACAATAACATTTAAATTAAATTTCAAAGCCACTGAAAATCCATGTAACTTTCGATTGTTTTTATTTGCTTAGTACATCGAACTTGTTTTAAACAGTAACATGTTTTTGTTTTATTGAAACATATGAACATCAACTTCGTAAATACTCAATGTAACTCGAAACTTTCTGTTATTTTTTCTATTTTAGTAAATGTAAAGATGATAATAAGGACTCAGTTCATAAATATGATTACATTTAAAAATGTTTAAAATTGCCCACAGAGTACAGCTTTGCCTATCAGTGGGCATATGTTTAATTTAATTAATAGTATACCATACATTTTTGTGGTTTAATCTCAATAATAATGACAAGTCTAAAAAGGTTGTTTCTCTTTTTTTATACTTATAGATTACAAGAATTCTAATTTTGTTCCCCCAATACCACACAGTAATGCCATAACTTATTTCATTTCATGAATTAATGAGGCAATCATTTGGATTTTATATCCCTTTTTAAAGTTATTCTACTTGCTGAGGAATTCGCTTAGTTTACCCAGCTCATGCGTGACGCACTTTTCCCAGTTGCAGCGGCTACACTCAAATAACCTCAATCTACTAATAAATACATAACATTTCGCTGGTTGCAAAAACTTTTTAGAATATCCCGCGTATTATATTCTTCCTAAAGAGAGAGAGTGCTGAAATGAAAACCAGATTTATTTATGAAACTTGGCAATTTCAGCCGTTCTAATTGTGCTATTCTGTTGTTTTTTATGCGCACATCAGTATGATAAATTTATGTGACAGACAATGTTCCCTGCAGCCGTTGCCAGTCAAATCAGCTTTCAGAGTGCTGTTTTATTGATGGCTTTTGTCGGTACACGCGACGTGTCAAGATTCTGATTGGTCCTCTTCGACGTGGTCATACAGTGTTGTCGAATGTCATCAACGAGTTCCTGATCCGATAGCTGTTTGATAGATTAAATTTTCATTAAGCAAAGCACGGCACTAGAGCTTCCCTAACAAGTTTTTAAGCCTCTCTCGTCAATGACTTTGCTGCAGTAATGATTTTGATTTCAGCTGACTTTTCTTCTCTTCTGAACGTTATTAGCTGTCCTAGATTGTTATGCACTGCGTCGCTTATCCTCGATGTTGATTTCGGATAATTGCAGTAACGTACAGGATTCGCGACAGAAGATTTTAGTCCTTGTTTTAATACTGGGTTATGAAACTCCGAAAGGTTCATTTGCAAGATTTTTTAAATAAATCAATTTGAAATTACAATTTCTACAGTAATTGTGGTATAATTTCCACTTAAATGGTGAAAAAATGTGCTTTTTTATAACTTTCGTAAAATATATAACTATTAGCGAAAAACCTGTGAATCGGGAGGTGCAGGTGTCAAATTCCTTATGGCCAGTCATCGCTTAGGCGAATAGTGGAATATATATGTACTAAGCATGAGATTTTTCGCTTTCTTATTGCATATAATTTGAATAGTTTTAGTTGCAGGGGCGAAAGTGTCAGGTGAAGGGGGTTGGTGCTTGTGGGGCTCCCTAGGGCTCGCCTTTATGCCTAGCTCTCAGTAAGGGGTCCTTCCGGGAGGAAGGGATCAGGTGAGGGATACTCAGCGGTAGGTTTAATAAGCTCTGAAGTATGAACATTAACGAGTCCAGATAGAACACCCCGATGACGCAGCAGCCCTCCCCGCAAGTAGTTTGAGCCCCTCAGGAGGCCCACTCTCATATATCTCACGATAGAAAGCTTTCCAAAGCGCAAGCTGCCGTCAAACCGCACTAGCCAACTTTGTTTAACCTTGAAACAGCTTGATATTACAAGATGATCGCTCTTGCAGCCGGAGGTGGCGAACTGTAAGCTGGCTGGTTACGATTTCAGCGAGAAATAACGTTCCTCTGTTAGCGTCAAAGTGTTAAATGTCATCAACATGACTTAGGTTACTTGGGACTATATCAAAAATGCATTAATAATTTATACGGCACGGTAAACGCTTTAGAAAAATTATGAAGATAAAAAGAAGAGAGGGGCATGAGTTAGAAAGGGTTATTGTGGAGTAATATTATTTTTATGGTCTATTATTTATTATTAAACTTAAACTAATCTAACCCAACGAATAAGATTAAGAATAGTGCATAAAAAGTATGAATAATAAAAAATATATATAAAGATTAAAAAAGTACACGTAAGGGATCGAACCCACAACCTACACATCGTTATCACTACGCTCTAACCCAGTGAGCTAACAAGGCTTCATGCTCATTTATTTCCCTAAAGTAATCGCTACTAGTAAAATCGTAACCAATCGGCTTTCTTCGCAACCGTTCGGGACTGCCGTCCGCAGGAGTAGTCAGTTTGTAACGTTTTTCTTTGAAACACTGGAGTAGATCTAAAGGAATAAAATGATATGAAATGTAAGAACGAATAATTCATGGAAAGTAAATAAGCGACCAGGGGAAATCAAGGAAAAGAAACCAATATCAGGATGGATGGCCTAAACGGATTTGAACCCGGAACATCCCGAATACGAGTTCCAAGCATTACTGCCTGAGCCAACCCAGGGCTTAGGACCTAAGAACCTACGCCCTTGAATTGTTGCCCCTATTTTTGGCTCCCAGAGTTTCCACCCCCTGAATTCAAGTGGCCAAGATGCCGAAACACCCCCTTTGATCCCATCCTCGTTGGTCATAATGGTCTAGCGGTAACTATAGATCCTTGTATATTCAAGATCGCGGGTTCAATCCCCGCCAATGTCGATTGATTTTTTCGAGCGTAAAAATCCGAAGTAGGCCATTTACAGAAGGGAAATAAAGCCGTGGGTCCCATGTCATAGATTTGTGGCAGTGAAAGAACCTCAAGCCTGAAAGAAGAGGCCTCTGAACAAAATTTATCGGACGCTGATGATCTTAGACGTTAAAGAGCATCCGATCTGTAAATAAACAAAATAAATAAAATTTCCTGTCCTTGAAAACGAGAAGGAAAAGGTAGGATATTTGTATTTTTAATATTTTTGGGACAATAAATAATTGAAACACAATACATATCGATTTTCAAGATTGATTTTTTAAATGTATTTATTTATTTTTAACTCTCCAAAATTGCTCTGTGTATTCTAACACGAGGAGTATATGCCCTTCTAAAATAGTAAACAAATGTTGCATTTTGCATACAAATTATTAATTTTGACTGCAACTATCTATTTATTTCAAAATCTATAGATATTTCTTTATTTCTCTTATAGCTTACATGCGGAAAGTAGGCTAAAATGTACCTGTCGAATTCGGAAGAGTTCTTTGATCAGTAAACGTTTCCCGGGTAGAGTGACAGACGTATCATTATACGGCGCGGAGGTTTATCTTGTGCACTCGAAGGTGATTGGTGGAGAGTGCAAGACGACAGCTGGTGTTATACCTTCCCCCAGAAAATCCGATACACCAACATTCCATTAGGCGAGGGTCTCAGAGTAAATATTCAGTCCTGAATAATGGAACGCTTCAAGACACGTTCCTCGCTTTCATTAAGACGTGCTATTTACTGCCGTGACTCACCTAAGGGGCCTAACGTTAATCGTACCATGTTCATCTGCTCTCACGAGATGTCGCCTGCAGAAAGAGGGCTATGGTAATACGCCATTATTCTGACTTTCTCACTGCGGGGTTTATGAGAACTATTCTGCAAAACCAAACAGTAAAGGAAAATGTATCTCATGAAGAAATCAAAGTTCAGAATAGCATAGGGAGCATTTCTGAAGCAGCCCACAACCCCCTCATCACCACAAGAAAGTTTCATTAATATACTCTAAAAGGTGGCTAAACCAAATAACGCCATATTAACTAATTCTTAAAAACAACCGGAGAATGCTGTAATGCAGTATAGGAATCTATATTGACATACAACTATAAATAAAAATGGTTTAACAATGTTACGGCCTTTTGCTATTATGTGCAGACACCGAAATACTGTTAATACAGGGTTTCCAGAATATGTCCTTACCGCTCGCAAGGAGTTTTGCATCTTGGCATGCCACAATCTGCCGCGTCTTATTGTCTTGCGCTAATCGCACACAAAACTCCAATTTTTCTACCATAAAGAGAGTTTTGTTGTATTTAATTCGGATTTTAAAAATACCAACAGCAAGTGTTTTGAGTGGAACTACGCCTCGTTTGAAAAGAACACAAGCGGTGTGTCGATTACTTATTTAGTCACTGACGAAAGAAACCCCTAACGATAATGCACACTTGCAACGGGATCACCTTATCCTAGGTAATGGACACTGTACACTTCTAAAGTAAACAATTTTGTTGCTTTTGGTGCAGGACTGAAACTCCAATATGTCGTGGTAATATCGGTAGCAATTTTGTGGGGAAACGTTCAAAAGTTCGCCAATTTCGTTTAATTTTCATTCTGTTAAATCTGTGTGTTTTTCTTGTTTTGTATTGAGCCAGTAGTTCACAAGATCTTGAACTGCACTTCTGGAAGGAGGCATTAGTAAGGGTTACTTAGGAATAAATTCCTCACAAACGCGAGAGCCGATTGTATTTTGTAACATTTACACATAAAAATATGTTATTAGATCAGCTGTAATGCTATCCTCGAGAACGACAGTAGACTTGTGACTGCCAAGACATAAAACCCATGCATCCGGTGAGGATATATTCCTGAATCCTGGACTGTTCGAGTTGGAGGATGATATGTTAGTATTTCAGCCTTGTTCATTTTTTTTTTTTTTTTTGATTAGTGTTTAAGGCCCGTTTTTACTGTTGAGACACCACAGGCGGTGGACACTGATGATACAAGAGATAAAATTATATATTGGGAAAGGATTTTTTTTTAAGTAAGGAAACGTTCCAGGCCTAAGTTTAGGGTACCTCCCCGGCACAGTAATGACTGAGGAAAACCAAGAAAGAAACCCAGTCAGGGAGGACGGTCCTGGCGGGATTCGAACCCCAGATCTCCCGCTCACAAGTCCGCGCCTTAACGACCCCTGCCACCCGAATTTGGGGCGGGCATTACATTGTGTGCGCATTAGACTCGCGTAAATACAGTATTTAATTTTGTGTATTAGAAAAGAGATGTTAGTTGGTTCAACCGTTCCAAATACCGTTAGTATTGAAGCTTTTATTAATTACCTAACTTATTTTCAAATTAAGTGTTAAGGTAGCGAATTTTTGACAGCTTATTTCATATCTATCTCTATTAATTATTATTAAACTAAAACCATTCATTACAACTATAGGCAGAAAGTTGTGTGTTTTTTGTTTACTGATTTAAGGGACACTTTTGAGGAAAATGTGTGGTCCATTTTGTTTTAAAAATACATTGTAACGTTATACCTACCGTTCCTTACGCACTCAAGTTTGTAACAAGTGAAACGACGTTTAAAAGCGGGTCCCACATGTAAGTATAACATCTTTTCCAGCGCCTCTTATATCACTCTCCTCTTATCGCTTAATGCCTTGTCCCTATATTTCTCGACGTCTCCATACAAAAAGCCTTTCCCAGCACACTGGCGCATGCACGGGAGAGAGAGGAGGAAAAAAAAACATATCACTTTACATATTAGTCTGATATGCGTAAAACATAATGCCGGGAGTCGTGCATTTCTTTTCCAGTCAAGATTAATAGCGGCAAAGTTCCTCTTCTGCGTTACTTAATCTTTCCCAGAGAGGGCGCAAGGGTCGATATTATGGCGACGTTTCCTCATCTTATTAGCGAAAGCGCGCCGCCTGGCGTCTCTTGCTATTCCGTTGTGGCCACTTGGAGTGACAAGCAGTTAAGTCCCTTTGAAATATGATATTACGTGCCACATTAATGTCTCAGTTATTAGGTTTGATGGAGTGTATTGGGCTATGAACAGCTACATTAGGGAATTCCACCTGCTGTTCGTGATTCCTAGATCGGCATCCTAAACACTGCTGCTTGAAACAGAAAATCCACGATTCAAACCCCAGGAGCCCACAATTTATATTCATTTTAATTATATTGGATTAATGGGTTTATTTTCATATATGTTTGTGATTAATTCGCATTCCTACAATGTGCACTTAAAGCTTGTTTATTGGCGTGTATGTACATACACACTGATTTAAACATAACGACCGCCACGGGTGGCCGAGGTCGTTATGGCGCGGACTCGTAAGCGAGAGATCTGGGGTTCGAATCCCGTCAGGACCGCCCTCCCTGACTGGGGTTTTCCTCAGTCCTCAAAACTGGTAAATGCCGGGGAGGTACCCTAAACTTAGGCCTGAAATGCCTCATACCTTATAAAAATATCTTTTCCCAATTTCTCATTTCATCTCATATATCATCAGAGTCCACCGGATATGGTGCCTCAGCAGTAAAAATTGGACGTTAAACACTATTAAAAAAATAACGATTTTTTTCAGGGCACATACGCAAACATAAAATTATGAATAGACCAATCAGAGATAGAAGTAACACAAAGTTAAGAAAATTGACAAATGGCAAGCGCCTAAAAACATCAGTAATGCTGCCTGGAACGAACCGACGTGGCAAACATTACGCCGTACCAAACAGTAATGCAATTTTAAGGAATTTTGCACACTCAGTTCAACATCTCCTGGAAAGCGGTTCGCTTAATTAGTAATAAGAAATCTATCATAGATTATTGGAAGACGCGAGTGCGAAATATCTCATTTGAACTATAACGCGTGTATAATTAAATGGAAAAATAGCAAGTCTTCAAACTGCATGAAAGTATTAGGGAATATAGACGCGAGGGCGTAAAGTTAAACTAAAACTAAATATTTTTACACTTTTTATCAAAATTAGAAATATCGACATAATTATCAGTTTTACTATAGGAGACATACGAGAGTAGCACATAAGTTTCCGGCCTCGCCAGTAATAATTATCGCCTTCACAAAAGCCTTATCTGGTGTCATACATTATCTGTTAAGTAAATAATTGCAGCTGTAACTTCCGCTCCGCTATGTTAAGTTCAGATATAGTTGCATAAAGACGGCTATGTGTAGAAGATTGTGACATGTTCAAAATGGAGTTTAGAGTGTTATTAAGTTCTCCACAAAAGAAGGACTTACTCCAAATGAAATTAAACAGCGATTGGTCGGTGAGGGAAGCATCCCTCTCATATTTTATTGTAAAAGAATGAACCAAACTTTTTCGAATGGGTCGAGAAAGCATTGAAGACGAAGAGCGTGCAGGTCGGCCCTTGGAGGTGCTCTCTCCTGAAAACATCGCTCTTGTAGAAGGATAAATTATGAAAGAACCGCGGCTCAAAGTTGCTGAAATAGCAGCAAGGTTGGGCCTTTCTAAAACAACAGTCCTTCGAAGTATTCATAACATTTAAATAGATATAAATAGTGCTGCTAATAAAGATTGACGTCGCTCCTGGTGGTGTAGTGGTAACCATACTTGCCTTCTAAACCAAAGATTGCGGGTTCAAACCCGGCAAGGATATATTTTCCGGCGTAAAAATCATGAGTACGGCTTCCTTCGGAAGGGAAGTAAAGCCATGGGTCTCGTGTCGTAAATTTACAGCACTATAAAGCACCTCAGCCTGAAAAAAATGCCCTTTGGGCAAAATTTGTTTGAATAGAATGGGACGCTTATGACCTGAGATGTTAAAGTGTGTTCGTGAATAATTCAACCAAAAAAAAAAAAAAATATTTTGGATGATTTGAACACTTTCTTGAAAGTTTGACATGTTTGTAAAACTAATAAAGCATAACAACAATAAACCTAAAACACTACATGCATTGATGACTTCACCAAATTTCAATACTGGCTGCTTGGTGTCTGCTTACTATAACACTGCAATATTTAAACATGTTAGAACATGAATAAACCTGCACATATATAGAACAAGTTTCAATATAAATCACTCTGTAGTGTTGTCAACTTATTCTGAATAAATTGCCACTCCTATAATTTACGGTAAAGAACTTTTTTCTTATGAAAAAAAAAAAAAATAAAACTATGTCGACAGTGTTATAAAGTATGTATTACAATTTAAAAGTCGCAAAGTGTTATTACCAATTTCTATTCCACTTATTTCAATGTATCTTTTACATTTTAAGATTTTGTGACAGGCTGATTTAACTTGCAATAAATACAACTTCAGTTATAATACGCTTTCAAACGTAGATATCACGAAAAATACTTTGTAAAAAACATTAAAGTATCAAATGATTTATCAGCACGTTGCGGGTACATTCTAATTGAACAAACCTTGAAACCACTGCAGGTGAAATACGCAGACTTGCTCTTCAACTGTTCTATTATCAGCAGCCCTCCCAGGACCAGTTTATCAATGGCGCTTCATTTCGAACACGATTTCTCGTTTCAGTTCACTCAATGTCAAATGGACAGATATCTGATTTAATGATGCTCAGCGGGAAACCGGTAGCGTGGACTGTGCCTGCCAACCCAATTGAGTCAATTAAAATGAAACATTCCAAATAGACATCTCCAGTATTACGTGATTCAATAATGCCTGTTCAGAAAAAAAATCCATTCACCAGAAAACCAGATTAATTATAATAATCGCCCAAGTCAAGCCGAATGTCAAGTAAAGTAAATTATTCTTAATTGAAAGATTGATTTGGTTACCCTGGCTGAACCGTCCTGATGTATGGATCTTATCGTAAGCGAATCAATTAAAATTATCTGGACAAGCGATGTATTAAGTCATGAAATATTTCTTCTTCTCGCTGCAACCGAGTCTGCTTTCGGGAAGCTCTTTAAATTAAGCAAGGATTCAGTGACCGATGTCAAACATGGTAGCCTACTTTGTCATTTATTTACTTCTTGACAGCAGTGGCACGCCTACAATAAAACACAGTACGTTAAGTATAGGAATAAACAGATTTTGCGGTAGGTTTACTTTGCACTGCTAAATAAGGCATGGTAAGTAATTATTTCGTTATTTACTGACGCTCTTTAACATCATTAGCGTCCTATTCAATTCAAGGCGTGAAACAGCGATAAATTTTGCTCAGAGATCTTTTCTTTCAGGCTTGAAGAAATGCACAACCTTGTCCAAAGTAACGCCTGAACTATAGTCATTCGCTATAAACAAGAATTACAACTATTCTTTAGGGAAAGAGACAGAAGGGTTAGGTCCATAAGTTTCCGGCCTAACCATTTTGTAGATATGATAAATATACAAACCAGAATCCTGAGAAGTCTTGTCTGCAAAATGAGCATAAACAGCTTCACCCCCTTCCTCGTCACACTTAAATTTCCTCCCTCGAAGGACCTACTCGAGTTTTAAAATAGTCACTGGAATCTAGATCTGGGCTATAGGGTGGATGGTCGATCTCCTTGAAGCCACCCACATTTCTTCACAACTTACTTTGCACAGGCGCGTTGTCGCAAAGAAATCGCACACCACCATTCAGCTTCCCTTGCCTTTTCTCCTTGATGGAAGCACGTAGTCTGTGCAGTAGGCCAGCATAGTACTCTACATTTACTGCTGAAGTCAATGAAGAATATTCCTTCACAGTACCAAAAGATTTTGGCCATGATTTTCTTGTATTACTGAGTGACCTCGGTCTTTACAGGCGGTGCTTCGCCAGGTACGCCACTCCACTGATTCTCTTTTGGACAAGGGATCGTAGTAGAGGACCATAGTTTCTCTCTTTTAACAATGGTTTGCAAAACCTCTCTCTCGTTGTCACAGCAGAAGTCCAAAAATGCCTGACAACAGATGACACGTTGCTGCTTTTGGATTGAGAAAAGAAGTCTAGACACTAACCTTATTCATGTTTAAATGTTCATGAATAATTGGAAGGACTGTTGGTTTAGAAAGGCCCAACCTTGCTGCTATTTCTGTAATTTTGGGCTGCGGGTGTTCCATAATTTATCCTTCCACAAGAGCAATGTTTTCAGGAATGAGCACCTCTAAGGGCCGATCTGCAAACTCTTCGTCTTCAATGCTTTCTCGACCCATTCGAAAACTTTTGGCCCATTCTTTTACAGCAGAATATGAGGGGGATGCTTCCCCATATACACCGTCCAATCGCTGTTTAATTTCATTTGGAGTAAGTTCTTCTTTTGTGAAGAACTTAATAACAACTGCACACTCCATTTAGAATATGTCACAATCTTCTACACATAGCCTTCTTTATGCAACTACATCTGAACAGAACACAGCGGAGCGGAAGTTACAGCTGCAATTATTTACTTAACAGATAAAGCATGAGGATTTTGAAGGTGATAAACCCTATCGGCAAGGCCGGAAACTTATGTAACTACCTTCGTAGTATTAAGGAAGGAAAATAGCTTATCAGTTTCTGGCATATCTTGAGATTATCAAAACTTTTCTTTAAATTAAATTTCTCCTCTTCAAGGCTTACATTTTGAATGTAAAATGCAAAACATTTTCATTCACTCACGACACCACATATGAAAATAACGGCTAAAACCCAAAGTAGTTAGGATCAATTGGATCATAAGAAATAACAGCAACATCTATACACTGTTATGGGTTTGTATTGTGAACAGAAAGAAAGGAAAGTAGGCTATCACTTTACAGATGCCTTTGTTCAGATAAAAACAATGTTCTCATCTCTCTGACTTGAAACCACTGTCAGATCCACATCCAGGCTCATTAACATGGCAATTGGAGGGAAGTGTGTGCGCATGTCTGGGGCGAAGAAATTTTGTCAGGACCTTGAAGGATAAAAACATTGATTACACAATCTCTAAATTGACTTCGACGTCAGAGTAATTAAATAAGAAGATGCCCTACCTATGTCATTAACTATAATTGCCCGATGCGACCGCAGGTCCAGCCTGGTCCAGAAGTGCGTGAAGATGTTGCGATAAGGTTCTCTCAGACACAAACCAGTCGGGGCCCTTTCCTTTTGAGGCTATTAAACTGCAATTATAGTCACATGTATGTCCACTTTCATCATCATTATTACTTTTAACCTCTTTTTTCTTTTATTTTTTTCTCCTGTTACCCTCGGGTCGTTTTGTTCTATTTTCTTACAGTATATTATGGTCCTCTTCTTCTCCTTCTTCAGGGATTAGGCATTTCTGCCTGTTCCGGGCGCAGAACTGTTAAATATATTGTGTTACTATATTTTTGTTGGACGTCTTAAATCCTGCTTTCTTAGGCTTAGTCAAAAATAACTCCGCGAGATTTATTACGTAAGTGCATACACACTAATTTTTTTTGAGTAGTGTTTAACGCCCGTTTTTACTACTCAGGCACCACAGGCGGTAACAGACAGTGATGATAAATGAAACGAAATGAAATATTAGGAAGGGATTTTTAGGGAAGGAAACGTTCCAGGCCTAAGTTTAGGGTATCTCCCCGACATTTGCCATTTATGAGGAATAAGGAAAACCTGGAAAAAACCTCAGGTAGGGAGGACGGTACTGGCGGGATTCGAAGTCCAGACCTCCCGCTCACGAGTCCGTGCTTTGACGACCTCGGCCACCCGTGGCGGTATACACACTATCTCGACAAAGTAGTAACGGACAAAGCGCTTTTAACTTATATAAAAATGTTCGATGTAGATGTTTTAGAATTATATTGGTAGCATTGTCGCATAATTTCACGTAGACTGCAGGTGTAGATACGTGCACGGTTGATTTTCTTTCCTTCAGATAGCTAGAATTTGGCTTATATCATTGCTGCCATTTCCACAAAATATTATCCAGCCGTCAACGAATTGAACTATATTCATTAAGGGCTATAGAGTTTCAAATTTACTGAATGGAGTTGGCTCAGGCGGTACCACTTTGGACACCCATTCGGGAGATCCCAAATTCAAATTTCTTGGAGTGGACCATCCTGACCCTAGGTTTTTTTCTTGACTCCCCATGTCACTTAGGCGAATAATGGGACGAGTCTTTACTTTCCACAAATACTCTCCGCTCTCATTTCATTTCATTTAATTCCGTTCGTTCCGTTATAGAGTCGAAAAGATTATTTGAGGTGGGCTGGTGCGGTGCCACCGTGACTTGCACTTTCGACAAATTGTTATCCTGGTTTTCGGGATGGATAACGTATTTTTGAGGAACCCTAACTCCTTTGGGGGACTTCCACCGGCATCGGGTTTTTCTATCTGTAAATATGTTAGATAAACTGCTCAGTTTCTCCTTCATTCCTGCACGGAAATGTCCTCACTGGGGACTTAGACGCAATTGGAAAATCCTTGAGCATTTGAAAAAACATTTTCCTCCGTCCCTCCTTCCTATCGCTGTATAAAATGCAGCAAGGACAAGTTTACATTCAGACATATTGATATTTGAAACTTCGCAGGTTTCTTTGATTAATCCTGTCTGTACGATAGTGTGTCTTTATTATATTTTTATCTGACTGCGTCTGCAAGTGTTTTACCCGTTTCTTTCTCCATACTTTTATGCTTTCATTCAGGTTAAATTGATCTAAATATCTAATCTTAATTTATTTTTTGATCTAACAGCCTATATCTCAAAAATTTACCCCCCTACATACTTCCTTCATTATTAATATGCAGAATTCATTTCCATATAACATGTACATATTGCCATTTTAAAAAGTGAATATGTTTTTCATTTGGCATTCTAAATAACTAAACATTTTAAGCTTCGAGGGTAGGTTCATAGGTTTCCGGCCTCGCCGTTAAGGATTGTCGCTTTTACAAAATCCTTATCTGGTGTCATACCTTATCTGTTAAGTAAATAATTGTAGCTGTACTTCCGCTCAGCTGTGTTCAGTTGTTCAGATATAGTTGCATAAAGAAGATTGTGACAAGTTCAAAATGGAGTATCAAGCTGTTATTAAGTTCTTCACAATAGAAGGACTTACTCCGAATGAAATTAAACAGCGATTGGACGGTGTATATGGGGAACTATCCCCCTCATATTCTACCTTAAAAGAAAAGGCTAAACTTTTTCGAATGGGTCGAGAAAGCATTGAAGACGAAGAGTGTGCAGGTCGGTCCTTGGAGGTGCTCACTCCTGAAAACTTCGCTTTGTGGAAGGAGAAATTATGGAAGACCGTCGGCTCAAAGTTTCAGAAATAGCAGCAAGGTTGGGCCTTTCTAAAGCAACAGTGCTTCAAATTATTCATGATCATTTAAGCATGAATAAGTTTAGTGCGAGATGGGTGCCTAAACTTCTTTCCTAAGTCCAAAAGCAGCAATGAGTCATCTGTTGTCAGGCATTTTTGGAGCTCTATCATGGCAACGAGAGATAAGTTCTACAAAGCATTGTTACAGGAGATGAAACTATGGTCCTCTACTATGATCCCTTGTACAAAAGAGAATCAATGGAGTGGCGTAAACCTGGCGAAGCACCGCCTCGAAAGGCCAAGGTCACTCAATCAACCAAGAGATCATGGTCACAATCTTTTGGGACTGTGAAGGAATATTCTTCATTGACTTCAAGGACAGGAACACCACAGTAAATGGGGAGTACTATACCGACCAACAGCACTGATTATGTGTTTCCATCAAAGATAAATGGTGAGAAAAGCTGAATGGTGGTGTGCGCCTTTTTCAACACAACGCACCTGTGCACACAGCTCTTGTGCCAAAGGAAGCTGTGAAGAAATGTGGCTTCAAGAAGATCGGCCATCCACACTACAGCCCAAATCTAGCTTCCAGTGACTATTTTCTCTTCTCAAAACTCAAGAAAGACCTTCGAGGAAGGAAAGTTAAGTGTGACGAGGAAAAGATGGATGCTGTTTATATTGCTTTTGCAGACAAGGCTTCTGACTATTTCGGGGGGGGGGGGGGGGGGGTTGAAATGTTAATTCAAAGAGGTGAGAAGTACATTGCAATAAAGGTAATTATATTGAAAAGTGAAATATAGTTTTTGCCTTTACCATACATTAAAAAAGTTAGGCCGGAAACTTATGGGCCTCGTATTCTATTAATTTGCCATAATGGTCTATATTACCTGTTAACGGGTGGTTACAGAGAAAGCTAATACTTTAGGTTATTTTAGTGAAACGTAAAAAAAGAGATAATTTAACAATATTGTTTAAATCATTTAATATTTTTTGAAAAACATTCTTTGATCTAAAAGTATAAACAGCTTATTTTTAAAAACAATTCAATTTAATAACTGTAATATGTTAGTTTAAAATATTGTGATTTTTACCTTAAAACATAAGTTAAATACCACTGGAAGCTACAGTCTTTTTGACCGCCTAGTAATTTTTAATAACATACTGGAACTAAGCCCTGGCTAAGCCTAATTCGAAGACTTTTCGACAAACCAGTGAGAGAACTTGACATATTCTTAGCCCTTTTGCCATTTCTGCCTAATTACAATCATCTCCGGTCTCAGTGGTAACTCCGATGGGCTGGTAATGTGAATTTTTCTAATTCTGTTTTTGTAATTTCGGAGACTTCAATGCAAGGGTAGAAAGCAAACCTTTTAATATGTAATTTGTTGAGTAACAACGGAGAAATATGGACTTCAATGATGTAACGAACTTTTTTAAACACAAAATACACGAATTGGCAAAGATAGAAACATGATCGATAGCACCTCCCCCCCCCACACACACACACACACATACAAAAGCCAGTTACTTGGTTCAGATGTACAGATAGATCTGCAGATATTGGATTAGATCACTTTTTACTGGGGAAAAAAATGTGCATTTTAAGAAGGCGGAAACATTTATAAATAAATCAAGAATCATGCATGCAATTACAGAAAAAATCTGCCAATATCAATAGTTCTGTTAAAAAGACGGTAACATGAAATATTGGGCGTTTCACCCACACTCGGCCCATAGTATACCTTTAAAGGCTTCAACTTAATGATATTTATAATAATATTTGGAAGTTTTTCTTATTAAGATCATCAGTTTGAAACACAATATAATTTTATGCTTTCAACGATGTGTCACTGACGCACTAAAATCTTTACCTGTTTATTTTCTATTTACTGTCACATGAGTGTGATGGCATTATTTAAAACTTATATTCTATTGGTTAGTACATGCCAGGTTATAAAACACTCGGGGGCTTATTGCCTCGGCTCGGTGACCGTGCTACGTTTTCTCTTCTGAACTGTCGTAACGACAGGACGCAGTTAAAAGTTCCCAAATGAACAGGTTTTCTCTTAAAAACTTAAGGGGAACTTTTTGCATAAACTATCCAAATGTATCTCAATGTTTCAACTTTACATATTTATGACCATAAAACATGTTAGTACTTGGGTATTTTCCGGGCTTTAATGTGGCAAATAATTGGTATTATAGAGCTATTTTAGTCTAATTGGGTTTGCATGTTATATGTTTAACTATATAACGTAATTTTGCGAATATACAGTTCCCAAAACCAGTTTGTAGCCTTCTTTGTCTGTTTCTCTCTCATTCTGCAGCAGTTTCCGAGCATACGAGTCCTGTGTAAAAATACATTTTAAAATGTTTAAAGGGTTTCCAAAAATTTATTTATGAATAGTTATGTGCGGCACACAATTTAATGTTAAACCAAATTAACATATACATGATATTTGAATTCAAGTTTTTGATTATTAATTGTTTAATAAATGTTGTCAATTTTACTAAATCCTTATTTTCTTTTAGCAAACACACAAAACCGCGTTTCCAAGGATCCTTGGCTTTTAAGAGAGATGTAATCGGTATAATATAATGTTTGTGATTAAAGGTGGTATAAATATTGAGGGATTGTTTAATAATTACTTTTTATATGATAAAAAGCAGCTTATTTCATGGTATACAATACGCGCGCTACAATAAAATATAAATACTAAAATAAAGTACAAATCTCACTCGCAGGGAATTTATCTCTCATTTTCAGGCTACGGCAGCTGCATTTCTCCAGTAAACAACCACTCTCAGTTGGCCCGTAGCTCAAATAACCTCACTGTATGTTCATGTTGATTTTATAATACACACTGAATGTGTTGATTTGAACTTTCCCTGACTTTTAATTATATTAAATTTATAAAACTACATCCTGTTTTGGCCATTTTTCTAAATATTTATCTTGCAGTATGTCTTGTATATTTTCTATTTTCTTTCCCTCATGTCTCATTTTATCTTCATTTCTCCTTAAGTCCAGCAACAAAATTCTCGTCAGAATACGCGATGATATTATCATATAAAAAAAAAAAAAAAGAGAGAGATTCGCGTTGAAAGTGTAATTATGTAAAATAAGGAAGAAATTAAGAGGATAGAGACAGAATAAAAGCTGAATAGTGAGAAGCACAGCTGGAGGGGAAGTTAAGCATCTAGAACACCCAATTGCAAAATGCATGCCACCTGTTGCGAGAGTCGTAAAACTTGTTCCGCTTCCTTTGCCCGTTAATAAAATACTCATTAGTTAAAATGTCAGTGGTGATTATTTATTTCGCTAAATTCTTCAACACAACCGTTTCATTACAAAACAAACGAAACTGTAGCAGTATATATGAAAGGGATTCTAAAAGTAATAAGGTGACAACGTTTTACCATATGAAAATCTCAAAGACCTCGATAAATTCTTTGAGAACATGTTCATACTGGCCAACATGACAATACAAAATGCAGGAACTGATAGCGATTGTTTTTTGGTATGGGATGTGAATAACGACAGAAGAATGTTGCAAAGTATGAAGATGCCTATATTGGTGAAATAAGTGTGTACAAGCGGAAATAGGTGAGCAGTTCATCTGTGATCAGCAAAGTCAGGGAGTTCAGGCATTTATTTTGGTTAAAATAGGCAAAAGGGCATTTAAATATTGAAAATACGCAGTAATAGGTATAATTAAAAAATCAGTGAGTAATATTGCTTATTATTAATGAAAATATATATTTAAAGATACTTGATAATTTATTTATGACACAATTAAAGTGCTTAAACTTATTTTTCTTGTTTACAAACAACAACAAGATGTTTTTTCAAGGTATCAACTGTAATAGTCAGCTGCTTGTTATAGAGAACGTTTTTCATCGTGGAAAAAGAACGTTCTACTTCCATTAAAGTGATTGCAGCATATTTAAAATAAGCTTTCGGAAGGACTCATATCATTTACAACAGAACATCTGATTAATACAAAGTATAATAATTTTGAATAGTCCTGGTGAATGAACAAAAGATGCGCAGCGAGCTCATTTTCTGTTTATGCGTTTATAGGGGAATCAGGTTAGTATCTGTCTTACTTCCGTATTGAATATAAGAAAAAACCTTAGGAACAGGAGCGGCAAGATTGGCCCAGATACCCAAAAGAAAATCACATAATTATTTACAATTTTATCCTCTCCTGGTCAACTTTTAAAACAAAATATGCAAGAAAACAGTGGTGTGTACTGATTGGTTCTGAGTTGTATCAAGCGATAAGCGCATTTCTTTTCTACTGTAATAGCGGTAGCATGCGGTCCTCCGTTAGCGAGGGGAGCTCATGATCCAGCACGGAAAATCTTACGCTTTAAACTTATACCTTCATGGGCCAGCAAAGGACTTGGACTTACAAGGACTTGGGTTAGACTTTCTCTCGTTTATTCCTGCCATCTCTTAGACCAGCAGAAAGACGACCCATGGACAGCGCTCTTTTTTCTTAGGAACCAGATATTGAGGGATTACTGACACGAAGCATAATATTGAAGGTTGTTTAAGCATTTTGTTTGATGTGAGGTGGTTTCCTCGCTTTTGTCAGTGAAAAATTTACTTTTGCGGTGTTAATTATTAAGTTACAAAAAAGCCTATCTGGTATTGAATTAAGTGAACGTTATATTGAAGACTCCATTTTCGCGTATAAGTTGGAAGTGAAACGATTTGGACCTGATCAACCGAAAGTTATAAGGAGCCCACTCAGCAAAGCGGCACAATTTTTTTTTTATATAATTTGAAAAAAAAAATTTACTGATAGCGTGTGAAGTGAGAAATGTATCTTACACATACGAATGAGATTAGAAAAGAAATACAAAGGGTAAATTCCGTTTCTGTACAGGCCGACGAAACGACAGACATGTCCCAATTTGTTGTGATATTACGATACATCAGTCGAAGTAAACTGGTTGAAAGATTCATTAAGTAATTAAATAATTGCTGCAGTTATTGAATAACTTTGTAGAATTTCCGTAGAATTACAGAGTTAACTTCTATATCTTTTTTGTGTAATATTAAAAATAGCGTTTACCAAAATATCGCCAGCAGTACTCAAAGAAAACTGCAATAATAACTTATAATTTAATATGTTGCTGAAAAAATGCGGCAATATCAGCATCAGACTTATACATTATTGTTATTGTTGAGAGCTATAGTATGACATGTGAGGGGGGATAATTATTAACCCCATTATTAGGGTTTATTATCCAGGTATACAAGCGCCAAACTGTAAAATCGTCGGAATTATGAGGTGCATTCAACTATAACACTTCCGATTTTTTTTTCTCACTAACTAATCACACAAAAACTGTGAAACTTGTGTCACTTCTCAACGTAATCTTCCTACAGCCGTGCACATTTTTCACAACGTTGACGCCATGAATCCATGGCCGCTGCGAACGCTTCTGTAGGAGTCTGTTTTGACCACTGGAAAATCGCTGATGCAACAGTGGCACAGTATTTTCCGTTGTTGGAAACAGCCAACAGTCGCTAAGAGCTAGTTTAGGTGAGTATGGAGCATGAGGAGTCACTTAAGCTGTTTTCATGAAGAAACTGACCGATGCGCTGGGACGTTGTCTTGGTGAAAGAGCATGCGTGTAGCCCTTTCCGGCCATTTTTCACGCAATACTGGAAGGAACTTCTTCAAAACTTCTTCGTAGGATGCACCTGTCACAGGAACGCAATGAGTAAGGTTTACTCCATCGCTGTCCCAGAACATGGCCATCATAACTTTTTCTGCACTGGCGCTTACACGAATTTTATTTAGAAGGCGGTGAATCTGAGTGCTTCCATTGAGCAGACTGGCGCTTCGTTTCAAGCTTGAAAAACGGCATCCATGTCTCATCCTTTGTCACAACCCATAAAAAGAATGCCCCATTCATGCCGTTAACATGCCCCGCGCGCAGCCTTGTGGTCAGCCTTCAGCATTCGTGGCACCCACCTGGAGGACACTTTTCGCATTTTCAGGTCTTCATGCAGCACTCTGTGCACAGATCCCAAGGAAATGCCAATTTTGGAGGCGATGTGTTCCACACTCATTCGGCAGTCCTCCAAAACAACTTTCTCCACTTGCTCGATCATGTCGTCAGACCGACTTGTGCGAGGCCGAGACTGCCTTCGCTTGTTTATGAATCCATTAGGAATGTCTGAATAAACCAATTGTTTTAGGTGGCCTCACAGATAAAAATACAAGGGATTGAGGTCGGGGGAAAGTGGAGGCCAAAGAACTGGTTCTCTCCTACCAATCCATCTGTCATGGTGGTTATCAGCTAGTGCACCTTGAGCAATGAGGCTTTTAAGGGGCTGAAACCACATCATGAATAAACCACATGGTTCTTATTATTCGTAAGGGCACGAAATAATATGCAATATTTGAAATAGATTATCCACGAATGTACCCTATTGACAAATGTAAACAAGTCTCCTTGGCAATACATGGTCATTTAGGATACAATGAATGCATCAGCAGACTTTTGTCGATAATGTCATTCGAATAACTAACAATTTTTTTTCCTTGAGACGCAATAAAGCAAAAATTGCAGTAAGAACTCAAAAACTAAGAACTTTCGGAATATTTTCCATATGTTTATTTTCCCCCCTTATTTTGGAGTGGGGAACCCTTCATCAAAGGTTGTGGTGGTCTAGTGGTAATCATACTTGCCTCGTAGACCCAATATCGCGGGTTCAATCCCGGCCAGGGTCGGTGGATTATATTGGGCGTAAAAATCATAAGTATGGCTTCCTTCGGAAGGGAAGTAAAGCCGTGGGTCCCGTGTCGTAGATTTACGGCACGGAAAAGAATCTCAAGCCTGAAAGAAGAGGCCTCTGAGCAAAATTTGTCGGCCGTTTCACGCCCTGAATAGAATGGGACGATGATGACCTGAGATATTAAAGATGTACGTCTAAATCAACAACAAGCATTTGGATGCATTTTTCACCACTATCGATTGCTCGTTATATTGTCTGTATGTGACTCATTGTTACACCGACATTACTTGCACTGACATCTGGCTGTGGCTCCGCCAAGCTACCACTTATGGATTGGACATTTAAATCCATCATAGATATAAATAATACTGTTGTATATTAATTGTTATATCACAACCAACATTCATAATGCATTCCAGACAATAATTTAGTATTTTATTCTTTATGCTCTGTGATTTCAACTATATTTTTTTCTTTTCATAAATTAATAAATATTATTAATTCGTATATTTAATAATATTTTAATAAATCGGTTGACATTCTGAGAATAAAAGAGGCAATATCCCGTAACAATGAGCCCGCAATATATATAAATGAAAAATAAAAATAAAATAGCACTATTAACAAAGTAACAAATTAACAGTAATAATAAAAGTAGACAAGGATAAAGCACTAAAAGTCACACTTGAAATTGCTATATTTTGAACTACTGGAGTTCTTCAATGGCAAGAAGCTAGACTCTGTGTGTGCGTGTGCGTGTGTGTGTGCGTGTGTGTGTGTGTGTGTGTGTGTGTGTGTGTGTAAATTAACAGTAATTATGATAGCAGAAAAAGATAAAACACAAAGAAAAAGTCACACATGAGATCGCTATATTTCGGACTCGTGGAGTCCTTCTATGGCAAGAAGACAAGTCACAAGTCCTTCTATGTCTTCTTGCCATAGAAGGACTCCACGAGTCCGAAATATAGCGATCTTAAGTGTGACTTTTTCTTAGTGTTTTATCTTTTTCTGCTATCATAATTACTGTTAATTTGTTACATTGTTGATAGTGTCGCTTTATTTTTATTTTTCTTATATATTGTTCGCACCTCTGGTGCTGCTTTTAGCTTTGCGTATTAAGTTTAATTTGCTTTTGCTTTTACTTTGCTTATTAAGTTTAATTTGCTTTTGTGTGCTTTGCTTTTGACTTCTTTACTATTTATCTATTATACTTTTAATTTTATTTCTTACTTTCTCTGTGTTTTCTCATAGACTTTATTGTTTATTACATCTTAGGTCACTTGTGTTCTTGCCATAGAAGGACTCCACGAGTCCGAAATATAGCGATCTCAAGTGTGACTTTTTCTTTGTGTTTTATCCTTTTTTGCTATGATAATTACTGTTAATTTGTTACATTGTTGATAGTGTTGCTTTATTTTTATTTTTCTTATATTATACACACACACACATTTTTTTGTTCTATTCCTCTAATGCATTTCTGATTCTGCAGTTAACGCAAATTTACCGCTTACCTACACGCTGAACGTTTCTCTATGCTCTCAATTTTCTGCATCCCGCGCCGATGTTCGAAATCTTAGCTGAGAAGTTGATCGCAAAATCAAAGCCTTACCTCTTAGAACTCTCATTCACCAGCTTTGCCGACTAAACTTCTGCTAAAGCAACTCAGAGTTCTTTTTTTTTTTTTCCATCTCTCTCTCTCTCGTTCTCTTCATTCAACCCACCTTCCTTCGGTTCCAATTTACTAAAGTGTGCTAGGCGATTCGTGTTCAATGAAGTGTTTGATGCGGCACATCTGAGCCCTTGATTTCTATATACGAAATCTCGCGCTGGATGTCATCACCATTTCGAGGCTGCAAATGCATGGAAAAAAGTTACAAACCATTAAACGACTTGTTCTGCAAGCTATTGTTCCTTCTATGTCCTTGAGTTTGGGTAAGCGATAGTGAAAATCAACACAAATGACGTAAAAGGCTTTTTGATGGTCGAATACCACCCTTCTCAAAAGTTGAAATTCCCCTCTCACACGGAATGCTGCAGTTCATCTGTTTCCATGGTAACCGTCGCTCTAATGTTTTGTTTGCGAAAACGTTACGGGAAGTTGGACTTATATTAAAATAATCTCCTTTTCATACTCGCGCCTGTGTTTTGTCTTTGAGCATCTCGTACCATTAACAGCAGTTCAAGAGAGAAAGTTGGAAATGCTTTTTGCACACGTCTACACAAATGGATAAAGCTCACACATTCAACGACAGTTTGGAGGAATAAATTCAAAAAGTAATTTGTCTTTAAGAGATTGCTTTAAGCATTTTTCATAATCAGTTATCTATTTCAAAGTCCAAGTATATAAACATTTACATATCTCAGACTATTAGAGAAGTATATATATATACTTTTATTTTATTTTAATATATATATATTAAAATAAAAGTATAAATACCTATATATAAATATATTAAAATTAATTTTTTTCTTCTAATTCAATGAAGAGTATCGAATATTGCGAATATCCTAGGTCGGCACATAGAATGACTATCTAACGATTATTTGTTTTGATATTCTACCTATTGCCTTTCTTTCAAAAGGGGAATTTCATTTTTCTCTTATATTTTATCCTTATTGTCTCCATTTGTAATTCATTCCTGATGTACAACACTTAATACCACAGCCCGGAAATTCATACATTTATTTTGATTAAAATAGTCAGGAAAAATTACATTTACTTATTTATAAATTATTAAAAGTGTAAAAGATAGTAATATCACTCATTATTAATGAAAACAGGTGTTTAACATACTTAATAATTTATTTATTACACAATTAAAGTACTCAATCTTACTTTTCCTGGTTACAAGCAACAACAAGATGTTTTTTCAAGGTATCAACTGCCATAGTCAGCCGCTTGTCAGAGAGAACATTTTTCATCATGGAAAAAGAAGGTTCTACTTCCACTGAAGTGAAATTAAGAAATGTTGATCAAAATAAAGTAGTTTTGAATAGTCCTGGTGAATGAGTAAAAGATGTGCAGTGGTTTCAGAATATTTTGTTTATGCGTTTATAGGGGAATCAGGTTAGTATCTCTCTTACTTCCGTACTGAACACATTGTAGGGACGGTTTATTGCACAGCTGTACCGCTCTCATCTTTTTCGCTTGCAATTGTTTGTTACATTTATACAGCTGAGAAGTTACCCCTACCACAAATTTTCTAGAATTGTCTCGCGCAGATTGATACAAGGTAATTCGCCAGGACTATTCAAAACTACAGTGCTTCCCTCATCCTCTCTATTTCCTGGTATTCGTATGCCCGAGGTAACCGTGCTTTCTTTTCGATAATGAAGGTTCTGCTATTTAAAGAGCTAGAGTGAATGGGTTGAAGAGAAAGTTTTTGACCGCTTGAAAAGAAAAAAAAGAAAAAAAAATGTATCTCTACATAAGATATTTGAATAAATAATTAATAATAAACAAATTAAAACAATAAAAAATAATATTATATAAGACTTTAAATCATTTATTTGAAATCACTGATTTAATCTTCTAACCCTTATTAAAATATAGTAAATATTTTGTGCTCCAAAATATTCACTTCATCCTAAATCCATAAACTTTAATAAATCAATATTCTCAATACATATTTTTGTGAGGTGAATATGCCATTTAATGTTTATAACTTTTTTCACTTCCATATATTAAAATTCGTAATATAATTTTTAAAATGGGTTAAATAGTCGCAGAAAAAGTCTTTAAGAATACAAAACAGGCAAAGAAAAAAAATAGCCCTACCTACCCCAAATGTACGGAAACATGTTCACTTCTATTTGACACTTAAATATATTCACCCAGATATATTCAGGAAAAGACATATTGGCTAATTTCCGTGCTCTGTTTATTACTTCAACTATTAATGAAATAATATAAAACATAAATGTTTTACGTAGCCATTTAATAAAAGAAATTAAAAATAAAATATTTTTATTTCCCAATTTGGAGGAATATGTACAAAAAATGTCGAAAGTATGACTTTTCTCGGAAGGGAAAGCCGTGAGTCCTGTGCCATAGATTTACGGCACGTAAAATACTTTAAGTTCGAAAGAAGAGGCCTCTGTGCAAAATTTATCGGTCGTTTCAAGCCTTGAATTAAATAGATTGTTCATATACGTGAGATGTTAAAGAGTGTCCTTCAATAAAGTAAGTAAACCAATAAAAAAATAACTGCACTTATATAATATTTAGTGAATGTTTCAAGGATGCAAAGGTGCAAGATGCAAGTGAACCGTCAAACTCCAGTATAAAACAAAAACTAGTCGGTTCCCACAGCGCGCGCACACACACCTTTATATCAAACAGTTGGAGTGTATAGCACATATTCTCAAATTCCCCTAAACTTGCACTGTCAAAATAAAGCATACTATATAAAACTAAAATGCTAAGCTGTGGCGATATAAAAAAGCACTTAAGAAAGAGAATGAAAAACAAAAATTGCTGCCCAGTTGCCTTTTTGAAATCATTTTCATTTGGTTTTAAGGCCAGGAAAAATTCCCAAAATATTTGTTTCTTTTTTAACGTTTTTCAAATTTGTATTTATATAGCCTCATTTCCTTAGCTACCCTATGGATTGCCGAGGTCGTTAGGGGCCGCGGGAGGTCTGGGGTTCGATCCCCGCCAGGTCTGTTCTTCCTGACTGAGGTTTTTACCAGGCTTCCATCAGTCCTCATAAACAGCAAACGCGTGGGAGGTGCCCTAAACTTTGGCCTAGAACGTTCCCTTCCTTAACAAAAAGAAAACCATTTCCAATTTATAATTTTATCTCGTGTATCATCAGTGTCCACCGGCTGTGATGCCTCAGCGGTAAAAACGGGCGTTAAACACTATTTAAAAAAGTCCTTAACTCATAATAACTATATCCCTTTCAGCAAGAGGGAAAATACTTATTAAGTTTTTTTTTTTGAACACCTAATTTCATATTCGTAGCAAGCAAAGAAACATTTGGTCGTGGTAATCGGTAACGAAAAACATTTATTTGGTATACAAAAGGGCTGAACTTTAACTCTGCTAATGTGCAAAGATTTCAGCGTTTATTTAATGAGACATTTTCATGAAGGCGGCGCACAATATGTGACATTCTCACGACGTGGGCAAGACAAATGACGGAGCGTAAGCGAGGAAAAAGAGACGAAAGAAAAACAAACAAAAGAAAGTATGTATATAGCGAGCGACGTGGCTTGCCTCGGGGTGGCCGTGGTAGTGATAAATGAGTTAACAGCATTGGGGTCTTGCACGCATAATAGTTTTCGTTTTCACGCCTAAATGTCACCCTTCTAAGTGACCCTTTGTGATTAACCCCGGATTATTTTCTTATCATAAACATATTTTCTCATCTCTGAAATATGGTCAAATTTTTAATGAAATATTATAAAGGGAAGTAGAAGAAACACATACACTAAGCAAGGGCAGCAGAAATTTATAGAAAGACTTAATAAAAACTTACTGTTTTACTTAGTAATTTGTTGATACTGCAGATTTTCGGCTTACCTGTAAGAAAGTAAGGAAATATTAGTTACTTCATTAAGATTTCTTTAAACAGTTTAGCAATAAACTTTATTTGTATCTCTTACTAGATTCTATAACAAACCCAAATTACAGAGCGTTGTTTGGGATCTTTGTGATAAATTTAAATAATTTTAACATAGAAATGGCATACCCCAATTAACGCAATGATGACTTCAGACATGAGCTATTGCTGTAGGTTGCAGTTTCCAGTGCAGCAAGTTTTTGGAAGTAAAAAGATGCACAATTTATTTCACTCAGTCAGCCTTTCCAGAGAGCGTCCACAATTCTAGTTTTTTCGCTTTCAACGTGTTCTTTTCAATAACCCAAATGCATAGAAGCCTTTGGGGATAGAAAAAGTGATTTAAAAGGGACGTTGCTCTAAGGGATGGAATGCATTTCCATTTCTGTTTCAACATGCCCCAAAAATAGCTTGAAGCGTATGATAAAGTCAGGCCACTTTTTATGTTCCATCCCGGTTGATAATGTTACAGTTGTTTCCGAGATCCCCAATTTCTATGAAATGGTTCTCTGTGTTGCTGCATTTGGAACGGAGACAGGGTCTTAACAACTTTTCTAATTATTTTGGGTGTATAGCTGATGGCTAATTGTAGATTTGCCTGTTTCCTCATATTTGCAGCTGTTCTATTGCCGTTCATAAGCAACAGTTTTGAAGTTCCTGACTTTGGACGTCACCGCCTCGGCTCTTCAAATAAAGGTTCCAAAAAATGAGTTTCATAGTATTCTCCATTCATTGTCATTACTTCTGGCATATAGCCAACCCCTGACGGTGCTGCATAGTTGAAAAAACAGTGAACATTCGCTTCCGAGAACGAACGTCTTGTCGAAGAACAAACTGGTGTTGAGTCATTCTCATTTACCCGCACGCAGTTCTGAGCTTTATTTGGGGTGGTATAGAAATAAAACCAACTTTCATAACCAGATCTGTCAAATGTTTAGAACCATTTGATGGAAACATGCTCAGCAGTTTCCTTGCACATTCCTTTCTCCTCTTCTTCTCTTCATTGGTTAGGGAATGTGGAAACCATTTTGCACAACTTTTCCTTGACTTTAAATATTCATGGAGTATGTCAATGCTGCCAACATTGATATCCACTTCCATACTTAGCATTTCAACAGTAATATATCGATTTTCCTCCACCAAGTTTCTCACTCTTTAAATTGCTCTCTCGCTCACAGCTTCCCTAGGCCGGTCAGAGCGAGGGTTGCCTTTCAAAGTCTCTCGCCCTTCTTCAAATGATGGAATCCATCTTGTTATGGTATCAAATGAAGACACTTGTTCACCATGAACAGCTATCGTGTCCTCGTGGATTTTTTTCGTTCTTTCACCTAGCTTATAGTGTGTGAAAATGTAGATACTAAAGTTTTATTTAGAAATGTTCAAAAATTTTCACCAGCTATCACTTGGCCCCCTGAATACTGCACTCTACAAACAATATCATGTAATAGAGATAAGAGGACGCAGCGGTCGTCGCGGTAAACTAAGGCCAATATGCGGCTGTAAAAGGTTAAGAAGGAGAAGAATTTATTATGTGTATATATATATATATATATATATATATATATATTAATTATTTTTTAACGATCCTATGTCCCAAAACTTCATAAACTTCTTCCAGTTGTTAAGAATACAGATTTGCATCGACTGCACTCATTTGGAGCAAAATTCAAACCAAAAATCCACCAGGCACATAACATTACTTTCGGGCCGAGCCGATTTTGTTGCTGAGGGGGTCATTTTTCGAGATGTCTGGGATACGGTCATATATACATTTTTCATCACGCATGACAAATCTCACGATATAATCTATAATCCATGGGATTTGGTATAAACGGACAATTATTCCCTTTATCTTTTCAGGAGTCAATTCATGAGCACAGAGCTATAGTTTCTGTATGTCTTAACATGGCTATGTATGGTATATCTTGATGCACAAAGCTCTTCTGACAGTCTACGAGTATTTTTTGCGGATTTTCTTCCAAAACTATGCGTGCATTCTCAATATTCCATTAGTGTTTTCTTCCCATTTATTAAAATGCTGTAACCATTGTTGTGTTACAAGTTCACTAATGATACAAGGGTGGATCTATAAATTTCAGGCCTAACCATTTTTTAGGTATGATAAAGACAAAAACTATATTTCACTTTTCGTCCCCCCTCAAAATAGTTAGAAGTCTTGTCTGCAAAGTAGACATAAACAGAATCTATCACTTCTTCGTCACACTTATATTTCCTTCCTCGAATGTCCTTCTTGAGTTTTGAGATATGGAAATAGTCCCTGGGAGCTAGATCTGGGCTGTAGGGTGGCTGATGGATCTCCTTGAAGCCACACTTCTTCACAGTTTCCTTTGCAATAAGAGCTGTGTGCACAGGCGCGTTGTCGTGAAGAAGGCGCACACCATCACTCAGCTTTCCTCGTCTCTTCTCTTTGATGGAAACACGTAGTCTGTGCAGTAGGCCAGCATAGTACTCCCAATTTACTGTGGTGTTCCTCTCCTTGAAGCCAATGAAGAGTATTCCTTCACAGTGCCAAAAGTTTGTGGCCATGATCTTCTTGGTTGATCGAGTGACCTTGGCCATTAGAGGCGGTGCATCCACAGGTTGACACCACGCCATTGATTCTCTTTAGAACAAGGGATCATAGTAAAGGATTATAGTTTCATCTCCTGTAACAATGGTAACAGTGGTAACCATACTTGCCTTCTAAACCCAAGGTCGCGGGTTCGAATCCGGCCAGGATCGGTGGATTTTTTCGGACGTAAAAATCCTAAGTATGGCTTCCTTCGGAAGAGAAGTGCAGCCATGGTTCCCGTGTCGTACATTTACGGCACGATAAGGAACCTCAAACCTGAAAGAAGAGGCCTCTGAGCAAAATCTGTCGGCATTTTTACGCCCTGATTAGAATGGGACGCTGATGACCTGAGATGTTAAAGAGCGTCCTTAAATAAACAAATCAAAAAAATCTCTCGTTACCACGAACAAGCTCCAAAAATGCCTTACAACAGTTGACTTGCAGTTTTTGGACTGAGGAAAGAAGTCTAGGCACTAACCTTATTCGTGTTTAAATGTTCATGAATAATTGAAGGACTGTTGTTTCAGAAAGGCCCAACCCTGCTGTTATTTCTGTAACTCTAAGCTGCACGTCTTCCATAATTTCTCCTTCCACAAGAGCGATCGATGTTTTCAGGAATGAGCACCTCCAAGGGCGACCTGCACGCTCTTCGTCTTCAATGCTTTCTCGACCCATTCGAAAAGGTTTGGACCTTTTTTTTACGGTAGAATATGAGGCGGATGCTTCCCCATATACACCGCGCAATCGCTGTTTAATTTCATTTGGAGCAAGTCTTTTTTTTTTTGTGAAGAACTTAATAACAGCTCGATACTCCATTTTTAACATGTCACTATCTTCTACACATAGCCTTCTTTCAACTATATCTAAACAACTGAACACAGAGGAGTGGAAGTTACAGGTGCGATTATTTACTTAACAGATAAGGTATGACACCAGATAAGGATTTTGTGAAGGCTATGATCCTTATCGGCGAGGCCGGAAACTTATGGACCTACCCTTTTACCTTTTCCCTCCACTTCACATATTCGAGCCGCTGTACCAGCTTTATAATCTTGTTTCCAGTAGAACTTTAGAAAAAATTTAAGTTTAAAAGTTGTTGTCTCCATTTTATGATTGTATATTAATAATGACGACTGGCATATGCTCAAGCTAACGAAAAGCAATAAAATCTTACAAAATGTTAATCTAAAAAAATTATCATATTAATGAAACAATGTAGTATTTATCAATATATTCAGCGAAAATAACTTATGTTGTACCAAAATGCGTTTAATGTTAAATTTGAGCTTATTTAATTACTTTATAATTAACAGTTCATTAAAACTAAATATAAGATGATTGTTAGTAAAAAGTAGTGTAATTATTAAGACTGCTTAATAGATAGTAAATATGGATGTTGAGTGCATTTATTTAGCATCGGGTTGCACGTCAGAAACACATTATGAAAATAAAACACTAAGAACCATGGATGCGAAACGGTAACATACAATTTAAAGTTCCCTAATTTTGTTCTATGTCAGTTTCGTTTACATTTTAAGCTGAATTTGTTTCTATTTTCTATGAGCCACGTACTTTAATTTTACCTTTATATGTGTTTAGTTACTTTCTTTGGCACGCACGTATAAGACAGTCAGTAGTTGTAATGAGAATGAATGTGCAAGTCGTGAAGAGAGGCTCACGTCCAAAGCCACCTGGCTATATATCTAAGCCTTCTTCGTTCAAAGCCACATTAACTGCAGTGTGTAATGTTGCCATGGAAACTTTAAGTTGCTCTTGAAGCAATAACGCTTTGTTTTGTTTTTTAAAGGCAGGAATGTCCTGAAGAAAGAATAATAAATGAATTGTAAATGTGTAAATCGGTTGTTAGGTGAACAAATTCTTTACTTATTCACTGAGCTAATAGTAAAACTATATAAAGATCGCCAGTGTATTAGTTGTTTGATTTACGGCCGGCAGAGCGTGGCTGCAACTGAGAAGTCAGTTCTGAAATATTTGCACTTCTGTACCCTTGCGCTTACATTAGTTTTTTTGAAATTATGTTTACTCAAATAAATTTTTCTACAGCTTTACCGGACGCTGTGACTCAGTCGCTAACCTTGTGACTCGCATTTCGGAAGTCCTGTGTAATAGTCCTTTGGATACGCATATCTTAGCTTCAGGTTTTTTTGTAGTTTCCCCCGATTTGAATTTTCCGCTCTCTCATTTAATATCCTTTTGTTCTGCTGGTTCTGTTACGCGGTGGAAAAGGTCAGAAGGTCGGAAGGAAAGAAGAGGTGCGCAGGTGCGGTGTGACAATGGCTTGCGCTTTAAAATATTTGATCCCAGAGCGTTTGAAGGGGCAAGTGGCAAGTGGCCAGATATTGAGGAAGGCTGAAATGCCGATATATCCACCATCCAATCCAATGAATTATGTAAATGGCCCAGTTACACATCAGAATAACCGCCACGGGTGGTCGATGTCAGGAGGCACGGACTCTGAGTGTGAGGTTTGGAGTTCGATTCTCTGATAGGTTGTTTTTTCGGGTTTTCTACACTCCTCATAAATAATAAATCATACCGGAGAGGTATCCTTAACTCCTTCCTTAAAAATAATACCCTTTACCTACTGAATTATGATTTCCTCTCAAGCACCAATAATATCCTCCACCTGTAATGTCCCAGTAGTAAAAATGGGGGTTAAAACACATCAAAACGGAAAATTTAGTTCAGTTATAAATTACAGCGGTTCTTTATTGAACTGCGATACGAAAAGGACCAGAAAAGCCGTTACTTTTAATTCCAGAGCTTCCTACGAGGGTTATTTTCAAGTTGTTACCAACGACCATAAGGTAACGCTATTGAGATATAACATTTCTGTTTTCGTAACAATTTATGTTTGTTTTTGGGAAAACATTTGCAGCTTGGAAATTGACCCAGTAGTTTGTTTACAGTGAGTGATTAAACAAAGCAATTTGGTGAGAAAAAAATGGGCATTTCACTTGAAGATTTTCGTTGGATGATTTTTTACGATTTTAGTAAAGGTCTAACTCAACAACAATGCATAGAATCGCTTCGTTCAGCTTTTGATTACAAAGCACCATCAGAAAGGACTATTCACAATTGATTGGCAGAATTTCGTCGTGATCGTGCGTCCGCCAGTGATGAATTTCGTGACGGTCGACCAGATTCGGTTGTCATTCCAAAAAACATCGATGTTGTGCGCCACATGATTGAAGAAGATCGGCATGTGATTTACAGTGAGATAGAGACATCCTTAAGCATACCAAACACTGCAGTACATTTGATTATCATGAACATTTAGCTGTGAAAAAAGTCTTTTCCGATACATTCCGCATAACTTAAACCGAAACTCGTGTTATTGGTGTAATGAAATGTTCAAAAAATTCCACCAAGGAACTGCAAAAACACTTGGATATAATCGTATGAACCGGAAACTAAGCAACATTCCACTGTTTGGGTGTTCCAAGATGAACCGAATCCCACACAAGTTGTTCGTTCAAGAAACACTTGCAAAAAAATGATCGTTTGTTTCTTCGGTTGTACTGGACATATGGCAACCATTCCTCTAGAGGGTCGAAGAACGGTTAGTGCTGAATGTATACAGCAATTTGTTTGCCAGAAGTCATCGATGAAATCAGGAAAAACAACCGAAAACGTCGCATCATTCATCATCATGACAATGCCAGCTCTCACAGGGCATGTCAAACAATTGATTATTTGAAGGAGAAAAACATCGAATAATGTCTTATTGCCCGTATTCACCTGCTTTATCGGCTAACGACTACTTTTTTTTCCTCAATGTCAAAAAATGCGTGGATAGCAGTTTTCAATACCTCAAGAAGCTGTTGAAAATCTTTAAAAACCATGTTTTTGAGATATCAACTTCATAGTGGAAAGAATGTTTCGAGAAATGGTATGAAGTATGCAAAAGAGTATAAATCTTAAAAGGCAAATATTTTGAAAAGCAATCAAACTGTTTGTTCCAAAAAAGTATTTTTTCGTTCCTAGTTTTTGTAAAAACTTAAAAGATAACCCTCGTACTGCAGAGGATTTTGTTTCATGTTCCGAAAGGAAAAAGTGTTCTGCAAGTCCGCAGGAAATAGTTACTAATCATTAAATTGTAAAAGCTCACAAAACTTTTTAATGTTCAATAAAAGAAAATTCCTTCTTTTAGTATCTTTTACTCCAAAACAGTCTCATAAATATTGCACAAGGGTTTCTTTAGCTGATCCGCTGCAGGATTTTGCGACTTGGCTGAGATATTATTTCCTTCAATAAGGCACCTATATGGAACCTTTATCTTACGACACGCATACCCTTTCCCCCAAGGTAGAGAGAGATATGATCGCTTAAGTGTTTCTCATAAAAAAATGTTGAGGTGAATAGGATTTTATATTATCTTTTTCGTTTCTTCTTGTGTGTTTCTATCTATATTTATACCTTCATATAACTTTTCCTATTACTTTTTATGTATATTTCCTCTGTTCCTACACATTCTAACTTATGTTTTCCGTTTATACCCCCTCTGTTAGCCTTCCTTATTAGCACTTTGATATCCTAAGATATACCTAACACGGTTGAGTACTACTTTAATAAACTTTTTCTAATCTACGAGTAATTCACTATCATTCAAAATATGCTCAGCGGTTTCAACTACAAAATATGTGTATTAAGACAGGTTTTACCTTACAATAAAATTTCCTCCCCGAAAGGGTTTTTTTTTCAACAAAAACTGAAATAGTCAAATCATTTGGAGCATTGTCATGGACAATTTTTGCAGAATAAAGAATATTCGTTGTATTTTCTCGGTAGCGCTTACCTGGTTACTGCTACGAGGGTAGATCCATAAGTTTCCGGCCTCTCCGATAAGGATTATTGCCTTCACAAAACCCTTATCTGGTGTCATGCTTTATCTGTTAAGTAAAGAATTAATCGTCTAACTCGATCATATATATATAAATGTTGGTTGGTCTCATAAGAAATGCCGGTTTTTAAGTTTGGCATTTTGTAAGAGTTTAATGGTTTTCCTTTGTTTTTCAATGTTGTTATTGTCTGTATTGTGAGCAGTGATCAGTTGTTAATACACGAGGGTAGGTCAATAAGTTTCCGGCCTAACCATTTCCTAGGTATGATAAAGACAAAAACTATATTTCACTTTTCATTATAGATACCCTTTATTGCAATACACTTCTCACATCTTTAAATCAACATTTCAACCCCCCCCCCCAAATAATCAGAAAGTTTGTCTGCAAAATAGGCATAAACAGCATCCATCATTTCTTTGTCACAGTTAAATTTCCTTCCATGCAGGTTCTTCTTGAGTTTTCAGAAGAGAAAATAGACTCTGGGGGCTGGATTTGGGCTATAGGATGGATGATCGATCTCCTTGAAGCCACATTTCTTCACAGCTTCATTTCCAACAAGAGCTGTGTGCACAGGCGCATTGTCGTGAAGAAGGCGAACATCACCACTGAGCTTTCCTCATCGTTTCTCTTTAATGGAAGCACGTAGTCTGTGCAGTAGGCCAGCATAGTACTCCCCATTTACTGTGATATTCCTTGAAGAGTATTCCTTCACAGTGCCAAGAGATTGTGGCCATTATCTTCTTGGGTTGACTGGTGAGTGACCTTGGCCTTTAAAGGCGGTGATTCGCCAGGTTTACACCACTCCATTGATTCTCTTTTGGACAAAGGATCATAGTAGAGGACCATAGTTTCATCTCTTGTAACAATGATGTGCAGAACTTCTCTCTCGTTGCCACGGCAGAGCTCCAAATATGTATGACAACAGATGACTTGTTGCTGCTTTTGGATTGAGGAAATAAATCTAGGAACGCATTTTGCATTAACCTTATATTTGTTTAAATGTTCATGAATAATTCGAAGGACTATTGTTTTAGAAAGGGCCAACCTTACTGCTATTTCTGTAACTTTGAGCCGCCGGTCTTTCATAATTTCTCCTTCCACAAGAGCGATGTTTTCAGGAGTGAGCACCTCCAAGGGTCGACCTGCAAGCTCTCCGTCTTCAATACTTTCTTGACCCATTCGAAAAAGTTTGGCCCACTTTTTTACGGTAGAATATGAACGGGATGCTTCCCCATATACACTGTCCAACCACTGTTTAATTTCATTTGGAGTAAGTCCTTCTTTTGTGAAGAACTTAATAACAGCTCGATACTTCATTTTGAACATGTCACAATCTTCTACACATAGCCTTCTTTGTGCAACTATATCTGAACAACTGAACACAGTTACGGCTGCAAATATTTGCTTAACAGATAACTTTTAGACCTACCCTCGTACAATTATAAAATGAAGGTAACAATTCCGAGATTAGAATGCTATAAAGCACTACTGGAAAAACAAGATAATAAGTTGACGCTCGAACACCATGGAAAATACCCAAGAAATAAAAGAGATCGAACTGCTGCCGCATCCAGCATATAGTCCAAATCTTGCGCCTTCACATTGCTATCTGTTCCGATTCATAGCCTACATGGAAGAAACTTCGAAAACATTGAAGCATTGGAAATAGTATCAGCTCCGCATCAAAATTCAGGAACTAGTACTATCGTGGGAGAACAAACCTCACTGAAAGGTGTCTCAAAAGTGTAGAATCTAACGGTCTTAGTTTCAAGATAAGTTTAATTTCTGTCAGAACACATTTAAAATAAAATGACATCAGTAATGCGATCGTATCTATATTTTGAGCTTCATTTATAAACGCTCTCAAATTTACCAGCACAACTTTCAGGACAGAAAAGAGAAAAATATATGGTAATTGAGTAAGCGGACGAAAAGGACTGCCGGAGACAAGTCTTATGCTATCAATTATCTCTCGCTAAGGTAAAGGAGGGTATATCATCCCTTAGGAAACTGGACCGGTAATCATAGAGCTGTCACTGGGGGCTAATTGATTATAACGTTGGCAGCGCCGCCCGCCCTCTGACAAGTGTAACGGGGGCGGAATACGATTAGAAACTGCTGCCTCTGGCCTTCCCTTCAATAGCACACTCGTGAAAAAAATTACAGGAAACGACAGAGGAAATATTCTCACAATTGAAGACCAACCGCGCACTTCAAAATTTGATACGAGCAGATACCAGGCTTGTACCTGTGAAAATTAGAATGGTTTTGTTCTATAACGTAGCACTTTATTATTCTCACAACTTTTATTTTCTATTTTTCATTGATTTTTCTTATTTCACATTCCTTACTTTGTACGTTTATCCCTGGCACAAAATTGAAAGGAACCAAAATGATACCTTTCTGTGATGTGGGAAACAGGATAGACCGGAGCATGTTTTGTTTAAATGTGCAAGTTATAGGAACCGAACTTCTGAAGAAAGAAGGGATTTAAGAGGAATATTTTAGGGATCAAAGAATTATAATCTTGAAACCCAAGCCCATAAAATAACTAACATCGGAAGAAAGGATAGAGCAAGAAGAGATTCCAGCTGCAACGAAAGAAGAAAAAGAAGAAATGGAAGTTAGAAGATCGGAAAGATTAAGAATATTAAATATAGACGACCAGAAAATTTATTTACCACCCAATTCACAATAAAAACTTGATTAGAATCACGTTAGAAGTAAATGGGAGAAGAAGGAAAGGGAGATGACGGATGACGGAGAGGAAGACGTAGAAAAAGTTATATATGAAACTTTTTATAAACATAGAACAGTATTGAGTATATAGAATGAGAGGAGGGTAGAGTCATTGTGGAAAAAGGGTATGGCGAAACAGTGAAGAAGTAGAAGATAAAGAATTAAAGCTAGATAAAGAAGCTGTAAAGTAAAATATAACATTGTTATAATAACTATTACAATTAATACTACTAGTGATATTATTATTACTATTGTATCGATGCCAAATTGATAGGGTAAATGTTATATTGATAAATGTCAATTAAATTCGCAAACAAAGAATATAATTAGTGTTGAAAAAATTGTCTAATATATGATATAAATGTGGAATTTACACGAATATATTTATAAAGATGATATAAAATAGAAAGATGAAAAGATATGATATGGAAATAAATACGATCAATAGATATATAATTTATGGTTTTATACAAACATAGGCAGGAATATAAAAATATTAAAGTAAAAGTATGTAAGACATGTACTGGTCACCAGTACAGTTTCTACCGAATACCGGTATATAATAATTTAGAGTTAAAGATTATGTACCTGATACCTGGTTAGTAGTACCTCGAATATTGCCGGTTTCCAGCAATTAGGAAGTAGTTAAAGGGAATGTAATTTTGTTATTTTTATTATTTTAGTAAATTTCTAATTGTAACCTAGGTGTAAGTATTATCTGTAAAATAATAATGTAAGAATGTTATTTGGTAATACAGAATTAAAGTGTAAGATTTTGAAATATACGCTCCGGTGTAGGAAACAAGGTACCAGGATGGGGCATTTTTATTATTATTATTATTTTCTACGTTTATCCCAAACTGGATCTTCTGTTGTTGTTCCCTAAATGTTCCACTTTTCTTCTGCTATCACTACACCCTGCAAGCCATAATGAATACAGTAAACTACGATTGAATGAAATAAAAAAAAATTGCACCGATAAATATAAAATATTCTAGAAAGCAGTACAAATATTCTTAACCCGCAGATAATAATTAGCAGGGCCCGGAGATGCAGGCATTTATTTTGGTTAAAATGGGCAAGCACAAAGACACTTAAAATATTGAAAAAAGGCTTGATATAATTAAAATAGGTATTTATTAAAAGTGAAAATAGAGAAAATTAAAACTCATTAATAATTTCTTTAAGTACCCAAGCTTACTTCTTTTGGTTACAAGCAACAAGATGATCTCTTAAAACATCAACGGTCATAGTCAGTCGCTTGTCAGGGAGAACATTTTTCATCATGGAAAAAGAACGTTCTACTTCCACTGAAGTGACTTGAACATATTTAAAACAAACTATTTCGGAAGGACTTATACCAGTTACAACAGAACATTCACCTTTTAAGACATTATGGAAATGTCGATCAAGACAAAGTAGTTTTGAATAGTCCTGGCTAATGAGCAAATATTGTGCAGTGGTTTCTGGTCGAGTTCACTTTCTGTTTATACGTTTATAGGGGGACCAGGATAGTATCTCTTACTTCTGCACTGAACACATTGTAGGGACGGTTTATTGCACAGCTGTACCGCTCTCATCTTTCTCGCTTGCAGTTGTTTGTTACATTTATGCAGCTGAGAAGTTACCCTCACCACAAATTTACTAGAATTGTCTCGCGTAGATCGACACAAGGTCATTCGCCTGGACTATTGAAAACTACAGTACTTCCTTCATCTTCGCTATTTACTGGTATTCGTATGCCCGAGGTAACCATGCGTTCCTTTCACTAATGAAGGTTTTGCTGTTTAAAGAGCTTAAGTTAAGGGGTTGAGGAGAAAGTTTTTGACTGCTTGAAAAGAAATAAATGTATAACAAGAATCTGAATAGATATTTTAAGTAATTATTTCGCTTTGTGTGCATTTTTAAATACGTAAATAATATCAGAAAAAATCCATAAAGACACAAAACAGGGAAGAAAAGGTTCTAATCCTTAAAACAGTCAAAAGAGGCCTTACCGACACCAAATGTACGGAAACATGTTTATTTCTATCTGAATTTTAAATATATCCACCCAGATAGAAAATCTAATTTGCCTAACTTCCAAACTCTGATCAGTAGGTATTGATATTGCTCAATGTAGTTTTCCGAATGTTTTAGCAAATGTGTAAAAATCAAGCACTATTCCCCGTGGACACTGTGGAGGCTATGTCCTAACGGATTTTATTTCACTCAATCCCTATAGCCGACTCTCGCAGCTAAATGTGAGTCATAGATAAATACAAGGCTTTTCAAATTAACTATTGCGGTTGTGTAAATTTGTTATAGATAATGAACTGATCATGTCATTGTTATACCTGCACGAATGAATGGAGAAACTCTCAAATGTTTGTTCTTTGCTACACGTCGTTCAGTAGTAACGGTCGTTGCCGCTAGGGTTTGCCCGTGAGGTTCTAGTGGTAACGCCTCGTAGATCCAAAATCGCCGTTTCACTCCTGGCCAGTAAAGTAATACCGTGGAGTACGGCAAGTGAAAGAACCTCAAACCTGAGAGAAGAGGCCTCTGAGCAAAATTTATCGGCCGTTTCACGCCCTGAATTGAATGGGACGCTGATGATTACGACTTGCATAAATAAACCAAAAAGTTGCTGCTATGTGTCAGCGTTTGGAGTATGGCAAGTGAGTTTTATACTGTCGAATATCATGAATTTAGATCCTTTATTATTTTTCAGCGTCATTTTCGCAGGATATTTGTCGCTGAAATAATTCTATTCGAAGTTTGTGGATTTGCGTGCTTGTATAAAAGAAAGCACCGGGCGTCCCTTTTTGTTGGAAGAAACAGTACGGCAGGTCAGAGAGGCCTATCAACGAAGATTCTAGGAAATCGAATGCAAGGGGCTACATGGAAAGAAGGAAAGGCTCCAGGCCTAAGTTTAGGGTGCTTCCCCGACATTTGCCATTTATGAGAACTAAAAAAACCTTGAAAAAACTTCAGTCAGGGAGGACGGTCCTGGCGGAATTCGAACCCCACACCTCCCGCTCACGAGTCTGTGCCTTAACGACCTCGGTCACCCATGGCGGTAACGCAAAGCATAGTTTGGCGTGTGTTACCAAAACACCTAAGAATGAAATCATATTGCCTTGAACTTATCAGCTTTAACACCTCGTGAAAATTGCATTTCCCTACACTAGCGGATGGAAGCCAATGGTTTAAGTGACAAACAGATATATGATAATGAATCAATGTTTCACTTAAGAGGGGAAAGTCAACAAACACACTTTCCAAATTAAAGGGTCAGAAATGTATGTGAACACGAGCAAGACTATACGAAATTTAATGTACTCTGTACGGTTTCCAAGGTTACGGTGAATGTTACTTTTTCTTTGCCGAAAGGACAGTGACAGCGCCTAGTTACCGAGATATAATCACTGAACGGTTGATATCGCAGCTAAATGAGCACAGAGATGATTTCATACTGAAACAAGATTGCACTCCATTTCATTTCTATCGGGAGATAAAAGAATTTTTAAACCAGGGATATAATCAGATGGTCCTGTCTTTACCATCTCGTCACCTGAACTAACTCCTTGCAATACAGAGGGTGCCCAAAAAAAATGTATACACACTTCAAGCAAAGAAAAAACTGTGTTAACATAGCAAAACTGAATTCACACAAAGGGAAAATGATGAGCACTAATCATCTTACACTTTTACAGTTACAACAGTTGCTCAAAATGTCTACCATCGGCGTCGATACACTTCTGAGTACGTTGAACTACTGATTGAGCAACGTTTGCGAAAGTGTCCTCAGCAATTGCAGCACATGCAGTTTCAATTTCTTCCCGAAGTGCTGTCAGTGTAGCTGGTTTTCTACGGTATACAAACAACATCCTTAAGAGTTTCCCATAGATAGAAGTGCAACGGAGTTAGATCCGCAAAACAGTGGAAACCTCTTCGTCCTATTTCCTTCGAATTCCAACAACAGTCTCGGTTTTCCAATACCACTTCAAAATTACTTTCCGCTGTTCAAACGTCAACCCTGACTCCATTTTGTTGTAACAACACTAGCATAACGTAATGTGAGTCTCATCTATTTACAGAACATCATACGATAATCTTGGCTTTATTTGTTCATTGTTGATTTACCTGTCACATCATCATACTACATATTACTGTTGTTTACTGTTGTTTACTGTTGTTTTTCGGTTCAACTTTAAAATAAATTAAATAGATATCTACTGTGAAAGTGTGTATACATTTTTGGCCCTCTCCGTATTTTTATGGGAGATTATGTGCAGGCAATACCAAAAGAAAAATGGCAGAATATTATAAGAATCGATTAAACACGGAATATGAGCAAAAAATAAATATAGAGACCACTATTGTGAACAATGCAACTGAGTTGATGGAAAGTGAAGAAGAATTAGTAAAATCAAGAAATTGGTAAAAGGATAATATCAATATGGAACTAATAAACATGGAGGCAATAAACTAAAGAATAGAACCCTTCAATTTTTCAATATAACTTTAACAGGTAACATTGGATAATTATCAGATACTTCGCAGATATATTACTGTTTAGAGGAAAGCGATAAGTCGAAACTCAGTGGGACGGAGTGGGTCTGAAGAATAAATCCCTCACTTTACAAAGCGGTGGTACAAAAGTAAGTTAGTTAATGTGAACGCTACAAGGGAGAATCACGGACCGACAGCAAGTGAAACACTACATATATTTAATACATTTTGTACAAGGAGGGCTTATGTGTTTGATAAACATTAAACCTGAATAAAATATATTATTCTTAATATAGATACCATAATACAAAATAATACAATATTTTCTTTATGTGATATTTGGTTTGTTTCCTGTTAAGCTGAAACAAATAATAGTCCTTTACGCTTAAAGCTTAGGATGCTTAAGAATAATGGCGCATTTTACTTTTTTACGAAAGTAAAATGGGGCACCCAGTATACTTTATATAATATTGCTTCTAATCGTTGTAGTTAATGTTAAACGAAATAATTCTGCTACAGAGCACTTTGGTTATGAAGCTGTTCGTGAAATTGAAAGAGTTTTACTGTTTAGAGGAAAGCGATAAGTCGAAACTCAGTGGGACGGAGTGAGGTCTGAAGAATAAATCCCTCACTTTACACGGCGAAGACAAAGCGGTGGTACAAAAGTAAGTTAGTTAATGTGAAAGCTACAAGGGAAAATCACGGACCGACAGCAAGTGAAACACTACATATATTTAATACATTTTGTACAAGGAGGGCTTATGTGTTTGATAAACATTAAACCTGAATAAAATGTATTATTCTTAATATAGATACTATAATACAAAATAATACAATATTTTCTTTATGTGATATTTCGCTTAAAGCTTAGGATGCTTAAGAATAATGGCGCATTTTACTTTTTTACGAAAGTAAAATGGGGCACCCGGTATACTTTATATAATATTGCTTCTAATCGTTGTAGTTAATGTTAAACGAAATAATTCTGCTACAGAGCACTTTGGTTATGAAGCTGTTCGTGAAATTGAAAGAGTTTTTCCAGGACTGACACAGAAAATGACAGTTGCGGGTGAAAAAAAAAATGGAGGCTAAGGAAGATGAAGCGCCTTCGAGCAGAGCATAGCAAGTGCGGAGGCATTTTCTGCAATAGAGTAACTCTGGGCTGAATTATGAATCCGACTAGACGGTGATATGAATAATAGAAGCGAGTTGGGGGAAAGTAAGAAAGGAATTCTGCTGACTGGGTCACATAAAGTTTTCACAGGAAGTGCGCAAACGCCCGCGGGAACGCGATTTCTGTTCCTTCACCCCAATAATTAATATGTAATAAACCTGTCCAATAAAAGTTATTTCCAAAACATGGCACCCTTACGCGCGCCAGCGAGTGGGGATTTAGGATTACTGCGGAACTGTTTTATGTGTTTCGAGTAAATATAAAACACGTGTCTGCCTGCTGGAACTACATTAAACGTATTACTTTTCGGATGATGAAGTTCTCAAGCCGAACGGCAAAAATCTCTTAGCCTTATTGAATTTCTGCTCAATGGTTGGGGTATGTAAGAAATTTTTTTGCTAAAAAAATCGTTCATACAAATGCGACCCGCGTCTCTGCAAGTGCTTATGTAACAGGGTCTCCCTCACACGTTTAATGCACGTTTCTTGCGCTTGTTGGTGCAATTTTCAAATCTATCAAGTGATGAAATGCGGCTAGTATTAAATATTTAAGGCCCCTAGGGCACATAAACTGTGAAAAGTAATATTATTTATTAATTACAGGTGTAATAACTTATAGTTATAAAGAATATTCTAGCATAATAAATATTTATTCCAGTAAAACTGATATTATACTAAAATACGTATAAATAATAATTTATTATTATTATCTAATACATGCTAACCTATAATTAAATAAATATACTGTCGAAAATTAACTTTTACTTAAATCAAAGCATACCATTCTAGTTAAATATACATCGAACTAAATAAATACGTCAAATTAAATAAATATATGCCAACAAATTGTACATATTCTTCTTCTTCATCTTCCTCCACATTGTATAGGTCTGTGGACATGTTTTGTCCTCTTTTAAACATATCACTCCTTCTTGTTCTTGGTCTTCCTACTTGGCGACATCCTCTAGGTTTGTAATTTAGTAACATTTTTGGTATCCGTTCCTCTTTCATCCTTACAAATTATTTTCATTTTAATTGTTTTTTTTTTCGTTCAGAATATAAACAGGATGTTTCAGAAATATTTTTACAAATTTTGGTGGCGAACTCTTCACACCAAAACGAAGGAAAAAATGTTCCATATAAACACATGTCCGCAAATTTTAGTTTTTGAGTTATTAATAAAAGTTTACCAAAACAAAAAAATAAAAGGCCATATAAACATAAGTCTGGAAACCCTTAAGTTATTCAATTATTATTGAAAGTTTACTTCAACGCGTTTCAAGGTACAATCTAAGTAATCGAATGATGTTATGGATTTAATTCTGCTGATGTACTATATATGTTTTATTTTCTTGTTTTGGTAAAATGTCATTAATAACAAAACTAATAATTTCTGAACATATGTTTATATGCATATTTTTGGTAAACTTTCTTTAATAACTTTAATAGCTTAAAAACTAAGGATTTCCGGACATATGTCTAGGAGGGTAATTACAGCTACTGCTGTTAAAAATCTCTGCAGTTTCTATTCTTTTCCTATATGTTCTATTCATAGTCCAGTTTTCACTTCCATATGTTGTCATTGACACTGTCATATACTTTATAGAATTTCATTTGTGTTGCTTTTGACGTCTTGTTATTTAACGCTCTCCTTATTGTTCCATTCATTTGTCTTAATTTATTTAGTTTTCCATTCAGATCTTCAATTTTACTGTACGATATATTAAAACCTATATTGTTAAAACTAAAGACTTATTCTATTATTTTTTCATTAACACCTGTCTTACATCTTACATGATTGTCCCATTTTAAAGGCATAGATTCTATCTTGGTTGTTGAAATCTTTAAATTATATGTCTCCATGATATCTTTCAGATTATTAACACTTCTCTATAGACCATCTTCCGTTTCCCCAAAAATAACCCGATCGTCAGCAAATAAAATTGTTTTCAGCTATACGAGTTTGTCCACTCGTTAAGTGTTTCGTATGTATATAATGCTGCCGTTAAAGGGCATGCCTGTTTGAAGCCTTGGTTTATTTCTTCTCCTTTGTTTCCAATTCTAACACCATTATCAATCTTAATTTATGTACTTTCATATAGTTCTGAATTACTTTATACACCATATATCCTTTCTCTTGCATTACATAGATTATTTCGGAGAGCGCTTCAAACTTAATTAAATACAGATCAATTTAAATAAATGTGTCAAACTAATTATATACACGTCAAACTAATTTTACACATTTTATGATTAAATACATTTATAAAATTAGTATTCTTATCAGCTCCAATAATATTACGAACAAGTTAAGCGAAGCTTGTCAATTCAATACAATAAAGAGGTAAATAATACCTATTGGGAAAAAACTTAAATTTGAACACTTCTGCTTATATCGATGAAAAAGTTCTAAAAATACAATTTGAGTTTACTTTTAGATCTTGTCAGAGAAGGACAACTGTTAAAAACAACTGCAGGTAGTTCATTCCAGTCATTTATTGCTTTGTTTACGTAAGAGAATTTACCTACATCCGTTTTTTATTGCCTACAATTAATTTTAAAACGATGATAGTTTCTACTATAGTTTGTTGATTTTTCTAGTCTAGTTGTGATATACCCCCATGCAATTTGCTCTGTATTCGCTTTGCCTTTTGAGGTCTCTTTGCTGGTTATTCCCAACCTAACGCTTTAGTATTTTCACTCTTTTTTTTTTTTTTTTTTTTTTTTTTTACGAATTTTGCTGCTTTGCACTGAATTATTTCTAGGATATTTATTTAATTTATCCCGTACGGACCCTAACAAGTCTATATTCCATTAAGGCCCGAACTAGTGATAAATAAATCATTTCCTTTGATTTTGCAGTAGTTTTATTTGTAACAAAGTGAAACCCCTCGTAACGCTATTCATTTGTTCATTTTTTGCATGATTAGATTGTAAGCAAATCCCTAGATATTTGGAGCAGTGTCCTGGGGAATTTGTGTTTTATCGAATTTATAATTAAGATTACTTAAGCAAGATAATAAGACAAAAAAGCGATCTAGGCCCAAATTTTGGGTACCTCTCCGGCATTTGCCGATTATGAGGAGGACTAAGAAAAGCAGGAAAAATTCTCAGCGAGAGAGAGCGCGGTCCTGGGAGACCTCCGGCTCACAAGTCCATACCTTAACGATTTCGGACACTTGTTTCGGTGCTGCCTACCGTTGCGGCAGTATTCCCTGGTGATGTTGATTTCCAAATTGCTAATTGCTAGAGACCGATTTGCAACTTCAGAAAAAGTAATTTGGTAATGCTAGAACGATCTACCGGAGTAACACAAAGTTTTAAGACAGCATTTATGAGCTTCCATCCTCATATTTAATTAGAGTAATTATACCAAGTACTTTTACATAGCTTTGTTAAAGTCATGAGTGTAATGTCATTTTATTTCCTGTACAAGTGTTGAACTATTCTGTGTAAAATGTCATTTTCTTGCCATGGTGCAGAAAACAACCCCAGCCAAAAAATCTGACCTGGGAATATCAGCGGCCTCTTGTAAACGTATTTGTAAAGATAACCGAGGCAAACCGATGTTTTCTGGAAAAAATTCTAAAGCAGAGTCCATGAATACACTAGTTATTGGTATTCTGTTACAGATTGTAAAGTAGGGTAGGCACAATAAAAGAATATGGCAGGCAACTATAGGCATGAAAAAACAGGCCGATAACCTCTTCAAGGGAAGAAGCTAGCAGCTTGAGTTGATATCTACATGTAAAAAGTCACGTAGGCCATGTTAATTTACTTTGCAATTTTGTGGCCCGTAGTCAGTTTTGCAAGAATATTCAGCCGGGCAATATCAGTGGAAGGGCTTTCTCAGTTGAGTTCAATTAGTGGAAAGGTATGGTTAGTTTTGCAAGAGTATTAAGTGGACGAGCTTTATAGTTAAGTGCAATAGACTATGTACAATAAATTGTGTGTCATCTCCCATAACGAGAAAGCTTATTAATTTCCAAGACTCCTTCCCCTATAGTCATAGGACTATAAAAGTATTCAGCAGCAGAGTCTCAACAGCCAACAGCCGTAGCAAAAACAATAAGTCAGCGGAAACCGATCATCGAAAAGAAAGAAATAATATTAACCCTGAGAATCGAAAATAACCAAATAATTTCCTTTTTTCCAAATCCTTCCTTCCACATAGTTTAAAAATTTTAATTAACTTCTTTATTTAATATCGCTGCAGCTTTCAAACAAGTCAGTCAAAAAAACTGTTGATGAAGACGAAAGACTCGAGGCTGAAAGTGGCATGTTGCACTTTGTAAGTTGGAAACAGGTCTGTGTGTGTTTATTGTTATTAAGCTGCCTTTAAAACACGTTTGTACTTGTTTGTAATCACTGTGTCGAAAGCGCACATCAAACATCTGCGAGTACATGGGCAATTCATGACAAGAATGTGGAATATGTGAGACACATATGCGTATAGTTTGGAATTAACATATCCAGACAGCTGGAAACAGGTTTCGTCTGTGCTGTAACAACTCATTACCCCTTATCCGTGATTCTGTATAATCTCGTTTCCTTTTGGCACGTGAAGAAGAGCCGCACCTCCAAAACTAACGGCGTAAAGATTTTTGGGTGTTTCATTGTGTTCTGCTACATTTGAAAAACCGCCACGGGTGGCCGAGGTCGTTAAGGCACGGACTCGTGAGCGGGAGGTCTGCGGTTCGAATCCCGCCAGGACCGTCCTCCCTGACTGGGGTTTTTTCCAGGTTTTCCTCAGTCTTCATAACTGGCAAATGCCGGGGAGGTACCTAAACTTACGCCTGGAACGCTTCCTTCCTTTAAAAAAAAAAAATATCCTTTCCCAATATATCATTTCACTTCATGTATCATCGGTGTCCACCGCCTGTGGTGCCTCAGCAGTAAAAACGGGCGTTAAACACTACTCAAAAAAAAAAAAAAAACATTTGAAAAATAAGAAGTACGATGCTTGTCAATATCATTCAATAAAGATTCTGCTATTTCCAACTTTCTCACTAAGAAAGTCTTGCTTTTTTTCGGGAACGTTCCTTAACAAAACGAAATTCAGAGCAAAATTTTCTTTACACAGCTGCGTTGGAATTTCTTAATCCAGCCAATGAAGCACTAAACAGAAAGTAAAATATTCAAAGTGAGAAAAACACGAAATAATACAAAATAGGCACTATAAAAAGACAAAAAGGGAGAGGGAAAATCAATTAATGATTGATACCCCTTGAATATAATTTCTATACACTTAAGACTTTTTTCTGACGGTCATCAACAAAAACAGGCATTTTGCCAAAATCAGTATTTTAACAGCTAGAGTAATTTTAAAATAACATAAGATTTAAAATAACTCTGAAAAATGATAGCCAAAATTAATAATTATGGAATGGTACTTTAAAAAGAAGAGAAATAGATCACAAGAAAATGTAAGTACAACAATCGCATTGTCTGAAAGCGTAGTCGTACATCCCTTTCAAGATAATGGACACTCAGGGCGTCCCAAAACCTGCGACCGTGAAAATGTGGCAAAAATTCACATTCATAGCTGTTGAAGGTACATGAGTTGCCTAACATTGCAAATACCTCGATAGCCTGCTACACTAAATTTTACACAAAAATTTTGGCATGAAAAATGGGTGCCACGTTTGTTAACAATGAACCAAAAACGCATTCCAATAAACATTTCGCAAGAGTGTTTAGACTTGTTTAAACGCGATTCCAGTAAGTTTCTCCGATGTTTCATAACAGTAGTTGGCAATAGGTGAAAGTGCATCAAAGAAAGCAAAAGCGGTTACATCTGCAGAAAAAAGTCATGGCTACGGTTTTCGGGGATTCTCATACTGTGGTGCTCATAGACTACCTCCAGAAGGGCAGAACTATCACCGAAGAGTATTACGCTTCACTACTGGACCAACTGAAAGTGCTATGCAGGGTAAAATTCCACACCTGACAAAAAAGAAAGTTCTCTTTCATCACGATAATGTACCTTCACATACATCTGGGATTGTTGTTGCAAAACTGCATGGCTTTCCTTCCAAGTGCTTCCATATCCGCCCAGTGATTACTTTCTGTTTACAAATCTGAGCAAATGGCTGGGCGGACGAAGATGCACATCAAATATGGGGTTGTCGGTCCTGGTGGTGTAGTGGTTACCATACTTGCCTCCTATACCCAAGATCGCGGGTTCGAACCCGGCCAGGACCAATGGATTTTTTCGGGCGTAAAAATCCAAAGTATGGCTTCCTTCGGAAGGGAAGTAAAGCCGTGGGTCCCGTGTGGTACATTTACGGCACGATAAAGAACCTCAAGCCTGAAAGAGAGGCCTTTGAGCAAAATTTGTCGGCCGTTTCACGCCCCGAGTTGAATAGGACGCTGATGACCTGAGCTGTTAAAGAGCGTCCATAAATAAATCAATAAAAAAAAAAAAATATGAGGTTGAAGATGTGACAGACGTTTATTTTTCACATTTGGATAAATTTTATTTTACTGAGGCTATTAAAAGCTGAAGGTTGATGGACTAAATGTGTTCATCTGTAAGGTATTACGTTGACAAAATAGTCAGGCACAGCACATTTTAGAACGCCCCCTTTAACATCTGAGCTATAAGAAGTGTCAATGAATGCATTTAATTTAAATTTATTTTTCTCAGCTTTCTTGTGAGCAAAATCCTCCACTACTCTACATTGAAAGCCATTCTTCACCATAGGATTTAATTCTAAGTGTATTCAACTGTTGTCATTTAAAGCTAAGCTTCTATCCTGGACCGCTTTTCAAACAATACCATGCTCATTGCTGATTAATCCCTTTAGTAGGAACAGGATGAATCAAATAACATCCCCACAATTTCATTTTCATCTGTATGCCATATGCTGTTGCACTTTTAAGTTTTTTATTAAACTTTTCACTTCTTTTCTTTTCTCCCACTAGCCCGAAAACCCCTCTGTTTTTCCGTGTAAAAATATGACGGTCATATTATTTTATTATCATGTGTTCTCTCTCACCACTTGGCGTAAATCACAGACAACAGTAAACTGGAAACGCTTGTAGTTCTTCCGCATCCTTATGACGAGTTTCTACTGTCCATCTAAGTTACCTTTATGAGCCAATCATATATCCGTACAGCTACTGACACGACAAGACAATACGGTACGCCTATAAAATCTTTGTAGGGGAAACTCCCAACGCTAGTAAAGAATTCCGTATCAGTCTCTAAAACCACTTTCATACGTTCTCTATTCTATATTTATTATGAGCCCATGTACGTCATTGGCCGACAGGAGGGTCACTCTGGAAGTATTAACAATGGACAAGGTTCTTCTACCTTTAAAACGAAGTTCATAAAGCGGCATGAGCAGGTCTGAGTGCTTCAATATGAACACTTCTGTGTATGTGTACGCCGGTGTTGTTGTGCCAGACGCTAGGATGTGTCTCATAAAGCCCTCTATTATACAAGTATGGACACGCTCCAATTTGGGCCGTCTCTAACTCCCATAAAACTATGTGTTAAGTTTCTGTCGTTGTACTCGATTGTCATACAGTTAAATCCTAAAATATTTGTGTTAAACTGTTGAATGATACCTTCTGCGTTCTTCTTTTTGCATTAGAAGACCTAGGTCAGACAGAAAATGCATACTTTTGAGACTATGTCACTTAAAAAGTTATGGCAATTGCGCATAGTACCGCAGCCGAACTCAGCGGTCAATGGCGAGTCATTTGCCGGCAGAGAAAAAGGCTGTCATCGGTTAAAACAGAAATTGCAATATTAAACGTAGGCCTTATTAATTATATCCTTTTAACATGCGAAACTTAAAATAAGAATTTCTCATGCATTTTGCTGTTCACTATTAAAATTATTTGTTGCAATGGATTTATAATATCAGTGTTGACATAAACTGTATAAGGCCTAAAGTTAACCTGTTAACCTGTCCGTTAAGAATGAATTATAAGAATTATAGGGCTTAGAGGGGCTTCTTACCAAATTCAATTTAGAACAAAAACTTATGTAGTTTAACATCTCTCTCTCTCTCTGAGAATGTCTATGACAACCAGAAAGCTATATTTTTAATTGGTGTGTGAAAACAAGAAATAAATAAACTAAATGTTATGTATGAAAATTTAAACTATTCATAATCCACAGATCTGCATTTTCTATTTCTTTTCTTCCAATTATGAACGTACATTTAATTATCTTACAGTAGCATGTTGCATTTTTTAAATTATTTTTTCTGCAATAGTGGGACATTGCAAATAAACAAATGACTGTGGCAAACTATTTTTATGTAAAAAAAAATTCAAAACACCTTCACAAATTACACACATTCATGTGAAAGTTATGGCAAATGTATTCAAGAATAGGCGCAGTAATACAGTAATAATATTATAAGTATAATATACTTAATAGTCACTGCTAAATCAACGTAGTCATTGACAAATATTTTATTACCTAATTTATTTTAAATACAGTTTACATGTCCAATTAAACCTTGAATGCGATATAACGTAACGCCTTTCTTTCCTTGAGTTGTGCAACCAAATGCACAACACCCAGGCACATTAACTAAATTAAGATCAAATTAAAAATGTTCTCCATATACGCATTTGGCACAACACACCGACATGAGGTCCAAAATGGCGGATGATGCTGGCGAACCAATCATAGAGCTCGGTTGTCGGCATATTCCGCCTCAAAGCGTATCCATATTTGTATAATAGAGGGCTTTAGAATCTCAAGGTAGAGCATTTCCACTATGATTTTTAAGTGGATTTAAGGGAGAAGGAATGCTTGAAAGTTTGCATCGTGCATTTGAGGATTATTGCCCTACGCAATACACTATTTATCGATGGTTTACAGATTTTAGGAGAGAAAAGGACTCCCTCGAAAATGAAGACCGTGAATATCGGCCCACTATGGCAACCTGGGATGAGGCAGTGATGAAAGCAGAGAGTACGTTGGCGGAAGATCACCACTGTCCATATTCAAGAAACTCGGAATACTGGATTGGGCAGCAGTGAAAACAGTCCTCGAAGAAAAACTTCATGTCGGTAAGCTCTGTAGTTGTTGGACGCCCCCCCCCCACCACCTCATAGATGAACAGAAAGAAACAGAAAAGTTTGGAAAATGTTGAATGAAGAATATAAAAACAAAAACATATTAAATATCATAACAAGTGACGAAAGTTGGATATGCCAATATGATCCATAAACTAAGTGGCAATCACCGGCCTGTATCTTCCCAGCAGAGGATCTCCCCAAAAACTGATGTGAGTGGAAAGAGTTAATAAGAAGATAAACTGTGCTTTCTTTTCAGCTAGTGGCCACATTGTGACAGTTCTACTTAAGGGACAAAATCTTCAATGCCTGCCCCCAGTTCTTCAATGTACTGAGAATTCTGTTGCACCATGACAACGGCTCTGTTCACACTGCACTTGATACGACTCAATTGCTGCAGGAGTCAGATGTTTAACGTTTGCCCCATCCTCTCCACAGTCCAGATCTGGCCCCATTCTACTTTTTTCTACTCTTCAAAATAAAAGCAAATATTCTGAACAGCCATTTAAATTACGCGAAGCATGCGCAGTATGTATATACCCTATTCAACCCCCAAGAGTGACTGAGGTCGTTAAGGCGCGGATTCGCGGTTTTTCCAGGTTTTCCTCAGTCCTCATAAGGTATCCTAAACTGAGGCCTGGAACGGTTTCTTCCTTAAAAAAAATCCTTTCACAGTTTATCATTCCATTTCATGTATCATCAGTGTCACCATCCATGATCCTCAGTAGTTAACAAGGGCATTAAACATCATTAAGGAAAGTTAAAAATTATACATAAAGCATGGCGTTCAGCATAAAATAATTTTAAACAAAATGGTATGAACAGATTTGAAATTATACAGCATGTAACAGGGAATAATATGAACAGGACGCAATTTTAAAAATATTAGTGATTTTATTCTCAAAACTTCCAGTGACCCTGGTAATTGCAGAACGATACTGTTAGCTCTATGAAAAATACCGATTTTCGGATGTAAAAATCCTAAGTATGGCTTCCTTTGGAAGTAATTAAAGTAGTGGCCTCCATGTCCTGCATTTACGGCACGTAAAAAAAACACTCAGCTTGAAAGAGGACAACATTCATCGGCCGTTTCATGCCCTGAATAAAATAGGACGCTGATGACGTGACATGCTTAGACAGCGTCCTTAAATAAACCAAATAAACAAAAAAAAAAAACAACATTCATTTGCCTTCTGCCTTTGCAGAACACAAACGGTATTTGTGTCACCATTTAAGTGTTTTATCTATTTGTGTTTCTGTAGTTCTTTCTATTTTAGCTAAACTATAGCAATTATTTTTTGAAGAGGTGGTATCCAAAAATTCCCGGACTGGAATTACCATCTAAACAGCAATAACACTAACATGATGCAACACAGATATTAATGCTAGCATATTTAGAGAGTCGGTATACCCAACTTTACGAAGCTGGGTAGACACTGATGTGTTACGTTATCAGACCTGCAGCATCTCCCAGACACCGGCACTAACTAGACAGGCATTTGGTGAAAAAAAAAGTGTAAGCCTACACAGGTGCTTGTTCTGGACGGCTCGGACGGACATCCACCGAAGACTACGATCATGCGTTCAGATGCAACATTGTTGCCAACTTTAACATTTAGTTCGCTAACACTGAAATTATTCATGGCCTTGCTGTTGAGATGGAACTGGTTATGACGTATGCCTGCGGCTCCTGATTGATTCTACTACCGCCGCAAATTTGCGTTAAAGTTCTGAGAATTATCAGAGGCAGACGCATGTTGACATCTGCAAGGAAATCATCTGTGGTGAAGCAAACTTATTGTCCAGGGTCTTCACGGAAGATAAAACTTTCAGACTTGCAGACATGTTACATTTTCGATTCTGGATGATCACTTGAACATGAGACGCGTTTGTGGGAGGGGAGTCTCAAAATTACTGACTCCTGAACAGAAGATGGTGCGAGTGGAAGTGTGTAGGGAACTTAAAGTGTCCTCCATCCTCCTTACTCCCCAGACTTAGCCCCCCGTGACTTTTTTTTCTCTTTACGTGTCTGAAAAAGGAGTTAAAGGGGGGCGGTGTTTTGGTGCTTCCGAGGCGGTTGTGAAAAAGGCTGAAGAAGTTTTGAAAAAAGATGTCAAAAGATGACTTCCAGCACGTGTTCCAGGACTGGCAGACGCGTTGGGCAAAGTGAATTCAACTCTACTGAAAAATACTTTGAAAAAGACCACACCAATCTAGACCGAGCCTAGTATATTTCATGTATAAAAAATATTCTCGGTCTTTTTGACTAGCCCTTGTATATAAACAACTTCATTTTCACTTTATGATATTATTTTATCACCAACTTTGCAATGTGAGATGAAATAAAGAATTAAATAAAACATAAAACCTTGAAAAAGTCCCTTTGAGGCATTGTATTATGTAAAAGCAGATTTCAATGCAAATAAATAAATAAACAATAAAAATTAAAAAATATGAGAGAGAGAGAGAGAGAGAGAGAGAGAGAGAGTGTCACATTTGTACGTCTCAATGGACAGGTAGGTATTAATCTATAGAGCATGTGGGCCTTTAAAGTAGGCTCGTAAACACACAGTTTCGTTCCGGGACTGTCCAAGATTAAAGGAGGTGTGCCGGATGTTATGTGTGGAACAGCTGATTAGCGCCTTATCCTCTTCATCCCCCCGCACTTCATTATATATCTTCCTCAAACAGCCCAATTAAAGGCAAGGGCCTCGCCCAGCTCAGCAGCAATCAAAACACAGGCTACGTGCCCCGTGTGGAAAAGCCACTCTTCCCAAATCGCTTAGAAACAAGACAGCCTTGTAGGGAGTATTTCTTTTTTTAACAAATTGCGCTAAACACAGTAGTTTTGCCATTCCTCTTTGGGAATTGAAGATTGCTTTTAAATAATAATGAAAATAATTTTAGAAATATAACTACGAGGGGCAGTCAAATGAAAACCGAACACCCGGTACCAGGTGACAATGCAAATTGTTTTATACAAAAGTAAGTGCTATAAATGTTAATACATTTATCCCACTTGGAGACGAGACGATCAATGCCAGTCTTGTAGAAAGAGGTAGGTCGCTGACGGGACCATAACCTCACCCATTCTTGCACTACCTCGTCCGAACGAAACCGACAATGTCTTTCTTCATGTTGCCAAAAATGTGAAGTCACAAGGGGAAAGATCTGGGCTGTACGGGGGATGTTGAAGTGTTTCCCAGCCTAATCTCTGAAGCTTATCCCTCACCAGATTGGCAGTATGTGGACGAGCATTATCATGGATGATTCCGTCCTACAGCATTTGACCTTATGGCGCGCTGCAGGTTTTGCAACATATCTGCATACGCTGCGCATTGATTGTGGCTCTATGGTCTAGAAAGTTGACAAGCAGGTCCCTGCAGTCGAAGAAAAAGCTCACCTGGAGCTCGTTTGGACAGGTTTGCAATTGTTTAACGGGGGAGATTTGAGTTTTTCCATTGTTGGCTTTGCCGTTTGCTCTTCGACCTGCAGCCATTCTGTCAACATTTTGTCCCTCTGTCCATTGATGCGGAACCCACTGCAGGAGATCTTTGATAATGGCATGCAAGTAGCCATGTCTAATGCCAACCTGAACACGAATTTCTTCTCTGTGATTCGTTACATTTCCTGGATCAGACCATCAATCCGTGCAATGGCATCAGATGTAATGGCTCGATGGGTCGTCTTGCAGTGATGTATGTCCTTCGCGGAATTTCTACTTGCACACTTGTCAAGGACATGCACTATTCGCGTACACAGCGCCCTCAGCCACCAATTAACGTACTACGCCTCCATTTCCAATGCTGGACGGACACACTTGTACTACGCTCATCTCCAAGGCTAAGGAAACAACATTGCGTTTTCACTATGCATTTCTCCTACAGATGGCAGTATCGACAGGTAACAACAATGTGTCATCTGTTACGAGGAATGTTTTTTATGGCGGGTGTTCGGTTTTCATTTGGCTGCCCCTCATTAACTACGCTACAAATGGACATAAAACGTAAATAAATAGGAATACTGGTTTGAAAAATACCCTTATATCTCAACACATTGAAGAACGTGTTCTTTCGTTTCACAAGCCCCTGAAATCCAGCAGCTTAAAATTCTTTTTCGCAGGTGGAACAGAAAGTTGCCGCTGCAGTCAAGCAGACTTTGTCTCGGATTGGTAACAGTGAACCCTATGATTCATCACCTGTGACAATTTGGACTGGCAAATCGTGGTAGCGATCGAGACGCTGTAATGACACCAATTCTTACTTGTGAAAACCTAACCTGTCATGCATTATGAGGTAGGCCATGTCGTGTGAATAGCCAATAGTAAGGGCTATAGTATCTATAGCTACCCTTCTGTTTGCTCGGATTAATGTCTACAACTAGATGCAAATTTGCCTCTGTGGCAATCTCCGTTGACAAGTCGACACTCCACCCCTCAGATAACTTCTGCACCTAATTGTAAACAGGCTCTTCTCATCGTAGATGGGAAGTATTTCTTTATACATATTCCTTGATTCCATACCTTTTGTCTACACAAATCTTGAAACGGAATGCTGCTGGAAGATGTACAATCACTCAGCGGCGCCGCCATATTGCAACTGCTGCCTTGCTATTGTAAGCATTTAGTACTGCACATGAATGTGTAATGTATTAATGATTTACCTTATACGTTTGATACATTTGTTGTTAAGGGTATTTTTACAAAATATATATATTGTAGATATTTATTTGTATTTTATTTATACACCAAAATATTCGAATAAATACTTACGTAATAGGAGTAGGCTTTTTTTATAGTGTAAGGTTTATCCTTAGTGGTTTTCTACATAACCGGGTTGTAAAAAACAGTTATGGAATATAAAATATATATATACCGATTATTTTTATGTAAAATTTATAGAGATTCCTTCATTTGAAGAGCTTGACGTAACAGTTTGAATCAACAAATGCCGTTGGATATCATAAACAGCGGTATGTAAATAAGTTACCATCAAGAAATAAACGCATTTCATTATCCTTTTCTTGCAAATAGCTCTAGGCGTAATTATCTTAAGGTATGTGAAAAAAAAACAACTTTTGAACACAGTCTCTGTTTATTTTTACACACTTTATCAGGCATTTCTGTATTCTTGAAAGCAAATTCTGAACTTCTGGCTAAAAAATGTAATACAAGTCTTTCTTCCCCTCAATATATCAATAACGCAGGGAAACGAAGCTACAGCTGCAAATATTTACTTAACAAATAAGACATGACACCCAGATAAGGGTTTTGTGAAGGCGATAAGCCTTATCGGCGAGGCCGGAAACTTTTGGACATGCCGTTATAGTATTAAAGAAGGAAAATGGGATATCAGTTTCTGGCAACTTATGGACCTACTCTCCGTAAAGTTATGATGCAGTCATACAAAAACGACAAAATAATACAGATCTGTAAAACCTTCACCAAATGGAAGAAAATCTCTCCAAGTTTGCGTGCCTGTTTAGCACAGTTCGATGGGGCTTCCGTTTGTTGTTCTACACACATTTAAACAATATTGTAATTCATTCCACACATGACAAAGGACATAAGGCGCAACAGAAATAAATAACGTCTCTGATTCTCTCTTTCGATGGCGTCTGATTCTCTTGTAAATGGTCAATTTCATTGATGGAACACTGTACACACTTTGCTTGACATAGCCCCACAAGAATAAGCCTAAAGGCGTTAAGTCCGGCGATTGTGATGGCCGTAACTTCCACTCTCCTCGTCCTATCCATCCCTGGGGAGATGTTGTATACAAAAACTCGCTAATAATTTTGGCCTCATCATTAAACACAGTCTTCTGTAAGAATTGTTCATCGTTGTCCATCGTATCAAGCATCAGCACAGCAAACTCTAAACAGTTGAGCGGATAGCGTGTAACAACTGCAGTTTGTAACCTGTAAATTAGAGATGTTTCTTTAAAACTTTACCAACTGTTATCTTATTCAGGCCTAGATTTCGAGCACAGGTACGCATCGCTTTCTTGGGGCTCCTTAGCTATCCCCGTACAGCTTCAACAGACTCCTTACTAACCGAAGGTTTAACTGAACGTTTTTGGTCCAACATGCCTCCAGGTTATTCAAGAACATGTAGCAACTTTTACAAGCCACAGGACACATTGAACTTTCCTTTGCGCTGTCCACATCTTGACTAAATGTCGTTATTCGCTTCACTGTTGTGTTGCATCAATACCTGCGCGCGCACAGCAAATTGAAATTTATGTTTCAGAAACTCTTTGGCACACTCTTCAATGTCGTTGTTTTCATTCGCTGATTTCGTTTCGTATATAAATGTTTTAAACTGCAACATTACTTTACAGACATACTGTATATAGAGCGCGCTATACCGCAGCAAGAATAATGCTTGCCAATCGATGAAGATTGAAGCCACAAAAAATCCAGGAATTGGATATAATATAATTTATGCCTCATCAAGCATACAGCCCAGATGTTACACCTCCCGAAAATGGTTTATTACACTCCAATGCAACGTTTCTTCCGGAAAGGTGGAGTGATAATTCTCGAAGATGTCAAAAACACATGTTCAGAGTTTTTCACTTGTAAATCCAAGGATTGGTAAGGACAACAAATTCAAATGGTTGCAAAGAGATGGGTGAAATTCATCGAAAATGATGGCCTATATTTTGAATAATAATATGTTGTTTATGTTGTATTAAGGTACCAGTTACAAGAAAAAAATAAAACTTTCCTACTAATCTAGTATTTCTTAACGTACATTTTATCTATGGACGCGTTATCACATTTGCATCTAGTTCAAAAGTTCAACGCTTAAAATAGAAGAACTAACATACGGATTATTAAAACTACTCTGCTTAAAGCGATTATGTGCGGTTGGAAACACAGTTTACCGGAAAAAGCATACCTGACGGCGCACTGTCGTATTCGATAATGTAAATTCTGTTCTGTGGTGTATGAAAGGAACAGATTTGTAAAAATTTAATAGCATATAATAATTCACAAAGCAAAAGCTACTCGGCCGTGTGTTTCTGCAAAAGAAACCTGGATTTTCCGTTAAATAAACCCTCAAGTTTTTTACCAAAGCACTTTTCCACTAGCTTTATTCCCTTACAGGGACGTTACACGGTTTATCTTGTGAGCTGACCCAGTAAAGAAATGGAATTAACATCACGGAAGAAATTTAGAGATTGTGCTCTGTGCTTTTAATTAGAGCAGAGAGTATGAAATTATGGGAGATACACGAGTCCGTGTGCTGTTAATCTTTAATTAAACTGGAAAAAAATAATAATAAATGAAAATGTATATTAGTTCCCTGTACTCTTCTTAGATACTTGTTCTAATAAACAATTCATAAAAATACGCACATTTAAAGGGAATTGGAAAGCAAAACGCTAATTTTTTTTAATTCCTCAAGAATCAATTACGAAAATGTTCGGGTTTTTCAAATATTAGTTTTATTTAATATTTGAAAATACATCCACATTGATTATATATCTCCAGATTTTAACACTATCAATTTCAAAAGCATATATCTCTTGAACCAACAAAGATAGAAGGTACTGGCTTTTACTATTCGCTAGAGAAAGTTTTGTGTTTGTTAGTGGCTATTCTGAGGTGTGAACAGTTTCTGCATATAGCGGAGGCATGCATTAGGTAAAACGTTTAGCAAAGTTCCCCGGAAGGGAATGGCATGGTTCCGTGTGGTAGATATACGGCACGTTAAACAACTCCATACTATGTTGCAGTTTATTTCGCAAGTTGGCAGTAATATCCTCTGTTCTAAAGTAATTTAATATTTCGATTAAGCAATAACAAAAGTTCAAAGAATTCAGCTCATTTATACTGAGGGTGTCAAAAGATATCTATTTGATATATTTCAAAGTTGTACCGAAAAACAACAGTAATGTGTAATATGATGTTCTGTAAATAGATTTGACTCACACACATTATGATAGCGTTGCTACGTGATTGGTAAATCAACAATGAACAAATGTAGCCAAGATTATCGTATGATGTTCTGTAAACAGATGTGACTCATATTATGTTATGCTAGCGTTGCTGCAACAAAATGAAGCCAAGATTATCTTTTGAGCTTGTTCCGTGTGATACTTCTCTGTAATACCTTACAACATAAACAAAAGAGCACAAACAGGAAACCGCCTGTGCGCCTCAGCAGAAAAGAAGAAGAAGAAGAAGAAGAAGAAGAAGAAGAAAAAGAAGAAGAAGAAGAAGAAGAAGAAGAAAACGAGACCAAATCACAGACAACCAAACACAGAAGACTCTCCTCTTCAAGAGACGCTTATTGGTTGAGCTTGGCGTGATTTTCCTTGTCCAGTGCGCAGACCTGGATAATGTGCTTTAGTGTCAAGAGATATTAAGTTGAAAAAAGAGAATGGTTAAAAAAAAAAACTATGCAGCCATTTTGTGCCTCATTACGAAACCTTTTCAATTTATCTTCTCTGAGTCCTCAATGGTCAGTGATGAAATTGAATAAAAAAGTTTTGAATTTCTCTCCCCTTTTAGCAATTTCGAAGGAATGCAAGATATTGCAGTCACACCCGTAAAACATATATTTTATTCTTTTCTTTTTTAATGAATTCCGAATGAATATAAGCTATTGCAATTATATTAATAAAATTCATTCTGAATAATCTTTCCAAATCTCTACCGAACAAACTGAATAATAAAAAAAAAAAAATAAATAAAAATAAAATAACACTATTAACGATGTAACAAATTAACAGTAATAATAAAAGTGGATAAGGATAAAACACTTAGATAAAGGCACACTTGAAATTGCTATATTTCAAACTACTGGAGTTCTTCTATGGCAAGAAGCTATACTAGTATGTATATGTCTGTTAACGCTCCAGCATTTATTTTTTCTCAACGAAATTCGGCGTATGTCTATCAATTAACAAACGATTCGCCGAGTTCGGTAATCAGTAAAATGGAACCATTCAGGTGAGGGTTGGCTCAAAGCGAATAAAAAAATAAAAAAAATAAAAAAAAAACTCTTAAAATTGGTTGTAGCGGCCACAATTTTTGCTTTATTTCAATGAAACTCAGTAGATTTCTTTAAAATAAATTGATAAATTTTTTTTCCCCAGAATGTCACGGCAATCGAGTCATTAAGAGTGGGTGTATATCTGAAAGACGAGTGGTGGGGGTTAAAGTGAAACTTAAAAATCGCTGTAGCAGCCGCAATTTGAAATAAAATAAGAAAAATAGTTTCTGAAAATTAGCGAAATCTAAATATTAGTACGAGAGGTGGGTTGCCTGAAACGCAAAACTTAAATATCGCTCTAGCAGCATTAACGTTTGTTTTTTTCACAACAAAACTCCTTATATAGCATTTAAAGAAAATAAAGAAATAGTGTCTGAAAATGAGGGAAATCGGGCCGTTAGAAGTGGTGGTTTATCTGAAACCCAAAATTTAAAATCGCTCTAGTTGAACCTAATAGAAGCAACTGAACCAAGTTGAACCCATTTTTTTGTTAATAAAAATGGTATATACCATTTAAATAGAATAAGAAAATAGTTTGCGAAAATTAAGGAAATTGACCCATTAGGACTATGGGTATACCTGAAAACCGAAATTGGAAAGCGCTCTTGCATTTAATATTCTCTATATAGTTTTAAAATAAAAGAACAAATTAATTCAGCGTATAAACTGCACTTATAACGATGCATATGTTTCATATTTAACGAAAGCATCGCCGTGAAGATAGCAAATGTGAAATATTAATGCAATATGCCTGTGAGAATTATATTTGTATGTAAGAGCGCTCTGTAAAAACATTCAGAAAACGCTTGCCTTACATGTTTTTATTACAAAAATATTTCAATTAAATTTCAAAGCCACTGAAAATCGACGTAACTTTCGATTGTTTTTATTGATTAGTACATTGCAATTGTTTTTAAATAGTAACCTGCTTTTGTTTCATTGAAACATATGAACATCATCTTCTTAAATACACAATGTAACTCGAAACTTTTTGTTATTTTTCTCTATTTAAGTGAATGTAAAGATGATACCAAGGTCTCAGTTCATGGTTATATTTAAAAATGTTTAAAAATACCCACATAGTCTATCATTGATCATACATTTAATTTAATAATAGTTTATCATTAATTTTTGTGGTTTAATCTCAATAATACTAATTATTATAATTCTAAATTTTAGTTTCTCTTTTGTAAAACTTATAGATTGCAAGAATTTTAATTTTGTTCCCCTAATACCACAAATTAATGCCATAGCTTACTTGATTTCATTAATTAATAAGGTCTAATTTGGATTTTATATTCATTTTTATTAAAAGTTATTTCATTTGGTGAGAAATTTGCTTAGTTAGTAAATATTTGAATGTCATTGAGCTTAGTGTAAGCAAATTCATTTGTAATAACTCTGTAATAAATCTTTTTTCTCTAAACCGCAGAATAGCCGGAGAGGTAAAAAAGCTTATTTGTAACGAGAAACCGCTATCTGTTATTTAGCAAGGTTGGCTACAAAGTTACGTGTTTTAATTTAGCCACAGAGCAGATGTCCTGTTCAGGAAGCAGTTACTGCTTCAGATAACATTTCAAACGTGGCTCTAGATATTTATATTAGTCAAGAGGGGAATGGGAACTGGAAAAACAGAATTTCCCTTCGCTTTACTGTTCTGCACATACATCCCGTTGTTAAATCTGCTCCACCAGACAGCCAAGCAGAGGAAGATCTTTACAATGTTCATAATTGCAAGCTGTTTCCTTGAAATTACGTAGTTTGCCCCCAACACACTCGGCAACAAACAACAATATCACAGGCGGGGGACACGTGTGATATAATATCTTCCAACCTGCTGTAGCGTAAAAGATTTTTATGCTTATGTTGTATGCGTTAACGAGAAAGAAAACGTACACACTGCGGCAGAATGGAATTTCTCCATTAGCACACTGTGGTCATGTGGAAATGAACAGAATACAAGCATTTAGTTATTATGTAGTGTCCACAACAGACATGTAAATAGTTTATTTATGGTTCGTTCAAATACAACACACGCTTCATATATATATATATATATATATATATATATATATATATATTATATTTGATTATTAATTTAAATTGCTCTTGTGGTTTGATTAAAGGTATTTAGTGCTCTCCTAGGATTAAACTCTATGCCCCAGCCTGGATCTATCTCCATTTGATCTAAAGTTTTATTTTCTGGTACAAATACGTCTGTACCTTATGAATACTGTGTGCAGAATTCTCAAATTTATACCAGGGCTACGATTTATATATATACACTTGATTTGGTTTATTTACGGACGCTCTTTAATATCTCAGGTCATCAGCTCCCAATCAATTCAGGGCCTGACGCGGCCGACAAATTTTCCTCAGAGGTCTCTTCTTTCAGGCTTGAGGTTCTTTATCGTGACGTAAATGTACGACACGGGACCCACGGCTTTACTTCCCTTCCGAAGGAAGCCATACTTAAAATTTTTACGCCCAAAAAACCCATCGATCATAGCCGGGTTTGAACCCGCGATCTTGGGTTTAGAATGGTTACCACTACACCACTAGGACCGACTTTTTATTATTTAATAATAAAAATGATTACATATTACGAAAATATGGAGGGGGCGTTTCGAAATGATTTACAATAGTACTGTTTTTGTATTTTATTAGCGAATTCGGAAGGAATATATATAAGGTCGTAATTTTTGTTTTGTTTTCTCTCAACGAAACTCGGTATATAGCCATTAATTTACAAGCGACTATTCGAGTTCGTTAACCAGCAAAATTGGACTGCTGTGGGTGGGGGTTAACCTAAATCGAAAAAATTTAAAATAATGTAAAAATCACTCTAGCGGCTCAATTTTTGTTTATTCTCAACGAAACTCAGCAAATTTCTTTAAAATAAACTAAAAAGTATTTTCCAAAAAAAAAGAGAAATCGTGCAATTAGGAATAAGGGCATAACTAAACAGCAATTGGGAGTTAAAGCAAAATTTACAAACCACTCTAGCGCCCGCAGTTTTTATTGTTTTTAAAGGAAATTCGGTATATGTTATTAAAATAAAATAATAAAAAAAACAGTTTCCGAAAATCAATGACATCGGAATATTAGAAGGGGCTAAGGGTTTACCTGAAACCCAAAATTTAAAAATCACTCTAGGGGCATTAATTTTTTTTTTCGCAACGAAACACAGTATATACAATTTAATTAGATTAAAAATACAGTTTCTGAAAATCAGAAAAATCGGGCTATTAGGAGTGGCAATTTATCTGGAACCCAACATTTAAAAATTGCTATAGCAGTGCCAATGTTTGTTTTTACACAGCTAAACTCGGCACATATCATTTAAATCAAATAAGGAAAATAGTTTCTGAAAATCAGTGAAATCAGATTATTAGGATTAGTGTTTTACTTGAAAAACGAGTGGGGGTTAAAGCGATATTTAAAAATCGCACTAGCGGCAGTAATTTTTAGGTTTAGTTAAAGGAAACTCAGTACATGCCATAGAAATAAAGATAGAAAAATAGTTTCTGAAAATCAGTGAAATCGGTCTATTAGAAACTGGAGGGACTACCTGTAACTTAAAATTTAAAAATTTTTGCAACTTAAGTCAGCATTTAGTATGTAATAAGAAAAATAGTTCCTAAACATCAAGGAAATCCAGCCATTAGTAATGGGGGTATACCTGAAACATAAAATTTAAAAATCGCTCTAGCGGCACTAATATTTCTTTCTTCACAACAAAATTCGGTATATACTATTTAAATAAACAAGAAAAATAATTTCTGAAATTTAGATAAATCCGACCTTTAGGATTCAAGGTATACTTAAAATAAAAATAAAAATAAAAAAAAAGCTTTTGCGTTTAATTTTTTTCTATAGTGTGTTAAAATAAAGGTACAAATTAATTCAGTATATAAACTGTATTTATAACGTTGTATATATTTTATATTTAACAAAAGTATCGTCGTGAAGATAACAAATATGAAATATTAATCTAATATGTGTGTGTGAGTATTATATTTGTATGTCAGAGCGCTCTGTAATAACCTTCAGAAAACGTTTACGTTACATGTTTTTACTGCAATCACATTTAAATTAAATTTCAAAGCCACTGAAAATCGATGTAACTTTCGATTGTTTTTTTTTTTTTTTTTTTTTTTTTGCTTAGTACATTGCATTTGTTTTTAAATAGTAACATGTTTTTGTTTTATTGAAACATATGAACATCATCTTGAATACAAAATTTAACTGGAAACTTTCTGTTATTTTTCTCTATTTTAGTGAATGTAAAGATGATATCAAGGGCTCAGTTTTTCTTTTGTAATAGTTATAGATTGCAAGAATTCTAATTTTGTGCTCTTAATACTATACAGTAATTCCGTGGCTTATTTCATTTCATTAAATAATAAGGCCATAACTTGCATTTTATATTCTTTTTTATTAAACGTTATTCAACTCGGTGAGGAGCTCGCTTAGTTTACGCAGCTCTTGCATGACGGACTTTTCATTATGCAGCATGGTTCAATGCAGATGGAATCTATCAATATATTTCCCTTGTTCTTTCTCGTTTTCTGATCATAAAAACATTTTCATTTAGTTGAGTACAGGATATACAATGAATTAAACACACCTTAATAACGAAAAAAATTAATTAAATATATTTTATCCAATATTTGTATTCATTTGATCATAAGCTCTAGAAATGTACAATTTATAAGCGTCCTTTTGCCCCTACATCGCCATCTCCGTTCGTTCTCATATACAACACAAATATTTTATTTTTAAAAAATACTATTTTAATTATTTAGGATATAACGTGTATTACAGCAGGAATGAAGACATTAATATTAAAAATTAATAAATTTAATATAATGTGTGAAGCAATTCAACGGACACTGAAAGATAAATAAAAAATACAGGAAAATGAATTTTTACAATATAACGGGATTTCCCATTTTCACTTATAGTGCTGAAAATCGGACAATAAAAAGTTCCAATAATAGAAGTATCGAAGCGGCAGAGATGCGGTTTCTACATTCTGTAGCATAAACGACCATTTTAGATAAACAAGTTTAAATATAAGAGACATTAAGTGTACTTAACGTAATTGATGAGTCTTAAATAATTTTAAAGATAGTGGGTTTAAACATATACAAAGAATGACAAATGACGAATTTCCCAAAATACTATTGAATCACAAAACAAAAGGAAAAAGAAATTTCAGCCGTCAACCTGCTGAACGGTTTCTCTTGATGTGGAAACAGAGGCCAATGGCTCTATACAAATAGAAAAGAATACTACGACAAAACGCCCTGGTAATGACCAATTTTAATTACAGCAAATGCGCTGTAAAATCTAAGGAATATTAAAACCACTTTATACTAAAGAAGATAATTAATTTACAATTAAATCCTCACAGTTAACTAGATGTTCGATATAAATACTAATAAAATGCATTAAAAATCAACGTAGACGACAGTGGCGGCTTGTGACCTCTGTAGAAGGGTGGGCCAGGGATATAACTACATGACACTTAAATGGCGGGAGTGAAAGTCTCTTTTACCAAGACATATCCCTCCACGACATTCTCTCATAACTGAATTGCCATCGTATGCCTGTGCTATAAATTTCTGGTTTATATGTAAGTCTTCTAATTCAGCTGTTAAAGTACGCTTTAAGCCTCCTGCAGTCAATTCAGAAACAGCAATGAATTTTATGAATCTTTCAAGCGTTTAACCCCCACTGATGTATCGTAATATCACATCAAATTGTGACATACATGTTACATCTGCTATCTCGTCGGCCTGCACAGAAACGAATAAGGAGGTCACCCATTTCAAATGCGAAAACAATCTCTAACAGTTAGTTACGGTATCAGTAACCCCTCAACATCTGGTTCCTAAGAAAAGAGAGAATACCGAGCGCTGGGTATAAGCCATCTTCCTGCTGGTCCAAGAGAACGCAGAAATAAGCTGGAGAAAGACAAATATAAGTGCTTGCAAATCTTTGCTGACCCAAGACGGTATAAGCTTAAAGCGTAAACTTTTCCGTGCTGGTCCATTAGCTACCCTCGCTAACGGAGGGCCCGCATGCTACCGCTACTACACTAGAGAGGAAATGCGCTTATTGTGTAAGATACAATTAAGAACTTAACGATTATACATATCTGTTTTGGTGCAATTTTTGTTTTAAAAATTAACTAGCAGAAGAGAAAATGGTAAATAGTTATGGCATTTTCTTTGGGAGGACAGGACCCATTTGCCTCTTATTGAAGAGCCGCCTCTGGTCGAGGACCAAAAGATGCATTGTCCGCGTCTTTCTAGGAGTTTGAGAAACATCAGCTCAAGTAAACAAAGGGAACATTTGTGGCTTGCAGAGTTTCCAAACTTTCTTTGTTTTATTTTCTCATTTTCCCTTTTTCATTTTATTTTAATTATTACTCCAGTTTTTCTCTACTTAAGTAGACCACATATATTCAAAAAAGAACCAGAGTTTTAAAAAAAAAGTTGGTTCAAGATAGGTCATTCTCATTAACATGCAATTTAAGCTCTTTTTCTGTTTTTCACACACACATAGATACAACCAGAGAAGTCTTTTTCTTTATTACGGCTTCACAAAATGGAGACGGTAAATTTCGGATCTTAAGATGGTGGTTTCTGCAGGCTTTCCTCCAGTGGAGAGAGCTGTACGAACATAAATTTCAAACGCCCCTTCTTCTCCATCCCAACCGACTTCCTTTGCCGTTATAACGAACGAAAAATTTTTCCTTTTTCTCTCTCTTGTTTTATACCTTCCACTAGAGCGCAGTTATAAAGAAAGGAAAATGGCGGGTGAAAAATAATGTCGGTCATTGTTGCAAACCGCTGTTTGCTGCGGGTAGAAGTGCCCCAAGGGCTGTGTTAAAAATATACATATGGCCTGAGGGAATGTATTTATTAACTGGGTTTTAATTATTAACCGAGTGTTTCTGCTCTGAAATTTCTGGATTAAAACTTGGTCATTTCGCTTTATAATGGTTAACATTTGACTAGATGAATATAACACATTTTCGTCTATCAAAAATGCTTGATGTGCCTAGAAATAAACATATTATAGCATAACATAACATTTAATTTCGTTCCAAGGGATCATATCCTGAATTATATTGAAAACAGAATACATCGCTATTGCATAACATAGTGTAAAATATTTAAATCATATCAATTGTATACTTTCTCGCGCCAAAATTTACAATATTTTGTTAGTTTAATGTGTAATATACGAGGGTAGGCCCATAAGTTTCCGGCCAAGCCGATAAGGATTATTGCCTTCACAAAAACCTTATCTGTTAAGTAAATAATTGCAGCTGTGTTCATTTGTTCAGATATAGTTGCATAAAGAAGGCTGTGTGCAGAAGATTGTGACATGTTATTCAGTCCTTGACAAAAAAAGGACTTATTCCAAATGAAATTAAACAGCGATTGGACGGTGTGTATGGGGAAGCTTTTTCGAATGGGTCGAGAAAGCATTGAAGACGAAGAGCGTGCAGGTCGGTCCTTGGAGGTGCTCACTCCTGAAAACATCGCTCGCTCTTTTGGAAGGAGAAATTATGGAAGACAGACTGCTCAAAGTTACAGAAATAGCAGCAAGGTCGGGCCTTTCTAAAACAACAGTCCTTCGAATTATTCATGAACATTTAAACATGAATAAGGTTAGTGCCTAGACTTCTTTCCTCAGTCCAAAAGCAGCAACGAGTCATCTGTTGACAGGCATTTTTGGAGCTCTGCAATGGCAACGAGAGAGAGAAACGTTCTGCTGTTACAGGAGATGAAATATGGTCCTCTATTACGATCCGCTGTCCAAAAGAGAATCAACGGACTGGCGTAAACCTGGCGAAGCATCAAGGTCAGTCAGTCAACCAAGAAGATCATGGCCACAATTTTTTGGGACTGTGAAGGAACACTCTTCATTGATTTCAAGGAGAGGAACACCACAGTAAATGGGGAGCACTATGCTGGCCTACAGTACAGACTACGTGCTTCCATCAAAGAGAAAAGGCGAGGAAAGCTGAATGGTGGTGTGTGCCTTCTTCACGACAACGCGCCTGTGCACACAGCTCTGGTTTTTTTTTAATATTCCTTTACCTTGAAGCATAAATTTCGGAACATATTTGTTTTAGTAATTAGCATTTTTTTCATATTATTATTATTATTATTATTATTAATAATAATAATAATAATAATAATAATAATAATAATAATAATGTTGATCACCTTTGTGGAAAATCGTGCTTTTTAAATTTAGTTATTGTTCATATTTCTACTTTAAGGTGTTCTATAGCTATCTTTATAAAACAATAATAAAACAGGGTACATAGGGCGAATTTTTGCAATTGATAATTAGACTTATAGATGTTATATAACTTATTTGTTTTTCATATTAAGGTATTGTGATAATGTAAAAATATATATTAAATTAACAAAATGTGAGGTCAAATTTTACAATTTTTGACAGAACTCACATGTAATCGCTATTAATCGTCACCTCTTGGTCACAAAAAGAAAACTTGGCTTACAGTGATGCTATAACGCGCTATTTGCAAATGATTGTCGTATTTCAGATGATTCTTAGCAAATGCTCAGCCGCCTGATATTTGAAGCGAAAACGCTTCGTTTATAAAACACAGTTGGCTACGCGAGGTCATTATTAAGCAGTTATTTTTTATCAAGGCGCCGTATATTCTGTGCAAAATCAGCTCCATGCAATTATATCCGAATTTGAAACAGCACGAAAAGCTAATGGTTTTGTAGCTACAATTTGTGGCAACGTTTTATGGAATAATAGATTTACGTGCAAGCTAAAGTGTTATTTATTTTCGCACTTAAGTATGATGAATAATTATGACCAGAGAGTAGATTAAAATCGCTATGAGAGACTTTCATAGCTTTGGAAGCTATCTCGCTGGATTATCGCATATCGACCTCACGCAAAGTGCGCAGCAAATGTCGATAATGGTCGAGTGCAGCCGATGCTTTTATTATGCTGTTTAATGGCTAATGGGCCAATAGCGAATCAGAGAATGAGGGCGTAGTAGTCAAACATTTAAATTAAAATAGGGAAGTTGGAATTGGTGCAGATATAGGAATGGTATAATTATGCTTTGAACTGTTGGCTCAAGAATTTATTATGTACAGCCAAAGCAATTACCCAGTATTTGAGATTCAACATTTATAGGTCAATATTAGCATTCTTAAGCTTTAGAGGTATTTCCAGGAACTATTAAGGGTTTTTTTTTTGTTAATAAAACTTCATGTGATATTTTGAGGGTTATTTTATATAAAAGCTGGCAAATCTGGCATGGAAATCTCAGGTTTAAATTTTTCTAATAAGCTGTTTCGTTGATCCTAACATTGTTTATTGTCCCACATTATAATTCTGCTATTGTTTTAAATGAATAATGAAAAAACCATATTTCATATAAATAAATCTTAAAACTGATGTTAACTTTGAAGCCTGGATCGCAAACCCTTTAACTTAGAAGTCTATAAGGTATAATACACTTATATGAGGAAGATTCGCAGCTATGGTCGGAAGGGCACGATACGAGTGTCGCCCATAAAGTAAGCCCGACGTTTTTTCTCTGCCGACAACAATGTTGCGAATGCGAAACGATAGGTATAAATTATTTGAAGTTTCCTCAGTGCTTCCGCAAAATTTCCTTTTTCTCCGACAGATAGCGTAGCTGCAGCAATGTTTCAAAATGGCGTCTTTGAGTGATGTACGTTACAAGCAGCGTGTCGTCACTGAATTTCTAACGAAAATCTTCACGTGAAATTTCCATTTTTTTCGCAAAATTGCTTTGTTTAAACGCTTGCTGTAAACCACTACTCGATCAATTTCTAAGCTACAACTTTTTTCGAAAATAATATGACATTTTAATAGCGCCATCTAGTGGTCGTTTGTAACAGCTTAAGAGATAACCTTCGTAATTGACCACTGTTGTGCGAGGTGTTCTAAAGCAAGTTTTCTTGGATAGAAATGCAAGTAAGGTAGGTTGCTGTGGCAACTATGCCTAGCATATCGGAGTGGTTGCACATGCAGGCCGGAAGGAACAAGTGGAATTAGTGTGTGAGATTTATCGTCACTGGAAGTTGATCGTAGAAGTTGGGCTGATTCCTTAAATTATGTGGCAAATCCTGAAGGAGAAATGTGCATTAGTAAAGTGGCGGCAAGCTTTGTTCTACATGACCCGGCTGAAGTGCAGGAATGATAGCGCTACTTTATAGCCGGTCTCCATCTGGACAGACAAAACATTCCTTCAGCGTATTCAGCCCAAATTGAAGAAAAGTTGATTGATGGCGTCACCAAAGACCGCAGTTGCAGGAAGCCAGTAGATGGAGGTTATGACTCACAAACGTCCTTACTTCCCGAGGGGCACCCATCTGGATCTCTTTTCTTGATTGAGATACCAGTTTCCAGATATGTCATTCTTGCTACGCGCCGCAGAGCGTTCATTGTCGGCAACAATAAGAACCTTGCCAATGGCATAAGAAGTCTAGCTGTATTTGGGATGCAGTTCAAGTCATCGCAAGAGGTTATATCGAACACCTTCAATGTAATTATTACAGGAGTGTCTGAGATTGCCGTTAGTAATTAGGATTATTTCCCGAATAAAATAATAATTTAAACATAATTCCCGTAAATTACAACATTGTAATAATTGTACATTTGTATTGTGGATACTTAACCTTTTCAAGCCATCTTGCAACAGACGAATGTCGATCGACTGCAGTACCAAAAACACAACAGTCATATACGGGTTTGAAACTATTTCATGAATAGAACAAGAATAAAAGTAACATATATTTGAAATTCGCACAGATTATTAACAATTTTAATAGTGTTTAACGCCCGTTTTTAATACTGAGGCATCACAGGCGGTGGACACTGATGATACATGAGATGAAATGATGAATTGGGGAAGGATGTTTTAAGGAAAGAAACACTCGAGGTGTAAAGTTTAGGGTACCTCCCCGGCATTTGCCACTTATGAGGACGGAAGTAAACCTGGAAATAACCTTAGTCAGGGAGGACCGTCCTGGCGGGATTCGAACCTGAGGCTTCCCGCTCACGAGTATGCTCCTTAACGACCTAAGCCACCCGTGGTGGTTATAACAATTGTATAAAAGGCTATACTTACTTATGAATACCAACCTACTCAGAAACCGTGAGATTGAAATAGACAAAAGTCGACTATTAAAGTTAACTACCATTCGATAGACTAATACCAACTGAAGAAAACAAACACAAAACATTGAACAACGCGTTTATTAAGATTTATGGTTGGTTAGCCAGATATTGTTACATAATTTATAAAATAATTTCAGACCGTTTGGCTGAATATGGAAAAACAATTGCTTGAGGGAATACATATTAAGTTATTTACATTTACTGAAAACACAGAAAAGAGGTCAGTGATGCGTGCTCAAGAATTACATAGTAGAGGTATAGAGATGGTGACACTGCCCACAAGACAAATGAATGTCGCATGATAAAACGGATTTTCGATAATTTCACTGCGATATCCGGCTGTGATTTGCTAATATCCAAAATCTTGTTTCGTTTCACTGGTCCATTTATGATGACGTCACATATGTGAAATAGTCATTGTAACTTGTCTGTAATAAGTTAATAGCTATGTTGTCATTACTACAGTTACAGGCGCATGGTTTACCACAATGCAAAACATCGCAGCAAAATGCCGTACATAAAGTTCTGAAATACAGAGAGTCCATAAATTAAGTATCGATTTTATAGAAAGGGGGACCTAGGGGTAATATTTGTGTATCAGTGCAGATGTATTGTAAATGTAAAGGTTGTATTTGCTACTGGTCATTGGGTTCGTGACTACAGCTCAGATATCTGAACGTGATTGATGTTAAGTGTGTCAGAGAGAGTAACTACTGTGACGTGGAGGTTACAAGGAGCGTCTTGAGATGAAATTCGGATGACATTTGATCAGCGATCATTTGCATAAAACTGTTAATTAACAAGTTCAAGCGCACTGGGAAGCTAAGAACGAGCCCGGACAAGGCCGTCCATCAACCTCTGATGACAGAACTGGAGCCTTTAGGACATACATTGAACACAGTTCAAAGTCGGTGCGGCGTTTGTCAGGAACTGAGCATTCCGCTCTCCACTATGGATAAAGTGTTCTGTTAAATGCTGAAGAAAAAAGCTGTTCCATCTGCAGGTTCTGCACCATTTACATGAGAGAATTTGGCATGTGTGTGGATTTGCTTCCACCCAATGAAGATCGCAATGTTCACGAGTCATATTTAGCGTTGAGGCAATCTTTCACATTTGTGGAAAGGTTAACAGACATAATTACATCATCTGGGCTGACACACCGTCAGCGAAGCACTTGGAATTCCAGCGAGACTGTCCCACAGTTAATGTGTGGATGGGAATAATCATTGACAACATTTACAGCCCGTTTTTTTTTTTTCGCCAAAAACACCGTTAGTGGGGTAACTTGGATATAGTGCGACAGTTTCTGTTACCACAGTTTGTCCAGAATGAACGTGTGAACACTCTCCAATTCCAGCAAGACGGGGTACCATGCCATAGATGTTTGCGCTTTTTTGAATGACGTGTTTCCTGGACGGCGGGTTCTTCTGACCTCACACAAACGAACCTCTTTGTGTGGGGACTTATCAAGGGATTACTAGACAACATGCTGAAGCCAAAGCACAACGAATGCCACAGTCGACAGATGTAGCAATCTGCTTAAGTTGAGCGTAACAAGTAATAAACATATCTCATTATGTACATTAACAAATAAAGCACTGCTTCAACAAAAACTATATTTAATGGCTGGACACTCTGAATATTACGATTTTATAAATAACGGAAAAAAATAATAACTTATAATTGCGGGGTATATTTTAGTGCAGCCACATTCGGCCCCGCACTATGCTCTGGACATCCCTGTGTAGAATCACTATTACTACTCAGGAGACGTAAGCGCAATGCCGTATAAAACACTCGAGTATGAGAGTGGAATACTGTGTCATATGACCAACCCTCTAAATTCCATTATATATATTGTTCTTTACCCGGTGAGCCGCCGGTGTCGGTACCCGCTCCCATTCCCGACACACTTGGTCTGCCGTTCGTCTGTGGGGCTGTGAAAGGGTGGAAGGGCTATAAATAAAAAAAGTGGTAGAAATACCGCTGTGCAAACCCTCGGCTCACGTCAATGAGGCACAAAACCCTCTAGGGGAATTAGCAAATACTTGAAAATGCTTTTACATAAAAATTAGAAAAGATATGAGAAGCGTCACCGAATATTATAGCGCATCTGCGTTCATCGTTATCAGAATCGACCTTGTCTTCATGACTGAATTATGAGCAAAGATAAATAACACACGAGCAGCGCAAATTCAAATATGACCTGCGATTTTGCCTCCAGAAAGTAAATAAAGTTAATCAGAGACTTTATGAAACCTTCCTGTTCCTTTAAATATGCACGGTTACAGCAAGATGGTCGCCACAGGTGGCCGAAGTCGTTAAGGTGCGGGTTCTGAGCGGGAGGTCTGAGGTTCTATTCCCGCCAAGGCCGTCCTCCCTGACTGAAGTTTTTTTTTTTTTTCAGGTTTTCCTCAGTACTCATAAATGGCAAATGCCGGAGAGATACCCTAAACTTAGGCCTGGAACATTTCCTTCCTAAAAAAAAATAATCCTTTCCGAATATATCATTGTATTTCATGTATCATCAGTGTTCACCGCCTATGGTGCCTCAGTAGTAAACACGGGCGTTAAACACCATTAAAAAAAATCATCAGAAGCGGTTGTTTGGACGATTCTGAAGGACCTGTCAAACAGGTTTCCATCGTGTCTTTTAAGACTGGCAGAAACACTGAAAAAGGTGCATTATATCCAACGATAACTACTTTGAGATATATCAAAATTATGAGGATCAGAAAAGTTATGATATCAAAATAATTATGGCTATTTAACTTATGTGACGTCATCTTTAAATCGACCATTGAAATGAAACAGATTTTAAATTTTGACCAATCACCGCCGGATATGGCAGTGAAGTTATCGAAAAAAATTATCAAATCCATTTTATAACGCGGTGTGCATTTATTTAGCGGTCAGTGTAGCCAACTCTATACCTTGCCTATATAATTCCTGAACACGCATTAATGACCTCTTTTCTGTGTTTTCGATAGTTTTAAATTTAACTCATATAATGTGTAGCAACTCAAGCAATTGTTTTTCCGAATTGAATCAAATAGTCTGAAACCATCTTATAAAGTATGTAACAATATCTGCTTAAGCAACCATAAATCTTAATAAACAGGTGGTTCAGAATAGTAAAATGTTTTCTCTATTGTTTTTCTCAGTTGGTATTAGTACAGCCGACTTGCGTCTATTTCATTCTCATGGTTTCTGAGTTGGTTGGTATTCATAAGTAAGTGTAACATTTCATACAATTGTTAATAATTCATGTGCAAACATCAAATATATATTACTTTTATTTTTATTCGATTCGTGAAACAGTCATAAACTCGTATTTGACTCTTCTCTATTACTAATACTGACAATTGACATTTCTCTGTTGCTAGATGGCCAGAAAAGGTTAAGTATCCATAATAGAAATTTACAGTTATTACAATATTGTAAGCCAACTTTAAGGGAATTATATTTAAATTCTTATTTCTATTCACTACGTTCATGAATTTATCGGCAAGCTCAGATCCTCTTGTGATATTACTTGTGATAATTCGTTACTTAACAGTTCTAGTAATATGTTACATTTGAATTCCATATCGCTCAATATAGACTTCAGATGCAAGCTGATAATTTTTTCTGTATTCACTAATATTAACAGCAGGTTAGCTGGTGTCAAACTGTTCCATGTTTCTGGGTCTATGAGAACTAAACAATCAACATTGTGCACTTAATTGTTGCCCATGGCGCTATTTGAAGGCCCTCTTCCTGCAATAAGTATAGAACGTCAGTATTTGATTTTACTAGTTTATTTAAAAACCATCGTCTTGGACACTTTACAGGGCCAGCCTGTATATAAAAATAAGGGATAAACAATTCGGAACTTCACATAAAAGATGAAACCAAAGACGACTGCTATAGTAGAAAAATTTTCTTTTTCTCACCAAATGGAAATATTTCAGTTTCATTATTCGAGCAACAACAGCGCCATGTTGGGCTGATCTAACCTGGGGTAATCTCTCAAATGATCGACTGAACCACCGTGGTCTACCAATATTCATTGACACAACTTTGCATGGTAGAATATTAAAGCATTAATTATGTGGAATAAACACGTTTAAATGGACTTATTGGAGAAATCGCAAACATGTACACATAATCTTATTCAACAAACAGAGTAATTATATTATTGGTAACAGCATATACACGTTCTGTTAGCAGTGATTGACCGCGCTATGGGTAGAAACAGGCAAGTTATTGAACAAAGGGGAATTCGAAAGTTGTTGGTATAGAATGCGGTTGTCAAATAATTTTCTGTTGCACGATTGGAAACTAGTTTTATTGGGGCTATGAAAGATAACTTTTTATGAATATTTGCCAAATTGCAATACTTTCTTCTGATCTCCAGTTTAAATAGCGTAAAATTGCAATAAAAATGTGTGTTCAAAAAGTAAACGACCTTATATTAGGAAAAAATAAGAATATGTGTCTGAAAGGATTTAATGCCTAATACAAGGTTTGACGATAGTAGATGTAAATCCATGTTTGATAGTTTACGAATATAATTTCTTTTCTGGCGGTCATCAATAAAAAAGACATTTTGCCATAAATCTCGGCTCCAGTTATTGGTAATACCATAATGTGTCCCCTCTTCCCCTCCGACAAGGCGTTTGTGCCAATTCCGCCGGTGGCAAACACGTTCGGGAGGAAGGGATGAGAGTAGGAAGACAACGAGAAGTCAGTAACCACTAATCCCTAACATTCCGAAGCCAGCGCAGCCTTCCCTTCAAGGAGTTTTAGCCCCCCCCCCCCAAAAGGGGTGCTTACATACCAGACGTTTTTCCAACACCCAAGTAACCTCAGTCACACCAGTGCAAAATCACCCTGGCATGAGATGAAATGAGTTGAAAATTCGTGGAAAGGCAAGATGCTGTTAGCATTCACGACCAGGGAAAACCCCGAGAAACATAAAATAAAGATGTCCAGTCCCTAAGCTTCTGAACACGGGACCTTCCCAGTCCCAAGCGTTAACGCCTGAGCCACTCAGCTCGGTTAGTTGAAACCATAATTTTATTCTGTCAAATACATTAATTCATTGAAACTCAAATTGAGAATTGCTCCTAAAACAAACTCTTAAACGTATTATTTACACTTAGTGACTTATAGTTGAATTGTGATGTAACCTGTTTATCGCTGCACCTTCGCCAGTGACAGTGGTTTTTATCTGAGTGGCTATAAACATACGTCACATCGCAGAGTAGTTATGATGTTCATTATGTAGCTCCATATAAAAATGCTTGAAACCACTAGATCTCATTATCAAACTACTTAGTGTGAAGCTCCCTTTCGTAAATGTTTATACATATTTGCATAATATAGTCCCATATTTTAAATCGGGCCCTGTGTGATGTCATGATTTTACTTTCCCTGAAGATCTTTCAATATGGAATTCGTGCGTTGTCTAAAAGAAACACAAAGTAGGCTGCAAAGTTTCTCGTTCAAAGTTTTAGTGAAACTGCTTTCCGTTCTCCTTACTACCGACTCCGCCTGGGTTTCCTTCTACATTCGGATAAAGATTTTAAACCTTTTCTTCTCATTTTGCGTCTGCAATTTTTTCCTCTCTTCTTCCTTTCAGCACGAATCTCTTCCTTGCTAACCTAGACCTTACTTTAGAGACAAACATTCTTAGATTTCTGCCTCGAAACACATTCAAACTTATGCCATCGTCGCGCCAATGAATGTTTCTTTTTGCCTGTGTTGGGTATGTTCCAAATCGCACGTTCCTTACTTAGGAAATACAGCTGAGGTCAAAAGTAACGTCGGTGCGAAAAGAGTACAAAGTCCCGCAAACAAAAGGTTTTCCAGTAAATACGAGGGTAGGTCCCTAAGTGTCTGGCATAAATTTTTCTAGGTATGATAAAGACAAAAATATATTTCACTTTTCAATATAGTTACCATTTATTGCAATATACTTCTCATATCTTTGAATTAACATTTCAATCCCCTAGGAAAATAGAAGTCTTGTCTGCTAAACCGGCATATGAGCATCCATCACTTCTTCGTCAACAACGTCCTTCTTGAGTTTTGAGAAGAGGAAATAGTCACTGGGAGCTAAATCTGTGCTGTAAGGTGGATATTCACATTTCTTCACAGCTTCCTTTGTAACAAGAGCTGTATGCACAGGCGCGTTGTCGTGAAGAAGGCGCACACCACCACTCAGCTTTCCTCGCTTTTTCTCTAGGATGGAAGCACGCAGTCTGTACAGTAGGCCAGCATAGTACTCCCCATTTACTGTGGTGTTCCTCTCCTTGAAGCCAATGAAGAATATCCCTTTACAGTCCCAAAAGATTGTGGTCATTCTCTTCTTGGTTGACTGAGTGACCTTGGCTTTAGAGGCGGTGCTTCACCAGGTTTACGCCACTCCATCGATTCTCTTTTGGACAAAGGATCATAGTAGAGGTCCTTAGTTTCATCTCCTGTGTCAATGGTTTGCAGAACTTTTCTCTCGTTGCCACGGCAGTGCTTCAAAATTGCCTGACAACAGATGACTCGTTCTGCTTTTGGACTGAGGAAAGAAGTCTAGGCGTTAACCTTATTCATCTTTAAATATTCGTGAATAATTCAAAGGTCTGTTGTTTTAGAAAGGCCCAATATTGCTGCTATTTCTGTAACTTTAAGCAGCCAGTCTTGCATAATTTTCTTCCACAAAAGCGATCGATGTTTTCAGGAGAGAGCACCTCCATAGGCCGACCTGCACGCTCTTCGTCTTCAATGTTTTCTCGATCCATTCGAAAAAGTTTGGTCCATGCTTTTATGATAGAATATGAAGGGGATGCTTCCCTATATACACCGTCCAATCACTGTTTAATTTCCTTTGGATTAAGTCCTTCTTTTGTGAAGAACGTAATAACAGTTGCACAGCGGAGTGGAAATTACAGCAATTATTTACTTAAGAGATAAAGTATGACACTAGATAAGGATTTTGTGAAGGCGATAACAGTTATCGGCGAGGGCCGTAACTAATGGACCTATCCTCGTATGAGTTTTTAGTTTCTGATCAGTAGTGGGGGTAACTTCCGAGCTGCATAAATGTAACAAACAATTGCAAGCGAGAAAGTTGAGAGTGGTAAAAATGTGCAATAAACCGTCCCCATAATGTGTTCAGTACGGAAGTAAGAAAGATACTAACCTAATTCCCTTATAAATTCATAAGCAAAAAATTAAATCTACCAGAAATCACTGCGCATATTTTGCTCATTCACCGGGACTATTCAAAACCACTCTACTTGTCATGATCAAACTTTCCATGACATCCTGAAAGGTGTTGTAAATGTTCAAGTCCTTCCGAAATATTTTTTTTTTTTTTTTTTTTTAAATAGGCTTCAATCACTTTAGTGGTAGTAGAGCGTTCTTTTTTCCTGATGAAAAATGTTCTCTGTGAGAAGCGACTGAATATGACAGTTGATACCTTGTAAAAACATATTTTTGTTGCTCGTAACATAGAAAAGTAAGTTTATATACTTTAATTATGTAATAAAGTAGTTACTAAGTATCTCAAATACCTATTTTCCTTAATAAAGAGCGGTATTGCTCTGTGTTTTAATTTTTAATAAATGCCTGAACTTTCGGGATCTGCTTATTAGAAATAAGAAGAGCGTTTATAAATTCTATACAAAACAGGAATTTCGTTTCGTAAAAACGCATAATCATTTCGCAAACTTCAGCAAATGCACTTGTTTGAAGTTTAGTGTTTGCAGGTACTAAGTATTACAGCAATAATAGGCTTAAGTAAATATTGCATATTACGTTCATTATACAGTTTGGATTATGTTAATATGTAATTACATTTTAGTGTACAAAGTAAACACTTGTTGCTTTTATACCAGAGTAGGTAAAATAAATAACATCACAAGTGTAAATTAAAAAAAAATAATAATAATTACGAGTTTACAGAATGAGCAGTTTTGTGATGCTCAAAAATAAACGTACGTATGTTGTTTATAGGAAATAAATTTCTTACCGAGTAGAGTGCCTCAGGAAAACGCTTGGTACTTGCGTTTGGGAGATCATCCTGACCTTAGGTTTTTGTGACTTTCCTTGATGACTTAGGCGTTACTTTTACAAGATTGAAAGTCCTAAAGGATATGAAGTGGTGCTGTGTGCGAAGTGACGGTGGTTTGCGCTTTGGAAAAGTTTATGCTTAGAAGTGGCCGTTCTGAGAGGCTCGAACATATTGGAAGATGGCTCCACCTGTGTCGGGGTGCTCTATTTGAAACATATTATTGACTCTATCTAAGTCCGTGCTTCAACGGTCATGTTCGCCTGATTTCTTCCTCACCTTATCCCTTCCTCCAGGAGGGGATCCCCCCTTTGGGCACCAGCCAACAATTGGGCACGGATAAAGTATCTAATATTTCTTCGCCCTTAACATGTACTTCGGTTTGAAGGGTTTAACCCCAACATAAATTCACAAAGAAATTAGTTTCCAAGACCGGCGGTTCAAAGTTACAGAAATAGCACCAAGATTGGGCCTTTCTAAAATAACAGCCTTCGAATTATTCATGAACATTTAAACACGAATAAGGTTAGTGCAAGATGGGTGCCTAGACTTCTTTCCTCAGTCCAAAAGCAGCAACGAGTCATCTGTTGTCAGACATTTTTGGAGCTCTGCCGTAGCAAAGAGAGAGAAGTTCTGCAAACCATTGTTACAGCAGATAAAATGATGGACCTCTACTGCAATCCCTTGTTCAAAAGAAAATAAATGGAATGACGTAAACCTGGCGAAGCACCGCATCTAAAGGCCATGGTCAGCCACAATCTTTTGGGACTGTGAAGGAATACTCTTCATCGACTTCAAGGAGAGGAACACCACTGTAAATGGGGAGTACTATGCTGGCGTACTGCACAGACTACGTGCTTCCATCAAAGAGAAAAGGCGAGGAAAGCTGAGTGTGGTGTGCGCCTTCTTCACGACAACGCGCCTGTGCACACAGCTCTTGTTGCAAAGGAAGCTGTGAAGAAATGTGGCTTCAGGGAGATCTACCTTAAGTGCAGATCTAGCTCCCAGTGAATATTTCTTCTTCTTAAAACTCAAGAAGGACCTTCGAGGAAGGAAATTAAAGTGTGACGAAGTGATGGATGCTGTTTATGCCCGTTTTGCAGACAAGACTTCTGACTTATTTTTTGGGGGTGGTTGAAATGTTAATTCAAAGATGTGAGCAGTGCATTGTAATAAAGAGTAAATATATTGAAAAGTGAAATATAGCTTTTGTCTTTATCATACCTAGAAAATAGTTAGGCCGGAAACTTATGGACCTACTTCCGTACTTAATAAAAATTATTAGTTCTTGCTTTGTTTATTTTTTTAAGTGAAACATCGAATGTGAGAGAATATTTCAAGGGTAAACGATCCGGAAAATAAGAGATCTATGGTTTATTCCGGGATATTTACCTTATTACTGTCCGTTTATAAACATTTCCAAACCTTATCCAAGTATTTCTAAGATAACAATGCCTAAACTTTATATAGAAGGCAGCATTAAAAGTTTCAGGTTTTAAAATTTCCTTTATGTACATCATTCCTTCTAAGATTCTTGATCGTCTAGTTTAAATTTGCAGTAATCCTTAAAGAGATATTAAAGGAAGCAAATATTTACCTAAGTGAAGTTCACTGGGCATATAATAGGCAAGCGTGGTCTTCCTTAAGTTTTCTGTCCCACTTTAGGAAAGGAATTCAGTTAAAAGTACAACCAAGCGAGGAAAACAACAAGCATCGGAAACTTGGTCCCAAGTTTGTCAAGAGTTTGGGTCCCGCCTATACCGCGTTCTTGCAAAGGAGGAAGAACATACAAACCAAAAAGTTATAAGAGTCACAAAAGAAGAAAAATATCCATTAAATATGGTTGCTCTTTAACCCTCGTCTCCTCTGTTGAACCCTTCCGAGCAAAACCCAGTTTCGCCTACATAAAATTCTAGCGCGTCTTTGCTCTTTCCAGAGATAATTTGAACTTGTGATGCACTGGAGGTTTGTCTTTTATTTCTCCAACTATAATTTATGTTCTTAGTTCTTTATACAGATAACAGGGGCACATTTAAAGACCACCGGCAAACAGAAATAGATAAAGCGATTAATTCTTTGTTGCGGTCAAAAAAGTCGTTTTAACGAATATTGAAGGAAGGGGTACTGCTAGAGCACTAAAGAGGCAGGTATTCTCGTCCGCCATTTTGGTACCTCCGCGAGCAGTATATAGGCTAAAAACTTAGCTAGTAACGCAACGTTAACGTTAGTAACGTTTTAACCATTGTTTGTACAGGAAATACCTATAAAATATATATTGTTGAAAAATGCTTTTTCCAACTATTTGAAAGGTGGTTTAAAAGTGTAAAAAAAAAAAAATAAATAAATAAAAATAAGTTGTGAATGTGTGGTTAACGAATATAGACGCTTTATTATTGATGTGTACCTTCCTTAGGTACGAATTAATTTTTCTACACAACATAATGTTTATTATAATTAAATTACTAATAATCACAACAACAGCATTAAGAAAGTGGAAAGATCTTTGTGAAATGTTGTTTTAACATTTTTTATTACTTTTACTAACATTACTTAGTATTATAAAACATAACCTATTGTGAAAAAATGTATCATATTCTGAAGGCTATAGTTTTGCCTACTACATTTTGTCTTACATTTTGAGTTTTCACACTTTTCACGAATGAACCTTTTTCCTTGAATTGTGTATATACATCTTTTTTCACTGATATACTCTTGATCTGTTGAAATAATAATTAATCTTTCAATATATAATCGTAGATTTTATTCTATAAGTATTGATTATATTCTAAAAGTATTTAATTTATTTGACAATATTATAAAGAAAATTACTATTTTTGTCATTATACGTAAATGATGCGTTGAAATAGAGAGGCTAAACAGCCTGTATTTTGACTTAAATATTTGATGAAATTACGCAGTTTAATTTTTTCGTATGATTTACAAATCGAATTATAAACCAACAAAGATTGCAGAAGTCAATTTTGTTGGTAAGATTCAACACAATTTTGAATAGTAAATTAAACACACTCATCATCAATAAATGAATTTACTTAACTGACTTCTGTTCCGTTTTGCTCCTCACTGGCACCAAAATGGTGGATGAGAATACTCATCTTTATAGTGTCTTAGTATTGGTGCTGTAGCCAAGAAAAGATTTTTTGAAAAGGAAATAATTTTTGAAAATCAGTGAAATAAAGACAATTTTGAGTGGGGAGCTTACCTGATACTAAAAATTTAAAAACGGCAGCAACATTTGAGATTTTGCAACGAAAATCGGTCTGCACTATTTAAATAAAATAATAAAAATAGTTTCTGAAAAACAGAGAAATCGAACCATTAGGAGTTTTGAATTTTGTTATAGTTCGTTCAATGTCTGTAAAGAGCGTTACAGCACTAAGCAAATTAAACGTGTTTCAGAGAATATTTATTTTAATTTATCCTTAATAAAACATTTATTTCTGATTTTATCTATCAATTACAACGAAGCGTTTATTGGTTTCGAACTCTTAGTCTCATGCGAGACAGATGTAAATTTTCCCTGCTCGGAAATTCGGGCAGAATAACTTCCTCGGAACTGAAAGGATTTTACGATAACTGCTTCTCTGCTGACGACCGACATAGAGCAGGGGTACCAACGCTGCAATATCTCACAGATGAAAGTCTCTTGTTATCCAAATTTAGAGCCTCTGCTCCACTGCTGCAGGTAGTAAGTTAAGGTTCTGGACTCGAATACTGTCAGGGCTGCCAAAGTCTGGGGGTTTGCTAACGAGACCCCTAAAGTCGCTATAACGTTTGAAATATGGTCTTGATTTTCCAGTGCTCCATGAACAGCTCAGCTGTAAGATGCATTGCAGGTCTCTTGTTTTACTGCAAAGTCATACGTAGAAAACAAAAGCATAAAACAAAGTAGGTTGTACATTAATTATCTTCTTTCATAGAAAAGTTCGTTAGGAAAATATGCATGGATCAGCAAGGGATGACTTCCAAATATTATATACCTATCGTGATTTTGCCAAGTGGCGTTGTATAACACTCGATAGGCGATGCGCAGTGATACGACCGCGCAGGTCAGTGTTTAAGTACCATATTTATAGATATATTGTGCTGGCTCAATCCTATTCAAATCCTAGTACAAAATTTGACTTGTAAAGAAGAATTTTGAAGAGTTGTTACTATATAAATAAAAGAAGATAAATAGAACATGTGAAGTGGAGAAACAAAGTTAACATTGAATAGACGAGGGCTATGGAATAAAGTGAAACAAAGGACATATGATATTGGAAAATATGGGGTAGTATACAAGACAAGAGCACCTTGAAAAATTAGAGGAAATTTAAGAAAGAATGGGGTGGGGAAAATATGTAGATATTTGTAATAAAAGGGGGAGGGAGGGGTTTGCTCAGGCATTCTAGGGTTAAAAATGAAAAAAGGAAGAGGGTTCACTATGTGGAGAAATAGAGAAGGATTTTCATTGTATATTAGTATTTTTTTTATTATTATTTATGGACGCTCTTTAACATCTCAAGTCATCAGCGTCCCATTCAACTCAGGGCATGAAACGGCCGACAAATTTTGCTCAGAGGCCTCGTCTTTCAGACTTGAGGTTCTTTATCATGCCGTAAATGTACGAAACGGGACCCACGGCTTTACTTCCCTTCTCAAGGAAGTCATACTTAGAATTTTTACGCCCGAAAAAATAAATCATCCTGGCCGGGTTTTTACCCATGATCTTGGGTTTAGGAGGCAAGTATGGTAACCACTACACCACCAGGACCGACTTTCATTGTATAGTTAAATGTTCACAAACTAAAGAAAGGAGAAAATTTGATGATTATATGGCGAAAGTAATACAGAAATGGTGGAAAACAGTGACTAAAGTTAAGGAAGAAAATATATATGAGCTAGGGAAGGAACCGAGGAGGATGGGATATAACACATACATCATATATATAACAGGGTGTTCAGTGCTTAGGTTCCCAGAAATGTGCACTCGGGGAACAATGTTGAAAATGTGAAAGCATTTGTTAAACTTTTTGTAATGACAGCGAAATAAATATTCTAAACTATTCTATTTGAGAAGGTAAACCTTTGACATTGCTCTTCGAATAGAATAATCACCGTGAAAACGTTACATTTCTGCAGTAAGCGGTCAAGTTTTAGATCTTCAATTAGTGTTTTTCAGCGCTGAGTCAACAGAACATATCTTTTGTTCCTATGCCAACCATTGGTCTAATGAAATTGTGGGCATCCCCCTTTCACCCTCACAACCGCCAGGGGTGGCCGAGGTCGTTAAGACGCGGACTCATGAGCGGGAGGTCTGGGTTCGAATCCCGCCAGGACCGTCCTCCCTGACTGAGATTTTTTCCAGGTTTTCCTCAGTCCTCATAAATGGCAAATGCCGGGGAGGTACCCTAAACTTAGGCCTGGAACGTTTCCTTCCTTAAAAATAAATCCTTTCCCAATTTATCATTTCATCTCATGTATCATCAGTGTCCATCGCCTGTGGTGCCTCAGTAGCAAAAACGGGCGTTAAACATTATTCATTAATTCATTCATCCCCTTTCACCATAGCGGGACTCCTAAGGCAGGGTGTTGACCCAGAGGAGATACTGTTTAAAATGATATGAAATCGCACTGCAGCGGGGTCCAAAAACTTATGATCACCTAAATGAATAAAATGAATTAATGACAGCGTAAATGAGCTTAATTTCCTTGTCGTCTTAAAGCTATCTTGCATTCAACTCCTCAGAATTGGTAAAAACTGGAATTAGGGGGAAAAAAACCTTACCCAAACTACGACCTGACCATGAATCGAATTTCAGGACATCCGAATAGCAATTTTTTTTTTTTGATTGATTTATTTATGGACGCTCTTTAACATCTCAGGTCATCAGCGTCCCATTCAACTCAGGGCGTGAAACGGCCGACAAATTTTGCTCAGAGGCCTCTCTTTCAGGCTTGAGGTTCTTTTTCGTTTCGCAAATGTACGACACGGGACCCACAGCTTTACTTCCCTTCCGAAGGCAGCCATACTTAGGATATTTACGCCCGAAAAAATCCATCGGTCCTGGCCGGGTTCCAACCCGCGTTTTGGGTTTAGAAGGCAAGTATGGTAACCACTACACCACCAGGACCGACCGAATAGCAAACGCTATCACAGATCACGGATAAATTTCAACGAAATGGTGGGAAATGTTTTTAAGCGGCATGACTATTGGTAAGAACAATTCTTGTAACGATTTTTTCCAAATTTTCAAACACATGCAACGCATAATGTTTTGTTTGCAGCTACCCTTAAGTGATCGGTGTAACACGTTTCGATGAGAATCGTGCAGTGATAAAAACTCTTTATTTAAAAAGTGGACTGCTGCCCAGATACAAATTCAGCTGAAGGAAGGAAGTGAGAATTCTGATCTAGCACTCAAGATCATTTATTACGGGATAAATGAGTTTAAACGTGGTCGTACGAGTACTGCAGATGCAGTTCGTTCCGGACGCCCGATTGAGGTTTCTTCTGAAGAAATGGGCGATAAAATTCATTGTACCTTGATAGAAGACGTCGCATTAAGAGTCGTGAGATTGCTGAGATGGTAGGCATCTCTTATGAAGAAGCTGAGTGCGTGATGGACCGCGTTTGTTGACTCCAGACCAACAACACTTGAACAAGGATACTTGGAAGTCGCATTTGGAAAAGTTGCAGCTTGGTCCGAATGACTCCCACCATCGTTTATGACTATAGACGAAACCTGGATACGCCACTACACCCTGGAGACAAAAGGGAAGCCAAAAACCGGGGGTTGGTAAAGTTGAAATTGTACCGAATAGCTAAAACAGTTTTGTTGGAGGTAAAAGCGATGGCAACGGTTTTTTTTTTTTGGGTACTCACAGGGTATTAGTCTTTTTGTATAGTGACTTAACGGCCAGATTTGGCGAGCAAAAATGCCCCTCCAGCAGGACAACGTCACTGCTCACTGGTTGACTATTGCCATGGTAAAAGTGCACGAGCTAACCTTGAAATATTCCCCAGAGTTGGCTTCATTTGACTATTTTCCCTTTCCTAACCTCAAAAGTTGACTGGGGGGAGAGAAAATTTCTTGAATGAAGAGGTTATGAGTGCTGTAAACAGCACTGTGCACGGTTTGAAAGATTTTTTTTCTGAGGGGAAATATCGTTGGACCAAATGTGTTGAATTCCGAGATTATGATGTGAAAAAAAAATGTTTGTTTTAGCAAAAAAAATGTTATTTATTAGTCTTTCCCAGACAAATCAATGCCCATTAGTATGCTATCAAGAAAGAACGAAATTATATAAATTTGGAAATATGAAAAAACATTTTCTAGCAATGCATTTAAAATTGGAATGCTTTAATAAGGCTTAGTAGTTTTATGTTTATATATAATGACGCAGTGGGGGGGTACCTTTATATAATTTAATTTAATATTTTGTTTTGACTAGCACTCGTAACATAGTTGGAAGATAACATTTATTATTTTCAATCTTGAATAACCGCTAACTGCTGGCATTTGAAGTAAAAGAGGGTTAACAGTCATTTTATATATTTGTTTAATTGTGTTCTGCGGTTACTTGTAACTTTGCGTACTAAGTAATCCGTGAAAATGCGCGTGTGTGATTTGCTAAAAGAAACTAAGGGCTTTAGCAACACATAAGTGAAAATAATAATTATATTCTCTCATTTGATAACAATTAGTGATCAAAATATATAAATTTAAAAACATGTTGAGGTTCATACAAAATTAACTTGTGCACTGCATCTAAAGCTATTAAAGTATTAGGTACAATGATTTATGTGATACGAAAACAGTAAATAAGGACTATTTATAATTAAAATATCAAAACTGCGCAGCTTCAACACTGTTTTTGATGATGAAAATGAATCCAAGAATGTGTTTCTTCTATTTGCGGCAAAAGAAGAAATCATACGGGGTTAAATCTGAACGATTGTTTAACAAAAATGTGACCCGATATTGCCTTGCAGAGTTTTCAGGATATCTCTGTAGTATTGTCCAGCCTCAGCTGTGTATGCTGGTAAAGCATTTCTTGAATATCGAAAAATGAGATGACCATAGCTTTTCCAGCAACTACTTTTCCTTTTTTTGGTAGTAGCCACTTTGCTGTTTGCTCCCAAGATCAAAACAATGTAGCCAAGTTTCATCAGCAGCGATTTCCTTTAAAAGAATAACTCCACACTTTCCTGTAACATCATCTTTAACTGTATGCAAAACTCCACACGAAAGTCCTTCTCTTCCAGAATCAGCAGTACTGGAAGCCACCGAGCACAAACACGTCTCATATGCAACTTTTCATTTACCAACATATGGATGGCTACTCGTAACATTTTCAGAATTTCTGAAAGTATTTTTAATGTTACTGGACGATTTTCTAGCACAGTGGCAGCAGCGATGTTAATGTTTTCTTCTGTTAGAGCACAAACTAGAGCGCCGGTTTGAAATTTTTCCACCGCTATTGAAACATTTTAAAATTTAGAGCTGTACTATAGGGAAGAACAAGCTTTCCATGTGCCTACCATGGTCTCAATCGAAGATTCATTGACACAAGCAGAATATTGCTCTCTCACAGCCCGGAAATCAGAAGAGGCAGCAATGAAATTAGTATAATATATATTAAGGTAACAAAATATTATCACTTTACAGTTTAGCACAAGAACTTACGCCTATAAAAACTGACCTGAAGCATTCCACAAACTGATTTGTGTACTTGCAGCAACAGGTGGAACCACCACGTGTGGCCGAGTGGACTCGTGAGCGGGAGGTCTACGACTCGATTCCCACCAGGACCGTCCTCCCTAACTGGATTTTTTCTACGTTTTCCTCAGTCTTCATAAATGGAAAATTATGGGGAGGTACCCTAAACTTACCTGGAACGTTTCCTTTCTTAAATAATCCTCTCCCAATTTATCACTTCATCTCATGTACCTTCAGTGTTCACCGCCTGTGGTGCTTCAGTAGTAAAAACGCGCGTTAAACACCATAGCAACTTTTGTTAACGACTGGGACACCGAGGTTTCATTGTGGTGTTTTGAAATACTGCCACAGGAATGAATATAGCGCCTACATTGACAGCATACAAATAAGAATCTGCATTTGTTCCACTGCGTGTTATGTTATGAAAATACTAAAAGTTTAAGTGTTCTTGTTAAGTTTTAGCAGAGAGGTATATACAGAGGGTGCCAAAAATGCATACACACTTCAAGCAAAGAAAAAACTGTGTTAACACAACAAAACTGAATTCACACAAACAGAAAATGATGAGCACTAATTATCTTTTACAATAGTTGCTCAAAATGCCCACCATCGACGTCGATAAACTTCTGAGTACGTTGAACTACTGACTGAGCAACGTTTGCGAAAGTGTCCTCAGCGATTGCAGCACACGCCGTTTCAGTTTTTTCCCGAAGTGCTGCCAGTGTAGCTGGTTTTATACGGCATACGGTACCATCAGTCGCAAATTTTTCTCAAATGCGTACAATTGTTACTAGCGTTGGCGGTTCTGTTCTGTGCACACGTTTCCATTGCCTTTGAACTTCAACAACGATCTCGATTTTCCAATATCACTTCAAATTGCTTTCCGCTGTTCAAACGATAATCTTGACTCCATTTTGTTGCAGCAACGCTAGCATAACGTAATGTGAGTCACATCTGTTTACAGAACATCATACGACAATCTTGACTTAATTTCATTGTTGATTTGTCACGTAGCAACGCTATCATAATGTATGTGAGTCATATCTGTTTACAGAACATCATAACTACACATTAATGGTGTTTTTCGGTTCAACTTTTTTGTATATTAAATAGATATCGACTGTGAAAGTGTGTATACATTTTTGGCACCCTTGGTATAATCTTTTAAGTTAATTTAATAGTTTGTCAGTTTTCGGTCTGCGGAGAATGTAACATCAGAAGTATAAGGAATTAATGATTATTGATTTTAATTGAAAAAAATTATATTTAATACACTTTTTTCGCTTCTATTTCTATTGTATAACCCTGTACGTAGGTTTTAAGACATGACTATTATCCATGGAATACGTGAAACAGCAGCCATAAATTACTCCTTCAGAAATACAGTTTGGATTAAAAATTTCCATCGCTAGGGATAGCTTATTTGTTAAAAAAGTTTATTAGTCACAGAACTATAAATATTATTTGAGATATTTAATTAAATAATATTAAGTCATCTACAGAATACCATGCCACTTTATTTTTTTTACCGAACTTTCATAATAGCGTTTTGCTATGAGAACATGTGTATATTTACAATGCACAAACGGATATTTTGGTATCACTAAGGACTTTTAATCACCATCTTGGTAACGGTTTCAAATAACTTGAAATGTTACTTTAATCATAAACTGCAGGTAGATTATTTACAGCCAAACAGTTGGTAACACCTGTTAACGCCCATCAACTGTTGTCCACCCCTGTGGGAAATGCAGGCGCCGCGAATGTCTTGAGTTATTCATGAAGACGAATGAGAAGCTGGCTAGAGGCGTCGAAAATGTCACTCTGGCGTGGAAAGTAAACATCAAGTCTGCCAAACCGCTGCGTGGCTTCTCCAGTCTTTGTCCGGAAATGACTTTGCACTTGAACACAATGGGTTGGAGATCCACTACATACAACATGCAACGCGATCGCAATCTAACATTTAGCAAGATTGCCAACCTTCCATCTGGGTCACCCGAAGACCAAAGGGAATCGTAAAACATTCTTACAGTAATGTCAACAAATATACGAGGGTGGATTGATTCGTATGATAAAAAACTTCCTACATAAATTTTTATTTCTCAATATAATCTCCTTTGAGCTTGATAATTTAGCTCAGCGATATTCCAATTTTTTATTCCCTCAGAAAAGGGAACTTGCCTTTAGAACTGTGCATTATAGCACAGATGAACCTCTTCATTTGACGAAAATGTCTTCCCTCCAAGTCAATTTTTTGAGGTTAGGAAAGAGAAAAAAGCCAAATAAGGCCAACTGTGAGGAATAGTGTGAGTAGGGAACTATTTAGAAGTCAAGTTCGAGCACTTTTGCCATAGCAACGGCCGATGTGGGCGCAGGCTCATTGTTCAATTGGAGAATCACTTTTTTGCTTGCCAATCTTGGTCACTTCTGCTTAACTCACTATGCAAAGGGTCCACTAACATTACCTTTTACCTTTTCCCAAATAGTCAATCCGGATGCCCTGAGAGTCCCAGAAAAAAGTTTGCCAACGCTTTTCTCGCCAACAAAACGGTTGGTGCACTTTGAACTTCGCCTACCCACTTTTGAATGCTGTTGTCTCCGGGGCGTAGCGATCAATCCCATTTTCGTATACAGTCACAAAATGACGCCAGAAGTCATTCGGATTATGCTGCAGGCTTTCAAAACAGATTTTGCAGTTCTTCCTCAAGAATTTTTGGTCTGGAGTCAACAAACGCGGCAGTCATTGCGCACTCAGCCTCATGCAGGATGTTACGTATCGTTCACATGAGATGCCTACTATTTCAGTATTCTCACTACTTTTAATGCGACAGTCTTCTGTCACAATATCATGAATTTTAGCAAACCCTTCCTCACAAGGAAACCTCAACCAGGGGTACGGAGCAAACAGCATCTGCAAAGCTCGTACAACCACGTTTATTTTCATTTATCCATTTCAATGTATAAATAAATATGCATCCCTTAAACGTTCTTGCACAATATAAAAAGGCTTTAAATGCACAATAATTTCATTTGCATTTTTTAAAAATTGTTTTTTAAAAACGTAAAAAATAATGCTTATATATAACAAATGCACAATCGAGCATGTTTATGAATTTAGAAGTTTTAATTTCATTTTTATAGTAACACATATTTTTACAACCTGGAGTTTAAAAAATTAAAAAACATTAAAGGTTGAACAAAGGAAATTTAAAAAACTGGGTTTTAAAACAAAATTTCGGTTTTTGTGGTAAGAAAAACTATTGATAACTATTTATTTTTGAATTCTATAACTGCCTTAGACTGTTTTTTTTATTATTGATTTATTTATGGATGCTCTTTAACATCTCAGGTTATCAGCGTCCCATTCAACTCAGGGCGTGAAACGGCTGACAAATTTTGCTCAGAGGCCTCTCTTTCAGGCTTGAGGTTCTTTTTCGTGCATAAATGTATGACACGGGACCCACGGCTTTACTTCCCTTCCGAAGGAAGCCATACTTAGGATTTTTACGCCCCGAAAAAATCCATCGGTCCTGGCCGGGTTCGAACCCGCGATCTCGGGTTTAGGAGGCAAGTATGGTAACCACTACACCAACAGGACCAACACCTTAGACTCTGTGGATATGATCAAATGAGACTGGGTTCTTAAGAGAATAGAGTATTGTGAAAACATAGGAGGCCATCAGGGGAAAGAATTAAGCAAATATCTTGAGATGCTGGCCGATTGCGTCGATGATATCCCACTTATAGAATGTGCTAGCCATCGAGTAAAGGAAATAAATGAAGGCTGTATAGGAACAGCGGAAACATACAAAACTGTTTGCTCTACTGCGGAAATATACCATTACCTGCAGGGGTTGAATAGAAAATTAAGTGCGAGCTAAGGGTGGGGGGTTGGAGAGATAAATGCAAAGCATAGGAGTCACAAAAACGGAAGCCCACAGCGTGGGAAAACTAGCTAATGGAATGTATGACTGTAAAATGGGATAAAGCACGGTGTGGTATATCTTACACAAAAGATGAAGGTGCATTAACATTTCAGGACCTTACTGAAGTAATCTGCATGAATCTGGCTTTCAGTTTGCAACATACAATTTGTTTTAAAAAGTACAGGCTTTATTTTTGGGAAATAAAATTTTCTTGTTTTTTTAAAAGGGAGATCATTTAGAAAGACGACGGAGAAATAAATAATTTCCAAAGTTAAAAATAAGAGAAAAAAATTGATTGAATAGAGAGTCAGCCTTTTGTAAGTTTTGACATAATGTGGAAAAAAAAGACGATAAAAGTCCGCAGCTGCTGCATAAAGTAAGCGAATTCCTCAGCAAGTGAATAACTTAAAAAAGGAATATGAAATCCAAATATAACCTAATTAATTAATAAAATGAAATAAATTATGACATTACTGTGTGGCATTAGAATTATTGCAATCTGTAAGTATTACAAAAGTGAAACCACATTTTTATTATTATTATTATTATTATTATTATTATTATTATTATTATTATTCAGATTAAACCACAAAAATTAATGGTATACTTTTAATTAAATGATGACAAAGATATACTGTGTGGGTATTTTTAAACATGTTTATAAACCGAGTCCTTGATATCCTTATATTCCCAAAATTAAGAGAAATAACAGAAAATGTCCAGTTACATTACGTATTTAAAATGTTCATATGTTTCAATAATAAAAAAAATGTTACTATTTATAATGTACATTACAATGTATTAAGCAAATATACACAATCAACAATATTCAATCCAAAGTTTCATCTATTTCCATTAGCTATAAAATTTAACTAAAAAGCTATAAATGTAAAAACATGCAACGAAAACGTTATCCGAAGGTTATTACAGAGTATTTCACATTTGCTATCTTCACGACGATGCTTTTGTTAAATATAAAACATATGCAATTAAAAATACATTTTACATGCTGAATTGATTAGTCCTATTATTTTAAAACATTAGAGAGAAAATTAAACGTAAGAGCGCTTTCAAAATTTCGGTTTTCAAATATACCGTATTTTCTAAATGTCAGTTTTACCTAATGTTCAGAAACTTTTTTTATATTTTCTTTAAATGAATTATACCGTTGGCGCAATTTTTATATTTTAGGTTTCAGGTAACCAACATTCCTAATGGTTCTATTTCTCCAAATTTCATACACTATTTTTCTTATTTTATTTAAATGGTGTAATGCATTTCGTTGCTAAAAATTGGTACCGCTAGAGCAATTCTTAACTGTTATTTTATTTTAATGTCTAGTTTCGTTGAGAAAAAACAAAAATTGCGGTCTTCAACATTTTGCTTTAATCTCTACTCAATATATTTGGGTTTTTAGGTAAATTACCAGTCCTAATGGCCAGATTTGCATCATTTTCAAAAAATATTTGTCTCATTTTATTTAAATGATACATATCGAGTTTCGTTATGAAAAAAATTTGTGGCGGTAAAACGATTTTTAAATTTTGGGTTTCAGCTAAATGCCCACTTCTAATAGTCTGATTTCGGTGATTTTCGGGAATTATTTTTATTAACTTATTTTAATGGCATATACAGTTTCGTTGAGGGGAAAAAATTGCTGTCGCTAGAGCGATTTTTAAATTTTCGCTTTAGATTAACGTCCATCCCCAATTGTCCAATTGCGGCTACTAGAACGCTTAAAAAAAAAAAAGAAAGAAAGAAAGAAAAAAAAAAAGAAAAAGAAAGAAAAAAAGAAGAAAAAAAGAGGGTGTCAAAAATGTGAACACACTTTCACAGTAAATATCTATTTAATATATTTCAAAGTTGAATCGAAAAACAATAGTAATGTGTAGTGTGATGTTCTGTAAACAGATGTGATTCACATTACGTTATGCTAAAGTTGTTACCTAACAGGTAAAACAACAATGAACAAATGAAGCCAAGATTATCGTATGATGTTCTGCAAACAGATGTCACTCACATTACGTTATGTTAGCATTGCTACAACAAAATGGAGCCAAGATTATCGTTTGAACAGCGGAAAGCAATTTTGAAGTGGTATTGGAAAACCGAGAATGTTGTTGAAGTTCAAAGGCAATGGAGAGGTGTGTGCAGAACTGAATCGCCAACGCGAATAACAATTGCACGCTTTCGAGACAAATTTGAGACCCACGGTACCGTATGCGATGATCACAAAGGCAGATCTGGGAGACCCCCACACAGCAACATGCCCCGCGCACTTGATCTATGGCACTGGATAGGACGAAGAGGTCCGATTGAGTTTCCACCGCGTTCTCCGGATCTAACTCTGTCAGACTTCTACCTATGGGGAACTCTTAAGGATGATGTATACCGTAGAAAATCAGCTACACTGACAGCACTTCGGGAAGAAATTGAAACGGCATGTGCTGAGGACACTTTCGCAAACGTTGCTCAATCAGTAGTTCAACGTGCTCAGAAGTTTATCGACGACGTCGATAGTGGGCATTTTGAGCAACTGTTGTAACTGTAAAAGTCTAAGATGATTAGTGCTCATCATTTTCTGATTATGTGAAATCAGTTTTGTTATGTTAACACAGTCTTTTCTTTGCTTGAAGAGTGCAGATATTTTCGATACCTTCTGTATGTGTGTGTTCTTTTTTTTTTTTTTTTCGAACTTATTTTCGGTGTCTAGTAAGTAAAGTCCATGGAAACTTGAAGAATTTATTTTAAAAATATTTTCATGAAATACATCAGCAATAGTTTTCATTCCTTTGAAATTCACTAAAATAAATGTAACAGCCCTATAATAATTAGTATAAACAAAATAATGAGGTACTCTTCTTTAACAAAAGTTTATCCCTAGCCCGGAGTAAGGGCTTTAGCTGAAGTTGGTAATTCCAAATTGCATTTTTTTAAAAAAGCATTTACCTGCATAATGCTTAACATTTTCAATGACAGCACCCATTCATTCCCGTGGGCTTGTATTCCAAATACGTGTGCATAACGAGTTTTTCTTGCGCGCCAAGCTCTGTACAGATTTCGACCACGTCCCTCCATCAGAGTCCCTGCATCGAGGCCGCGTGTGCCTCCCAACACTTGACTCAATAAAGAGCAGTCCTGCCACCTTTGCCATACGGTAATCTGGTTGTCGAATGGAGGGACAATTTCTGCATACGAAACAAGGTCCTTGTCGCGACAAAGATCTAACAGTTATTTCGTTCTTTGGCCTTCTTCTAACTCGATTCTGTCCCAACTTTGCTGTGAGGGGAAAGGAGGGGGGGGGCAGGGCGTTTTATATTCGGTGGGAAGTGATTCAATCCACCGCCCTTTCGATCGCACTTGTTATATTCCACACACGCTTGTCACATTTGCTAAAGACTTCGTGATATGGCGTGTTCACGACAGAATGAATCTGACAGTATAAGCGGACCACAGCATTGCAATAAAATTTGCCTTGCTACCGTGACGTTGACCTTTGTTGTCTTTGTATAATAAAACAATACTTTTATTTGTTTATTTAGCTTGTTAAAAGCTAGCCAAACAGTTCAAAGTTCTGAAAGGAAACATGCTCCATTGATTTCAAACAATAAAACAATATACGGTCAATGATTTTATATATATATATATATATATATATATATATATATATAGATATATATTTATTCACAAAGGCTATTGACAAGTATTACCAGCAATATTCCTTTAAATAATTTTCTTCATACTTTTTAATAGTGTTTCACGCTCTTTTTTACTACTGAGGCACCACAGGCTGTGGACACTGATGATACATGAGATAGATAATAAATTAGAAAAGGATTTCTTACTTTTTTTTAAGGGAGGAAGCGTGTAAGGTCATAGTTTAGAGTACCACCCCGTCATTTGCCTTTTATGAGAACTGAGAAAATCCTAGAAAAATGCTCAGTCAAGGAGGACGGTCCTAGTGGGAATCGAACCCCAGACTTTCCGATAATAAGTCCGCACCGCTTTCTTGGTATGATAACAATTACTAAGTTAAAACCAAATTTTTGAGAAAATAATATGCTAGAGTTACAAAATAGCGTACTTACGAGGGTCGGTCCATAAGTTCCCGGATTAACCATTTTCTAGGTTCTATTCATTTTTCAATATAGTTACCCTTTATTGCAATACATCTCATATCTTTCAATTAACATTTTAATCTATCCCCCCCAAAAAATTAGAATCCTTATCTCCAAATGGGTATAAACACATCCATCACTTCTTCCTCACATTAAATTTCCTTTCTCGAAGATCTTTCTTAAGATTTGAGAACAGGAAATAGTCAGAACTTCTCTCTTTCTTGTTGCTATGGCAGAGCTGCAACAATGCTTGACAACAGATGACTCTTTGCTGTTTTTGGACTGAGGAAAGAAGTCTAGGCATCCGTCTAGCACTAGCCTTATTCATGTTTAAATGTTCATGAATAAAACGAAGTACTATTGTATTAGAAAGGTCCGACCTTGCTGCTATTTCTGTAACTTTGAGCCGCCAGTTGAATTTGAGCAAGGTGGAGCCACAGTAAAAAATCCTCGTTCAGCGCCGGAAATTAAACAAGATATTTGGTGTGCAATGGATTGGAAGAGGTGGACTTCTGCCATGGCCGCCTCCATGATTACTAGCTTCACTGCTTTTGACATTTTCTGTCGGGATATGTTTTCAAGATTAAGCCAGAATCCCTAAATGAATTAAAACACGGTATGGCTTCTATTATTCAACATAACCCATTTTCATACTTAAGAAAAGAATGTCCATATCGAGTGAGATAGATTTGCGATAGATTATAAAACAACTTTAGCATGAAAACTTGTTAAAACTAGCCTTGTGTTCTTCGCAGCACTAAATTTTAACGAAATAAGTATATAATGTAATAGTTGCAATGTGTTTAAAACATTTAAAAATAAGTTCAATCGAAAATAAAATAGTTATTTATGTAATAGTGTATAATCTGGGTAACTGTGACCCTAGTGAGCAAAAGTATAGGACAGGGATATACCTGAGTACTGATATTTAAGGAGTGGGGTTTAAATTGAAATTTAAATATCGCTCTAGCGGCATAGATATTTGCTATATCCCAACGAAACTCGAAAACAGTTTTTGAAAATCAGAGAAATCGGACCATTAGGAATGTGGATGTAACTGAAACTTAAAATTTAAAAATAGCTCTAGCGGGAGCAAAAAAAATTTTTTCACTACAAAACTCGGCATATACGATTTAAATATATGAAAAAAAAAAAAAGTATCTGAAAATTAGGGAAATCGGAGCATTAGAAGTGGGGGTATACTTCAAAAGCGAAATTTAAAAAGTGCTCTAGCGTTTAATTTTCTCTCTATTGTTTCAAAATAAAAGAAAGTAACTCATCATATAAACTGTTTTAATATCGATGCAAATGTTTTATATTTACAAAAGAATCGTGTAAAGATTAAAAATGTGAAATATTAATCGCTCTGTAACAACCTTCACAACACATTTCCTTTACACGTTTTTTTTTTTCTGCTATAACATTTAAATTAATTTCAAAGTCATTGAAAATCGATGAAACTTTCGAATGTTTATTATTGATTGTTTTTATTTGCTTAGTACATTGTAACTGTTTTTAAACAGCAATATGTTTTTGTTTTATTGAATCATATGAACATCTTAAATACACAATGTAACTCGAAACTTTGTTATATCTTTCTATTTTATTCAATGTAAAGATGGTGTCAAGAGCTCATTCATAAACAACCGCCACGAGTCACCGAGGTCGTTAAGGTGCGAACTCGTGAACGGAAAGTCTGGAGTTCGATTTGCACCAAGACCGTCCTCCCCGACTGTTTTTTTTTTTGTTAGGTTTTTCCCAGTCCCTCATAAATGGCAAATGCCGCGGAGTTACCCTAAACTTAGACCTGGAACGCCTCCTTCCTTAAAAAAGAAAATCCTTTCCCAGGTTATCATTTCATCTCATATGCTATCAGTGTCCACCGCCTGTGGTGTCTAAAACAGGCGTTAAACACCATTAAATCGTTTATAAACACGGTTACATTTAAAATTAAAAATATCCACACAGTACAGCTTTGTCTATCAGTGGTAATATATTTCATTTAAATAATAGTATACTATTATTTTTTGCGGTTTAATCTCAATAATAATAATAATAATAATAATAATAATAATAATAATAATAATAATTCTAAAAATGTGGTTTCTCTTTTGTGATACTTAAAGATTGCAAGAATTCTAATGTTGTTCCTCTTATACAACACTGAAATGTCATAACTTATTTCATTTCATTAATTAATATGGTCTAGTTTGCATTTTATATTACTTTTTATTAAAAGTTATTCAACTTTCTGAGGAATTCGCTTAGTTTACGCAGCCCTTGCGTGTTGTACTTCATATCTAATGAAAACTAAACATATTACTAAAATTACAATTAATTATTAGTACTAGTATTTACTTATTAAATTATAGCGTATTTTGGTTTATTTTCAACAGAAAGTTTGTTGCTTAAATCCATAAAATAACGGACTTGGTATTTTCGATTTTTGCCATATTCATATAATGTTTTACCTAAAACTCGTAGCACAAATCATTTTATTTAACGCATGAATATTACGTGCATACAAAGAGGGACTCCCCAGAGTGAGCTACTTTTAACCACGTGGATTCGCTGCTAACAGTTTGTTGACACCGTGACGAAACACGCTGTTCATTACTCATTCTAAAAGAGAGGCGAACAATGATTGCAATAAATGACACGTGTCGAGATTCGCCGACCCCCGACCGCGCTCAAGAAGATAAATAATGTTCTAAAAACGACTGGCTTGACATTTAATTCAAATTTCAAAGGAAGCGTTATTTATTTACACGCTGCTAATGTCTCCGGAAAGAGTTTTTCCTTTTGACAAAGGAAGATTTGTGTATTTGTGATTTTCGTGTATAACAAAACTTACTTCCACACAAGTATACTTTTGACATTTATGAATAGTTGTACGATGCTTCCTAGGATAAAATATATATAATTTTGTAATGCATGGGATTACATTGTAAAGAGAGCGGTTTTTCTAGATCAGCGGTTCAAACTTGCCTTTGACCGAGGGCCCCCTTAACCAGGAAATGCAGTAGTATATTTTGCATTATATATCAGAAATGTATAAAGCTAACAACATGAAATTTTATGAGATATTAAGAATACTTAATTAAAGATGCTCTGTAAATTTTAATTTTCTAATAAACATATAAAGTTTTTAAACAAAAATAAACTTCAAAATTTGACATAAATGTGCATTTTTTCAGGATTAGCTGGACCAACACTGTTGAAATTTTGCACACACATAATGTATGCATTTAAATATCAATATTAGTTGATAAAAATCAATATCAATAAAAAATTAAAAATATTTCTATTTTTAAATTTTGAAAATTAATTTGGTTTCAAGCAACTAGTGTAGATATATTATTAACATGTTGTCTACAATTTAAATAAAAAAAAAGTTATTCCAAATCCACCAGTAGTTTATAAGCAAAATGCATTATTATGTCACAGTGTTTTCAGTTTTTAACAAGATTTTATTTTGGTTTGAAAAGATTTAAAAACTTTTTATATATATTAGAGAATTAACATTTACAGACCATCTTTAGTTCCGTTTTCTTAATATCTCTCAAATATCTCTCTTACATACTGATAGCTTGAAAACTTTCTGAGATACAGTGTAAAATATTACTATTGCATTATTTGCTATATTTACAGTTCCTGGTTACCTTAAATATATACGGCTGTTAAGGTTATCAAAGTTTAAACTTTTAAATTTGCATCCAACATGTTTTAAAAGTTTACAAATTCTGAAGATTTATTCATCCAGCAAGCTTCCTAAAGAACGCGGAGAAAACGGCGCGACATTGATGGGGGATTATTATTTTTTTTTAATAGTGTTTAATGCCCGTTTTTACTACTGAGGTACCACAGTTAATTTTGGTAAGGATTTTGTGAAGGCGATAATTCTTATTGACGAAGCCGGAAACTTATTGACTAGTAGTAGCTATGACTTATGACTTGTTTCTCATATCTAAACGAAACATGTTTTCCAATATAGAAATATAATTAATATTTTAACCAGTTTTGTGTCATAACTGGTTTTTTTAATTATTACGATATTAAAATATTAACTGACTAGGGTGTGTACATATATATTGAAGAATAACCATGTTTTCTTATTTTAATTAGTGCGTTTTTCATGAAGACTGCCAGACCCACCTTTTCCACTGCTTTCAGATTTTGGTCAAAAAATTAATTTTCGATTTTATGCTGAATAAGAAACGACTTAGTTTGCAGATTACGCTCACATATAGTTTTGTTTGTTTGGTAAATTTAAACTGTTTAAATGACAATTTAAATATCGCCACCATGCTGTTATATAACAAACACTATTTATCTTTTCCGTCATTTGCCATAGCTTGCATATTTTTAGCTTTAGGTGCACTTTTCTTTCAAACCATGTAAGAGAGAGCTATCAGTGCTGAAAAAATATGCATAAAATAATGATACTATGTAAATATTTTCAAAATAGATAACTTTTGGTTAATTACATATTATTTCACTAGTAATGTTAAGTAACATGTTTTCAAAGTGATTTGAAAATCTAAGGTTGGTGAGATAAACAGTTTATGGGTAAAATGTACCTAAAACAACAACATTTTTAAAAATCAATAATTTTCTGGTTTCATAAATTAATTATAATTTAGAACTAAATGCTTAATAAGTTGCAACATTTTCATTTGCATAGACAGTGTAGTTTTTCAGTAAAAAGAACTTGTATTCTGTTAGGGTTCTGTATGAATACAACATTACGTCTCTACTAAGCGCCCTTAAAGGTTTTTCGTTTCTGTATAGGCTAGCCTTGATCACAGTCCATGCGATTTTCCGCCCTCTTGGGATTATGTAGAACCTGATGCCGAACAGAAAGACGGAAATAATAATTTTGTCGTAACACTAAATACAATCTGCTATGAATAACTGTTTTTAAAACTCCAGTAATTGTATTTTAGTTTACGCAACACTGGGGTCCATATGAAAGATTGGTAGCTCTTTTATAAGCTATTTCCTCACCTTTTCTTCGTAATTATCCTGTGCAGTGGAAAGGTCTTTCTTACAAGAATGAAATCTTACAAGAATTATAGAAAAAAGGGGGAATAAAAAGTTCAGTTAATCATTAAGAAAACATTTTAATACTGATTTATGATATACACAGAAACAGGACCGAAATATTAAGCTATATGCAAACAGATTTGAGAAAGAAAGACAGAACAAAAAAAAATTAGTATTATATGAATCTAATTTAATAATCACATTAGTGATATCCATAAAGCCATAATTTTAAACATGAATCGTGTTTATGATAACACTACATAGCTATTTTCCTTGTATATTCAGCATAAATTATATTTTATCCTTAATTTAGACATCCCAACCTATACAAAAAGTCATTCTTTGCCACCGAACTAATATGACCTAATATTTTTATGAATCTGAAAAGCAAAATTCCTAAAATAAACATTTCTAAAATGGCCACCCCTCCTCATATACAGAAGACTTTAAGAAAGACACCTGGTAGTCAATACTCGTATAAACGATAGAGCATTCCTATATAGTCCGTTAAATCTAAAATACTTCACAGCGAGTCTTAACATTCGGTGCCCCCCTCCCCCTACAAAATCTCTCGTATACAGGTTTCAAGAAAGAGCACACGTTTCAATGCGACTGTCTTTAGAAATTTACATGGGTCGCCACCCCGAGATGCTGTACTTTTAAGGGTCTCATCCCCCTCTCAAAGCTGACCTCAACAACGCCGATGTTACAGCTAATATGGTGTAATTAATCCGTCTTCCCTTCAAAGTCTCGAGGGGAGGGGGCTCGTTCATCATCCGATATTAAAGCCCATTACCGGCGGTTTCTTCAGATGTGACTGGACCACACAAGACTTGCCCGATAGGGTGAAAGCAGTCGCCCTGTGTTTTCCTTAATTACTGCCTTGTTCGTCCCTGCTAAGTAATAACCAGGAATAATGGGCAAGGGAGGGGGTTGACAACTCACCACTATGTTTCTGAGGTGGAGCTAGCCGATACTACCGGGTGGTCCACTTGAGACTTTAACCGAGCCCCTACAGTTGAACATTCCGGCAAGCACAGCCTCGGTTACCGAGAGGGTACTGTTGTTTTTAGCTTTGACTATTACTGCTTAGGTTTTCGGACATAGATTACTTTTACTACTATTTAAACTGTTAGAGACTTTAAAAAGAGAAGAAATACTGATTTTCTCACCCCTAATTGATGCAAATTGCGGGATGTTTCTAAACTTATGACGGTAACCCTTCCTTCCAAATGAAACTCCTTCCCAAACTTATACTTTTTATAATCCTCCCCCCAAAAGTAAATAAGTGATGGTGACGGCGGCAGTAGACGTGCATTTATTTCAGTAACGCTAATACAATTAAATTTCAATAGAAGAACGGGTCCAACGGAATGTACATACTTTTATAATACACTAAATTTGTTTGCTTTAATATAAAATATTAACTTCGTTATGAAATAAACATATTTAACAATAAAATAAAAATAAATACAATAAAACAATAAATATGTAGCACACACCTGGCTAGTTTCACTCAACGTGTTTAAGGTCACAAGCCTTTTTCAAACCTTTCATCATATATTTACCTCTTATCTCCTCTTCCTTACCTGCGAGAATGTTCATCTCCCTGTTCGATCCGGTTAAGGGCTATGGTAAATACTTCCCCCCTCCGTTCTTTCTACCTTTACATGAGGCCACTAAATGTATTTACGATTGTTTCTCAATGGGGAGCATTCTCAACCCATTTTCGTCGGTGATTTTGACAAACTGCTCCATCCCCATTTAGATTTTAAGTCTTTCTTTGACTTGTAGCGAAATCATTTTCCCATATTGCTTAATTGTCTTGACTATCCATATCCTGCCAGCGGTTGTTAACCTTCCTCCGTGCACTCTTTTGTTTCCCTTAGGTATTATACATTAAGATGTTATATTTGACCAGCTCATTGGTCCAGTGGTTAGTGTCGCTTACTGCTGGCCGGGAGGCCCAGGTTACATTCCCGGTATCTACTTGGGAACTTTTCTAAGTTAGGGAGATCTGGAACGGAGTCCACCCAGCCTCGTGAGAACAATTGGGAAGCTGTTGATTGTTGGTTTGTTTTATTTACGGACGCTCTTTTAACATCTCAGGTCAATAGCATCCCATTCAATAATTCAGGGCGTGAAATGCCCGACAAATTTTGCTCAGAGGCCTCTTCTTTTAGGCTTGAGGTTCCTTTTCGTGCCATAAATGTACTTCAAAACTCACCCCTAGCTGAAGCTCCAAATAAGAAGAAGGACATACATTTTGAAATATTTGGAAATCTACTGGATGTACATTTCTAATCCAAGGTTTGCGCGTTCAAATTCGGTTCAGATATAAGCAGTGGGTTCCGTGTTATAGATTTACGGCACGTTGAAGAACTCCATGCCTATATAAAAAAACTCATTGAACAAATTTACCTGCCATTTCACATTTAAGAAATTCCTCAACATCGTACTAGATGGCATTTCAAGAGATGGGCTCAATTCCTATCTTTTTCAAAGTTTACGTGCTAAATTCGTAAAAATATTACGTAAATAAATTCGAGTGGTTCACATGGTTCGTCATGACCTGGTAGAAGCCTTAGGCCTAAGCCTTATTCATTTTACTTAAAGACGTCATTTAACATGTTTGGTTATTAACGTACCGTTCAATTCAGGGCGTCAAATGGCCGATAAATTTTGTTCAGAAGACTCTTCTCTCTTCTTTCAGGCTTGAGGTTCTTCTACGTGCCGTAAATCTACAACATGGGACACGTGGTTTTACTTCCCTTCTGAAGGAAGCCATTTTTCTTTTTGTTTACTCCCGACAAGGATCCGTCAACACTGGTCGGATTTGAACCCCTGAATTTGGAACTAAGAGGCAAATATGATTACCATTACATAATCAGAAATGACTTATAAGTCGAAGATAGCATGATTCCCAGGTATTAGATGTTTTCCGACTAAACAGTATGTAAATAATTATGTCTCCCTTCAAGCTGTGTTATTTAGTCATTTTATTGACAAATGTTTTAAAACAATGCCCTGCATACGAAGGCAGGTCCACAAGTATCCGGCCTTACCATTTTCTAGGTATGATAAAGAAAAAAAATACAATTCACTTTTCAATATAGTTACCCTCTATTGCAATACACTTCTCACATTTTTGAATTAACATTTCAATCCCTTCCCCAAAATAGTCAGAAGTCTTGTCTGTAAAATGGGCACAAACAGCATCCATTACTTCTTTGTCACACTTAAATTTCATTCCTCGAAGGTCCTTCTCGAGTTTTGAGAACAGGAAAAATGTCGCTGGGAGCTAGATCTAGGCTGTAGGGTGCACGGTTGATCTCCCTTGCAATAAGAGCTGTGTGCACAAGCGCGTTGTCGTGAAGAAGGCGCACATCACCACTCAGATTTCCTCGTCTTTTCTCTTTGATGGAAGCACGTAGTCTGTGCAGTAGACCAGCATAGTACTCCCCATTTACTGTGGGGGTTCCTCTTCTTGAAGTCAATGAAGAGTATTCCTTCACAGTCCCAAAAGATTGTGGCCATGATCTTCTTTGTTGACTGAGTGACCTTGGCCTTTAGAGGCGGTGCTTCGCCAGGTTTACGCCACTCCATTGATTTTCTTTTGGACAAGGGATCATAGTAGAGGACCATAGCTTCATCTGCTATAACAATGATTTGAAGAACTTCTCTCTCTTTGCTACGGTAGAACTTCAAAAATGTCTGATAACAGATGACCCGTTGCTGCTTTTGGACTGAGGAAAGATGTCCAGACACCCATCTTGCACTAACCTTATTCATGTTTAAATGTTTATGAATAATTCGAGGGACTGTTGTTTCAGAAAGGACCAAACTTGGTGCTATTTCTGTAATTCTGATCCGCCGGTCTTCCATAATTTCTCTTTCCACAAGAGTGAGGTCTTAAAGAGTGAGCACCTCCAAGGGGCAACCTGCACGCTCTTCATCTTCAATGCTTTGTCCACCCATTCGAAAAAGTTTGGCCCATTCTTTTACGGTAGAAAATGAGGGGGATGCTTCCCTATATACACCGTCCAATCGTTGATTAATTTCATTTGGAGTAAGTCCTGCTTTTGTGAAAAACTTAATATCAGCTCGATACTCCATCTGAACATGTCACAAACTGCTACACATAACCTTCTTTATGCAACTATATCTGAACAAATGTACACAGCGGAGCGGAAGTTACAGCTGTTATTGTTTACTTAACAAATAAGGTATGACACCAGATAAGGGTTTTGTGAAGACGATAAACCTTATCGGCGAGACTGGAAACTTATGACAAAAACATAAATACAATAATTATTACATATCATAGTGCATATTACACATTTTTTAAGAAACTGCATCAAATAATCTTTGCAATGCTTCTGAATGTAATGTCTAATTTCAAAGAGCAACACACAATAGATGCATTATCTCCTCAGATACTGTCAAAAGATGCAGAGTGTGTTACTGAAAGCTGCAACGCACTATAGAGGCATGATGACCAATTTCCCGTCCAAGGTTTTGTACCGTGTTCCTGCATGTCGGTGTCCAGACAGGAAGATGTTATCGCTTAGATGGCAGGCGTCACTACCAGACACGTCGTCGATACGTCATGCGACCCTATCGGAGTAGTTACTGAACTGATAAATATCGCTCTGCTTTCACAATGGAGCTTCCAAGGTGATTGATGCCTAAGAGGCGGACGTCAGGCGTTCACAGAGCCAGATTTGGTTTGTTCGTATCTGCAGAACGCGTGAGTTTCCACTGGGGGATATCGTTACTCTGATTAAAGTTTCTCATCCCGGGAAAGCACTAGGAGTTCCGCTTCTAGCTTTCAAATTATTCCTTTTTTTTTTATTTAATTACCACAATACACCTATGAGCAGTTAACAGGGATGGCTAATAGGCAAACCCAGTGTTTTAAGAAAAATGTCTGTTTAATTCTTTTAGAGAAATATGGGTAATAATTGCAGTACACCATACCTACATTGTATTCAATACCTATTTTCATTAATAATGAGTGATTGGTATTTAAGATATTTAACACTTTCTTTATCACATAAATAAAATACTTAAGCTTACTTTTCAACTGTCATAGTCAGTCTCTTGTTAGACAGAACATTTTTCTTATATGATTGAAGCATATTTAAAACAAACTATTTCTGAAGGACTCATACCAGTTACAAGAGAACATTTACCTTTCAGGACATCATGGAAATGTTGATTAAGACAAAGTAAAGTAGTTTTGAATAGTCCTGGCGAATGAGCAAAATATGCGCAGCGGTTTCTGGTCGAGTTCATTTTCTGTTTATAGGGAAATCAGGTTAGTATCTCTCTTATTTCCGTACTGAACACATTGCAGGTACGATTTATTACACAGCTGTACGGCTCTCATCTTTTTCGCTTGCAATTGTTTGTTACATTTATGTAGCTGAGAAGTTGCCCCCATTACAAATTTCCTAAAATTGTCTCGCTCAAATTAATACAACGAAATTCGCCAGGACTATTCAAAACTATAGTACTTCCCTCATCCTTTCTATTTCTTGTGAAAGTTCCGTTATTTAAACAGCTTAAGTGAATTGGTTCAGGAGAAAGTTTTTGACTGCTTGAAAAGAAATAAATAACAAGATTCTTAATAGTTATTTTTGTTAAGGTGAATATGCCGTTTAATTTTTATAACTTTTTTCACTATATATTGACACATTTTTGTGGTTTCTAAACTGCGTAAATAATCACAAAACATACATAACAATCCGAAATGCAAAAAAAAAATTTTATCCTGCAAATAGACAAAAGAGGCAAAATAAAAACTGCCGTAAATGTACGGAAACATTCATTTCTATATGACTCTTAAATATACCCACCCCGATAGAAAAAACATTTTGCCTAACTTCCGGGCTCTGATCACCATTGTCCACCGTCTGTGATGCCTCAACAGTAAAAACGGACGTTAAATCCTATTATTAAATTTTCAGTTATTTATTTGGAAAGTTCAAAAATACTCTTAAGTTAACACCTTTAGAGCTAGGGATGAATTTCCTACATATTATTTTAAGCCTATTCTTTCTATTTTGTATTATGAGCTCGCAAAGCTTGAGTAAAATATAAACATAGACAGGGTTTGATGTCCAAATTCATATGGGTTAACTCTTATACAAAATGTGCTACTAGATGGCACTTGAGATAGTATTTAATAAGCTGTCACCCCCATATTTAATTAGAGTAATTATAACAAGTAATTTTATGCAACTTGCTTATTTTAAGCATGAGTGTAGATTCATTTTTATGTCCTGTACAAGTGTTGAGTTGTTTGTGATGTTACTTTTTTGCAAGAAGGCAGAAAGCTACTTTAGCCATAAAATCTGACCTGGGAATTTCTGTTGCCTATTGTAATAATAGCAAACAGATGTTTTCTGGAGAAATTTCTAAAGAAGAATTCTTGAGTAAGAGGTTTATTTTGTATACTGTTGGGAAATTGTAAAGCAAGAAGACGTAATAAGAAATATGACGATTATGGGAGTGAAAAGACAAGGGAATAACCTCAAAGGGAGATCCTAACGGTTCCATTTAATACATGTGTGGGTTACATGTAAGAAGTCACGTAGGCCATTTGACAAATACTGTAGCAAAACAGAATTGGAGGGAAACAGATTACGAATAGAAATGCGAGGATGGGAGAAAACATTCTAGATTTTTCGAAAAACATTTGAAAAAATAAAATTAGCTTCGTAAGATCGGCATCTGCCATGTTTATTTAGTCTTGTGATTTTGCGGCCCAGGGGCAGTCGATCCGCATTCTTTTTCAGTTCAGTTAGTGGAAAGCTGTAGTCAATTTTGGAAGAGTATTCAGTGTGAAAGACAGTGCAGTCAGTCAGTCAGTGCAGTCAGTTCAGTTCAGTTCAGTTCAGTTTTGTTCAGTGGAAGAGCTTTATTAGTTGAGTTCAGTTGTGTCTCAGGATTAGTTGATTTTAGGACCAGGCTTTATCAAATTAAGAAGCGTCAGAGCGATCGTCATAGTTAGTGCAAAAGTGGCACATATTCTCCAGAAAATAACGGCGGCACATTTTATGTGGAATAGTTTACGAACAATAAATTGTGTTTCATCTCCCATAACAAGAAATATTATTAATCTCCATATACTCCTTCCCCTATGGTCACAGGACCATAAAAGTATCCAGCAGCAGAGTCTCAACAGCCGTGGCAAAACCATAAGTCAGCGTAAACTAATCATCGGAGAGGAAGAAATCAACATTACCCCTGAGGATCCAAAATAATCAAATTAAACCCTTTCTACAATCTTTCCCTGCGCTCTATATATTTAATTAACACACCGCATTCTTTATTTAAAACCACTGCACACTTCAGGCGTTGGGCTAACTACTTGTTCCTCTGATATCTGTATCAGTTAAGTGAACCTAACTGAATTCGATTTCAGAAGAAAAGCTATGGGATCATCCCAAACCTTGTCGACGTTAGAGAAAAGTAGAAGAAAAAATATGTAAAAACGTATTTAAAAATTTAAATTAGTAACGGAAACATCTTTTATACCGCGCAAATTTCAGAATGGAAACATTTTTAAAAGTTCCCATATTTATAAAAATAATTAAACGCCCAAGACATTTTCGAAGCATAGCCATGAGCGAAATTTAGGAACCAATAAACATAAATCGCAACTCATATCGCTATGAACCCGAACGTAATGTTCATTAAACCTGCCGTGGCCCGGAATATAGGTTAACAATCATGAGTAAATCCAGAGCTTCCTCAAATGCCAGTTAATTCCTGCCGTAATTGGGCGCGGAACGGTGATTTACAAGATAACCCAGCTCAAGCCTCACTACACTTAAGACAAGTTTAATTGCGGCGTAAATCCTCTCTACCTGTTACGAAATTACACGCCGTGTGCCGTGATTATCATCCTTCGTTTGTTTATGAAAACGGGTCAGAGAGACCAGCCGCTCTCAATTTTATCCGTTATGTTGGTACAGCTCTGAAATGCCTCTTCGACGTCTGAAGCGGTTGCTCGCAACGTTTATGTATATAACGGCTGAAGTATGAATGAGGTATGATTTACCTTTGCACTTATGAAATATTACATTCCTTTAAGAGTTTCAATTAAATGCTTTTCGACTTAGATTCAATCCTTCTTCGTATAATTAGAACTTATTTCGCATTCAGAACATTTGGCCGCTTAGCATGTGTTGTCATATCAACGTAAACAACACACAAACGATCGCCTACATGGACATACACCATATAGCGCCTCTTGTGAAAACCAGACAATGTAATATGAAGATCAGATTTATTCATAGTATTTTTACAATGAATCACTACATAGAAATACAAATATAAAAGACTATCTAAAAGTGTACCAACCTCAAGCTCTATTGATTATGTAGAGCCGGAGCGGCCAACCCAGGGTCCGCGGCTCCATTCCACATTTTCCCCTGATAATTGCGGCATTTTTATTGGTTTATTTATGGACGTTCTTTAACATTTCAAGTCATCTGCATCCCATTCAATTCAGGGTGTGAAACGGCCGATAAATTTTGCTTAGAGGCCTCTCTTTCAGGCTTGAGGTTCTTTATCGTGTCGTAAATGTACGACACGGACCCATGGCTTTACTTCCCTTTGGAAGGAAGCCATACTTAGGATTTCAGTCCGAAAAAAAAAATTACAACGATCCTGGCTGGGTTTGAATCCGCGACATTGGGTTTAGGAGACAAGTATGGTTGCCACTACACCATCAGGACCGACTCTTTCAAGCGTAAAGTAATTCTTTAAGTTGAACAAAATGGTAACAGAAGAGAGTTGAATGCAGCTGAGAGCAACGTTCGTTTGTGGTGGCAACAGAAATTGACATTATTTACAACTTAAGTTAGTACGAAGAAATTCAGTTTAGAGTTGAAGATTTGGGCAAAATTCTCTTGAGGCAAGGGTTCTTCCGGATTTATAATTATTTTCATGAATTAGAGAATAAAATTTTTCAAATATCTCTTAATAATGGGATTAAAAACAGGAATTTATATATAAAAAACAACTTTTTCTTCTTTGACCTACGCCAACTGTCCTGGCAACAGCACGAGTGATGGATTTTGTCTTACCTGCTTCAAAATGTAACAATAGTCGACTTATAAATTCTATAACTTGATCGTGCTTATCTCTAAGACGTCGTACAACAATATTTTTTTATGATTTTACGCTTTAAATTTAGGGTGCGCATTACATTTGGCTGCGCATTAGATAAGTGTAAATGTGGTAGTTTTTTTCAAGAGAATACTAATTTTGTGAATTGGTCCATATGTTTCCTGTTGTGACTCTCAAATTCTCCATTCAGTTCCAAAGCTTCAAGCCATTATCTCTAGAAGGCAGGCTACGAATCAAATAACAAGTGAAAGTGGCGTGATTTCCTTTTCTGCCGCTTGATGGAAGTCTCTGCAACCCCCCCACTACATATAGAACGAGGGGTGAGCCCAGTTGCGATTTGAAAGACTACATTCGCGCTGGCCCGTGAAATGGCTCATCAGCGGAATATACCAAGAGGATATCTCTTAACTTTGCTTATCATCTTCGTGCGTTTTTATGTGTTTACCCTTCGAAGAGCACGCGTTCCTTATTTTCACTTTCTTTGCCAATTCCGCATGAGCGGTTCTTACATTTTCAGATGCAGCCAGGCGGATAAAAAGTTCTTTTCACATGTAATAAAACATTTTGCGATCATAGAAAACTATGCCCTCCAAATCTGAAAAAGTATACCCAGCTTGAAGGAGGCTTCTTGCCTCTTTATATTGCAGAGAGAGTAAAAAACGGACAGCTTAGCTTTCGAAGGGAAAGCATAAAATAAGTGTTTATTAATACAGTTTTTAATCACAGCGCTTAGAAGGGAATGGCGGTACTACAGTAAAACTTGTACATCTGAACCCTGGAGGACAAACATTTATTTTAAGATTTATGCACCCAAAATGTAAACATATATTTTTTTGAAACGTAATATCCTACCTCTTCAAAATGTTCTTTTTCAAACATTAACTTTCACATACAGTACTGAAATTATTTGTTACACACCCACAAAATATGATAATTTTCCTTTTATACTCATTTAGAAAAATCAATATTTTGAACTTTTACTCTAAATGTGCTTCTAGGTTACCGATTCTTTTTAAATCAACAAATGTAAAAAAGAAAAAAAAAATGCTAATACAGAGGGAGCCAAAAACGTACACACAATTCAAGCAAAGAAAAAACCGTGTTAACATAACAAAACTGAATTCATACAAACAGAAAATGATGAGCACTAATCATCTTATACTTTTACAGTTACAACAGTTGCTCAAAATGCCCACCATCGACGTCGATACACTTCTGAGCACGTTGAATTGCTGATTGAGCAACGTTTGCGAAAGTGTCCTCAGCGATTGCAGCACATGCCGTTTTCTTCCCGAAGTGCTGTCAGTGTAGCTGGTTTTCTACGGTATACAACATCCTTAAGAGTTCCCCATAGGTAGAAGTCCAACGGAGTTAGGTGCGGAGAATGCGGTGGAAACTCAAACGGACCTCTTCGTCTTATCCATTGCCTTGGAAGATTGTCATCAAGGTACGCACGTACATCTCGGTGGGAATGTGGTGGTGCACCATCCTGTTGGAAGTAAAATTCCTCATTTCCACAGAGTGTGTGATGGCGGGTAAGGCGGATGTGCGTGTCATGTTCAGGTAAACTGGGACAGTTACTGTTCCTTCAAAACAGAATGGTCCAAGTAGACCATTACATTATATGATTCACATAATGTTTGTGAGTCACATCTGTTTACAGAACATCATACTACACATTACTGTTGTTTTCGGTTCAACTCGGAAATATATTAAATAGATATCTACTGTGAAAATGTATACACCATTTTGGCACCCTCGATATCTGTTAAACGTTCATGTTAACAATAAAACTGAACAAAGTCTCAAATTACATAATTAAATTGCCACAATATTGTAATCAAAATTGCATAAAATTTGTTTAATAATTATAATAACACAGTCTTTTACAAATATAAAGAAAAAAATAAAAATGCTGAATAAATACTTTGTGTTGCCTCCCTACATCACATCGTCCGACCGCCACTGGCCGAGGTCGTTGAGGAGCGGACTCTGAGTGGTAGGTTAGGGGTTCGATTCCCTCCAGAACCGTCCTTCCTGACTGAGATTTTTTTCTAGGTTTCCCTCAGTTCTCATAAATGGCAAATGCCGGGGAGATGCCCTAAAACTTAGGGCTAAAACGCTTCCTTGCTTATAAAAAAATACTCTTAATTCTCACTAAACACACCCTTATGGATGCATTCAACCAGATCTTTCTTATTTATTAGTGTTTTCTTTGCTATAGCATTGACAATCAACTTCCAACATTTCTCAATGGGGTTGAGATCTGGGCTGTTGCCTGGACATGTGAAAGATGGAAGTCCCTTGCTGTTCAAGAAAACTTTTAACCTGCATAGCATAATTGTAACTTTTTTTGGGGGGGGGAATATGTGAATGTAACTAATTTGGTAAAATAGTACTTTATTTTGGTAAAATTAGTAGTGTTCAAGCAAAGTATACCTTTTTCTTGCCCTATGAAATGGTGTGGAGTCATCCTGGAAAGTGCAATTTTCTGGTGATACAATTGTTGGCATTAAACTTTTTTTTAAAATCATTACGTATGCATCTACAGTTACTGTTCCCTCAACAAAATATAATGCACCACTCCTTTGCTGGAAATACAACCTCAGACCGTTACACTTTCTGGGAACTTCACTGTTGAGCCCAAACATTCTGACAGAAATTCTTCACCGCTACGACGGCGGATAAATGTTTTTTCTATCGTTTCCTCTGACATTAAAGTTTGATTCGTCTGAGAAAACGATTTTACTCCACACCTTTTCAGTCTAATGGGTACGAACCTGGCCCATTTTAACTGTCAAAGGGGGCTTATTCTGTGGCCGTCTAGCAGGTAGATTCTTTTCTGAAAGTCCGTATTTGACGATTCTGCTGCTAAACACTCACTCTCTTTTCAATTCCACTGATGTCATAAGCCGGTTTTTCAGACACATGCGCTTCAAAACGCGGTCATTCGCAGTAGTAGAAAACCATTAACTGTCTTTTCCTTTAATTTCTTTCCAAATTCCCAGTTTTCTTGTATTTAGCCAATAATCTTGACACAGTGGATTGGTTAAATCCTATTTTGATGCAATATGTCGAGTAGGACGGCCTTCAGAAGTTAGTGCGACAGTTACACTCTTTTTGCGAGAAGTTAATTCAATTCCCTTGCCCATTTTGTGCAGCTGTTATTAAATACATCACTGAGACTACATTAAAACCAACAATAAAATCACTAATACCACAACAATGGAAAATATTTAGAAGTTCTGTTACATACAACAATGCATAATCACTTACAGATTAAATAAAACTGAAACAGTGAATCCATTATTGATATTAAGTAAGGTAAGTGTAAAAATAAACAAAACTATAGTGTTGCAATAAGTTTGTCCAGTAGTGTAGATTTTTATTGAAAATAATTAATAGTTAGAACTCCCTCAAATAATTTTAATCAAAATCAAGATTTTCAGTTGACCAAAAAAATTTCTATCCGTTTTTTCGCGATGCTCAAATTTCAAGTATTGGCAACAATAGAAATTAACTTGATCGTTCGGTCCCCTACGTGTTGGCAATGGCTCAAGATGATATGAATTGCCTCTTGTTGTCATGCAAGTTGAAAAATGCTGATAGGTGCTGATATTCTATGAGCAGCACGTCTTCAAAGACAACGGCTTGCAGCCCACAATCACTCCCCAAACAACCGAAACCACTACTACACCAAAAGAAAGTTAACTCTGTGTTTAGTGGGCTGAGCGCCATTAACTATTGTCAGCAGTCCAAACAGTCAATGCCATGGACTTTAACCAAGTGGAACTTGTTCATGAAAAGATGAAAACTAAGGAACCTGCACTTGTGAATCACTTTTCTTTGATAATGCAAAACCACATACAGCTAAGTTGACTCGTTAAATTGGAAGCTCAGCTTATGTTCGCAAGTCTGTTGCAGAACTTGCGGAATGATCCGACAACTAAAGTAAATTAATTAATAAAAAATAAATAGTTAATGTTTTTAAAATAAGCATAGTTTTTGAATGATCATTGCAGTTTCTAAGTTTCTATCGGCACTTTTTTTTTCCGGCATGACAGCACCGTCCCGTAATCCTTTTACCGATTCTACGGTGGGAATATAATTTGATCTATATGTACGTATTCATATGGAGTAACATTATTGGTCCGTCTTCTAAATTAATGACATTGAAACTGTTTCTAGAAATATAGGTGGCATATTAAAGTAGTTGCAACGATTAAGCTGGGAATATAATTTTGTTTGAAAGCTGTCCAAGGAAATATTGGAGAATTACCATCCCCTCACTGAGTTGATATTACGAGCAGTAGAAAGCAGGCTAGTAGCTTTATCCGGAATCCTCTAAGCGTCTGAGCGGATGTCTATACATAAAGATGAGGTCTTATCTTTTATCCCCGTACCAATTCAGTAGAAGAGTTTTACTGCAGGCATTTAAAAGACAACATAAGAAACGTGTTTCTGGAGGGACGGTTAAATGCACACAACCACGGCTCGCCCTCCCTTTTTGGCCGGATGTCTAATGACCCCACTCCTACATCTTTTCCTTGTTGCCTTACATTTATTATCCTTTATATCTCTTGTTATTATTTTCTATGTGACAGAAATGGCAACACAAAACTGCAGTTGAAAAAGTTTTTACTGTCGAGAGGTTCAACTCTTGCGTCATTTACAGAAAACAGGCTTCAGATTATCATCTTCAAAGCTCAAACTTGTCGCGCGTTTCTATGGCAACAAGCGCAGTCCAAGTTCGCGTCTCAATTGTTTTGAACCCTTGATAAGACGCGTTCATTGCAAGGAAACAAAGACGTGTTAAATTCAATTGTCATTTAACTATTGTGATCGGCACCATGGAAAATCTCCCAATTTTTCAGTTATTTTATTTTTCTTAGCGAATTCCAAAGGAATGTAAGCCCTTTCGGTTGTAACCATGGAAACATTTTTAATAATCTATTCAAAACTGCATCGATCATACCTACTAGGCCCCTACAATTAAAACTTATAATAAATAAATGCATATTAATGTATATATATACATTTTAGGCAAATATTTTACATATATTTCTTTAGCGGTCGCAATTTTTATTTTTTCTAGACGAAAGTCGGCATATAACCATCAATTAACAAACAATTCGTCGAATTCGTTAATCAACAAAATTGGATCATTGGATCCGCTTCATACGTTCTTTCGGATATTTCCTTTCACTGTTAAGCCTCACTATCACATATGACGATGGTAGATTAAGGAGAAGTGCACATGCAAAAAGTCCTTATGCACAATTTTTTTAATTTGATTTAGTTTATTTATGGATGCTCCTTAACATTTCAGGTCATCAGCATCTCATTCAATTCAGGGGGTGAAATGCCAGAGAAATTTCGCTCAGAGGCTTCTTTTTTCAGGTTTCAGTTCTTTTACGTGCCGTAAATGTGTAACACGGGACCCACGGCTTTACTTCCTTCCGAAGGAAGCCATACTTAGAATTTTTACTCCCGAAAAAATCCATCGATCCCGGCAGGAAATGACCTCGCGATCTTGAGTTTATGAGGCAAGTATGGATACCACTACACCACCAGCACCGACAAAAAAAAAATGATTTAAGATGCTTAATGCACATGCAGGACTTATCATTAACTTCAAATTTTGCTTACTGTGTACTCTTATCTAAATTTCATTAAATGACTACACTTTAAGAAATATGGTAATATGCGGTACACTGCCATAATTAGAGGTACAGTCAGGCACACAACAAGAGCGACCCATGTTGTACTAAACACAATTTCCTTCTGTAATTTCGCTATATCAATATTATCTTAATAAAAAAAGGCACGCTACTGAAGATTTACAACCATAAACAAGGCACTGTAACAAACAATGGGAAGTACTCAGTTGGGCTACTGCATCAATTGCGCAGTGTCATGAAGGGAGTGGAATGCCAAGTCAAGGAGTTTGTTTACTGTAAGACATGCAACAGTTCACATGCCCCTATTGCCAAGGGAGGCTTTCAGGAACTGGATCATTTATTGCACAGTATAGAGTTTGTCCCCAGCGACTATTACCTGTTTCAAAAATAATAATAAAAAAAACCATCAGCTGCGTAAACTAAGCCAATTCCTCAGCAAATTAAATGTGTGAAGGGAATTATAGACGCTAGAGCAAAGAAATTGAATATACTTGAGCGCTTATTACGTTTCGGATTTCAGGTGTACCCACATTCTTAATGACATGATTTGTCTTATTTAATTATTTTATTTCTCTGATTTTCAGAAAATATTTTTATTATTTTATTTCAATTAACATATATCGAGTTCCGTAGAGGAAAAAACAAAAATTACAGCACTCAGAGCGATTTTGAAAATTTTGCTTTAACCCCCACTCATTAAATGCCGATTTTCAGGTATACCCTCACTCCTAATGGTCTAATTTCCTGATCTTCAGAAAATGTTTTTTGTAATTTTTATTTAAATGGCATATACCGAATTTCGTCGTTAAAAAACAACAATTGCAGCCACTTGAGCGACTTTTAAAATTTGATAACCCTCATGCCTACAATCTTATTTCACTTTTTTTTTTTTTAATTTCATTTCTTATTTAATTTCAGGGACACACACAGAGTTTCGTAGAGAGAGAGGGGTGAAGAAATATTGGAACCGTTAGAGCGATTTTAAATTTTTTGCTTTAAACCTTATTCTTTAAATTTCGGTTATCAGCTATACCCCCCCCCCCTCCTAATGCTCAATTTTCCTTGATCTTTAGAAAATGTTTGTCTTATTTTATTAAAATGACATATATAGAGTTTCGTTGCGAAAAAAAAAAACAAATATTGCTACAATCAGAGGGACTTTAAATTTTGGATTTCAAGTAAATCCCTACTTCTAATAATCTGATTTTTCGAATTGAACATAAACTATTTAACTTGTTTTATATAAATGGCACACACCAAGTTTCGTTGTAGAAAAGTATTGCGATCACTAGGGCGATTTTGAAATGTTTGCTTTAAACCTTATTCTTTGAATTTCGGTTATCAGCTATACCCCCCCCCCCTCCTAATGCTCAATTTTCCTTGATCTTTAGAAAATGTTTGTCTTATTTTATTAAAATGACGTATATAGAGTTTCGTTGCGAAAAAAAAAAAACAAAAACAAATATTGCTACAATCACAGGGACTTTAAATTATGGATTTCAAGTAAATCCCTACTTCTAATAATATGATTTTTCGAATTGAACATAAACTATTTAACTTGTTTTATATAAATGGCACACACCAAGTTTCGTTGTAGAAAAGTATTGCGATCACTAGGGCGATTTTGAAATGTTTGCTTTAAACCTTATTCTTTAAATTTCGGTTATCAGCTATACCCCCAGCTCCTAATGATCAATTTTCCTTTATCTTCAGAAAATACTTTTTTATTTTATTTAAATGACATATATAGAGTTCCGTTGCGAAAACAACAAATATTGCTGCCGCTAGAAGGCAACTTAAATTTTGGATTTAAATAGTCCTATAATAGTCTGATTTTTTCAATTTTTCCTAAACTGTTTATCTTCTTTTATTTCAATGCTATATATATATATATATATATATATATATATATATATATATATATATACAGTTTTTCGTTGAGGAAAAGATTGCTGCGCTAGAGCGATTTTTTAGGTTTGCCCCCACTTTCAATGATTCAATTTTACTGGTTAAGGAACTCGATGATTCGTTTGTTACACATATATACACACGCAAAAACACACACACATATATGCACTTTTTTCATTGTCCTTTTTGGTTTCTAGAAACTATGATTGATGAAGATTTAAAGAAAAATTTTCAAAAATCATTTCATAAGTAAAACCCAATAGCTACATTTCTTTGGAATTCCCTAAGACTAACCTGATAATGAACTGCAACAGCTGTTTTCCAGCATTTTGAAGACAAAGTTGCGGACTATATTTTTAGGAGGATTGAAATGTTGATACAGAGGCGTGCGAAATGCATTTAAATCAGTTAGCAAGGATAGGCCGTAAAAATCCTAAGTATGCTTCCTTCGGAAGGGAAGTAAAGCCGTGGGTCCCGTGTCGTACATTTACGGTACGAAAAAGAACCTCAAGCTTAAAGAAGAGACCTCTGAGCAAAATTTGTCGGCCGTTTCATGCCCTGAATTGAATGGGACGCTGATGACCTGAGATGTTAAAGAGCGTCCTTAAATAAACCAATGGCCAGGCCAGAAACTAAGGACCGCACCTCTTATCAGATATTTGATGCCGGCTCATCTGTAGAAAAAACATATAACAGAACATGCTAAAAACTGCAATAAAATATATGAAAATAGGAAACGAAACTAATAAAGAGAAAGAAGGAAAAGAAAGATAAAGCATGAAAAAATAAAAGTAGATAATTAGAAACTAATAGTATTACATGGATTACGACCTTTATTAATTGCAGATTTCTCCGTCAAACTGGTTTTACATAGCTCGTTTCCCGACAGGGCACTAAATATAACGCCCGACTGCACGCCCTGCAAATCTACCGGCAGAAAATTGGGGCGCATCAATATGGCGCGATTTGATTGGAAATGCAATCAACGCTAATGGTAAACACAAAAACACATAAGCGGATCCTAAATGCTGGTTCTAATCTCTTTGAAGTGCTGCCAACATCGACACACATCTAGGAACTAGAGCGGCTTGAAACGCAGGGAAATGGAAAACGAAAACACAACGATCTGAACAGTAAACAGAGGAAGCAGCCACGGAGGAAACATCGACTTTTTATTTCGATGCTCCTGTTTAAGTATCGATAAAAGTAGGTCACTGGAAAATACCCGTATCAAAGTATCTTGGGGAAGTTTTAGTTTCTTTTTGAAAAAAATGTGATCTATAGACTTTATAAACAATAATTAAGAAGAATAAGAAAAATGGCAGCTGAACAGTATCACTGGATAACGCTGTATAGTGTTTAGTTAGTTCAAATGAAAATACGTACAGGGTGATTCTAAAGTCCTTCCCTGATTTCATGGGTTGATAGAACAGTAACCATGACAGACATAGCGGTAGGTAGACAGAGTATCTCTCCAAGGTTTGTTCATACCTTACAGGTGTTCCATATGCCCTCCGTTAGTGGCACGGCAGACATCATTCCTGTAGTCAAACTCTTGTCACACGTTGACGGTCGATACCAGCAGCTGCATGCGAGATCCACAGCTAAATTATGGGAAAAGGCGGTACAAACACGCGATTTTGACATACCCTCAGAAAAAATCTCACGGGGTTGACATCAGGTCACCGTGGAAGCCACAGAAGAAGAAGAGTCACCTCGAGCAGCACGTCCAATCCAACAGGAGAAATTTTTTATCGAGTTACTCACGGATGTCATGATGAAAATGAAGAGGAGCCCCATCTTGCTGATAAGTAAATTCCTGGCTATATGCATGTAATTGTGGAGTTAGCCAACACTGAAGTATGTCCAGGTAAACTGGACCGATACGAGTTTTCTCCTCAAAGAAACATGGGTCATACGCTTTTGATGAAGCAACAGCACAAAACACTTTGACTTTAGGGGAATCACAGATGTATTCTACACCAGGTTTTTCCTTACTCCAAATGTAACGATCCACTTTGCTGGACACACAAAACGTGACCTCGCCATATCTGCATAGATTGTAGGAAATGGGTTTCTTTTAGGTTATTGTGTAACATGGCGGTATTCGTAATATGGCACCTCTCCATATTTGAGAATATAAAAGCAATTTGACAGAAGGGGAGAAGAAATGCAGAACCAAGAAAGATAGGCCTGCTCAGGCATCACTTTTACTGGTTTTCAGTATTTTTTCATTTATAAATGAATTGTTTAATTGAACTATTGTATTAGTTTACGTCATAACAATTTGCTGTTAAATTACAATAACTATTTTAATTTATTTTACTGTTATAGTTTATGATTTGTAAAAATTATGTATAGTGAAAATTATTTCAAGAATAAATGATAAAATTTGAAATAATACGTTCCGGTATAGGCAACAGATGCCGGGACCGAATATTGCAGATTTTATTATGTTTTTATCACTTCCTGATGCACAGAATAAGACGAAAAATGCAAGAGGAAGGAAGAAAAGAATATTTCATGATAAATATGACGAATCTGAAGTTTCTGATGATCATGTGTCCATCGCTACTGACAGCACTGAGGCCGAGAGCCGTCGCCAAACGAGGAGGACGCAAAGTGCTTTCCTGTAAAGAAGATAAGCGAGGAGAAGAACGTGTAAAATGTGGTGTCATATGTCTGTGCTGGATGTGAAAGAGCAGGCTATATTTGAGATTATTGTATATTATAGTCAAATTAGTGTATAGAATTCATCCTTAAGACTGTTTTTCATCTTTTTAAGCAGTTTTAGATAAATCTGTGCATTAGCAAAACATAAAGATATAATTTAACTCGTTCAAATTAGTCTTACTTTGTTTATTTCTCATTCCTGTCCAGTAATTGTACTTAATACATAGGGTGGCCATATTTCCAACACATTTGGTCGTGAGAGAATAGTTACATACATTTACTATAAATAAAAAATATAAATAACTACTTAATATACATCTTTTAAATCATTATATGCGATGCAAAAATAGATAATTTATCTACTAATGTTTGTTTTGAAAATTTAACGGGTAAGGGTTTTCCTAAAAGAACCAGAAACAAAAGTGGGTGGCATATTACCACCTTTTCCTCTCTTGGTCACACATAATATAAGGGGATCGCACAAGGTTAAAGGCTTTATGCTAAATACATAAGTTAGGCAATGAAAATTAAAAGAAATTTAGAGAACATTGAGTTTGGATGGGTGTGGGAGAAGGGAGCAAAGAATCGTAATTATGTTGAGGTAGGTGCAAGAAAACATAAGGAAATTAACCAAAGAAATATAGAGGGGGAGAGTACAGAGAGAAATTATCATTTAGTTTAGCTAAAGAACTTAAAATCAGAAAAATCTGATGGGGGTATATATGCGCTAAGTTTGCTAACGCGAATAGGGGAAGGTTAGCATGTTGGGGTCGTTTGCACAGAATGACAACAGTTCAAAATTTTGTTCTTTTCTGTGCAAAGTGCCTGGAATAATAAGCGCTTTGTTGGAGTAGACGAGCTCTTTGACTAAGAATGTGTGTGTGTATGGACGAACAAGTTCAAATGTAAATTCGTTTTACATAAATGCATTTAGAATCAAAAGAGTAATGCGAACAACATTGTACAAATAAAATTTGTATAGAATAAGTGATAAATACGAATACAACTATTTAAATGCTGTAAGGGTGCAAACACTGGGAGAAATGTTTTATCCTGCCAATTAGTTGACAGCGTTTCTGAAGGATTTGATTTGGTTAATTTATGAACACTCCCTAACATCTCAGGTCATCAGCGTCCCATTCGATTCAGGGCGTGAAAAGGCCGACAAATTTTGCTCAGAGGCCTCTTCTTTCAGGCTCGAGGTTCTTTTACGTGCCGTAAATGTACGACACGGGCCTTACTGCTTTACTTACCTTCCATACTTAGAATTTTTACGCCCAAAAATACATCGGTCATGAACGGAATTGAACCCGAGATCTTGGGTTCAATTCCCGTTCAATACCCTCCGAGGGAACCGCACAGTGAAAGGCGCCTGAAAAACTGAGCAATAACAGAATATAACGTAGAGTAGTTGCGTTTATGAATGGGGCATAATTTATTTTCATTCTAAATAAAATTTTCAAATATATTTTTATTAAAATATTCTAAAATTAACAATTTACTAATTTTTAATTATACAATCATTAAACTTAATAATTACTATAACACTAAAATGGTACCGTAGCATTATTATAAATATATCACCTTGACAATCGCTTCTTTATTTTGTCACCTTGAAACCATTGTATAATTTTTCTTCGGCACAATTTTACAATCCTAACGGAAACAAAGGACAGGGAAGGGAAAGAAAAGAAGAAGGAAGAACAAAAGAGTTGGAGAGAAAGCGGAGAGAGAAAAAGAAATGAATTTGAATAAAGCAGCCCTCTAAAGTTCTCCATGCAGTGATACCATCTTACATTTATCTTCATTAAATTCAGCGGTTCCCCGAAACACTGCAGTTCAAACAATCTTACCCATTCCTCATAATTCCTAGTTAATTAAATCTTTAACTCTAATTATCGAGTGAAGTTTTCCCGCCATTATCAGTCACTCCAGCATCAAGAGTGGGAGGGTTAACGACATTAAGGGGCGGTTTTTCAGTGCTGCTAACCTAGCCGACAGAAGGGATGAGACGGGAGTAATTAGTTGGTAATATAATGAAGCTGCAATGGACCAGAAACTCTAGGGAGGGGCGTTAATTGGCAATTGCTCATATTCCACACCAGGTAGCAGCACCATAGATCCATATAGCGGATCATAACGGGAATAGGGACATATGTGTACCTAACAGGTGACGGCCGTCAGGAATGTGTTGACTAACGCCAAACTAAGATGAATGTTCCATAGTGGCGCACAGCCTCCAGATATTTCTATTTGTATTATTATATAAGAAATATTTAATTATATTCCTATTTTAAATATATCACTGTCTATTTTCAGTATATTTGCGCGCCTATTTTAACAAAAAGCAATGTATGAACATCTGAGCTCTGCTCATAGCCTTACAGGTTCAGAAATAAACCATTACGTCCTTGTAAATGACCATTTGACACGTTAAACCAGGTAAATTAACGTAATCACCGAGAGAGTTATGGCATTGAGGAAACGTGGAAGCCAGTACCCAAAATTTAGTATGAAGGGACAGTTTTTATGATTGAATTTACACATTCTTTGAATTTATGCTGAAAACGAGCGACAACCCCTTAAGTAATCGGTCAATAGCCATGGACTATTGTTTTGGGTCAGAGGTGGCACAAATATTTTTTTTTCTTTGTAAAAGTTAAGAATTTCAGGCTCCATACAGCTGAACAACATAAATAAATTTCCTTTTTTTTAATTGATAGATTGAAAATTCTGATTGGAAAACTATTCGTTAAAATTCATATTAAATTGAAACTGAACAGATTTCTTGACACGGGAACATAACCTTTCTATGCCGCTAAGCTATAGAGTAGAACCTAAAGAGACTATAAACTGTAGAACGTCACTTCCTCTCAGTGGGCTCTATTGAAATGAATTTCCGGTGACGTTACTAGTGCCACAACGCGCTACACGCGAAAAGACCGTAAAATCTCTTCGCCTTTATTAGAAAACACCTGCCGAACACCTGCAGTTTCTTCATAACGAGCCCACGTCAAATCCGCTTGTCCTTTTTATGGTTGCCCAGGTTACTATACCTGCCCATTTACGTATACTAACTCACCAGTAATCCATTCTGCTATGTTTTGTTTGCATCCACTCACCTGTAACAAGAGAGAATGACATTACATTATTAGCCCAATATATGACAGGATTTTACGAGCTTAAAAAGTTGTGATTGCTATGGCAAGAGACTATGAATTGGAAATGGTTTTAATGATCTATAACGTTGTAGCGCAATGATCTCTAAAATATTTCAATCATCTACTATGCCTTTGTATAGTACCTGTCTACAATTAAATGTTCACAAAATTCGGTACATCTAATACTGTCATATAAATATATAGTGGATATTTTTCGCCAAAACCGTTAATGAGTCAAACAAAAATAAAAGGTAAAGATATATAGTACAAAATTAATTTTAATAATACCAGGGAACTAAAGCTTTAGTTTGTCATACCTCCAGAGTGAAAATAACCGGTGGTTCCAAAAATAATTTGGGTTTTTCCTATTGGGCCTAGTTTAAACGATTAGCAAGAAAAATAAACATATAGAATTTTTAATTGGCAACTTAAATATCAATTGAAATTTACTATTTTAGAACAATGAAAAGCAAACCCTTTAACAAAAAAAAAAAAAAAAAAAAAAAAAAAAAATGTATGGACCGATCCAGAACATCGTAAACGCTGCATTCACAAGTACATGCAGCGAGTGCACACTGCAGTGAGTGCTTTATCTGTAAACATAATGGTCACTATCAAAACCATTTGGAAAGAGAACGTAATCCTAACGCATTCTTTTCAAATAACTAAATAAATACACGAACAGAAATGTGAAAACACATAGAAATAAACATAAATTAATATCGGGTGTGTGAAACCTGCATAACTGCCCTCAATCTTCGGGGTATAGATGATGTCAGATTTCTACATTGGTGTGAACGAGAGGCTATAACATCCCAGGCTTCTTGAATTTGTGTCCATAAGCTATTCTTTGTCCTCCGTGCATGTGATTGCCTTTGCACTATCTTGCATTTTGATAGAGCAAATACTAAAGGAAATATTATAATATTCATTAAAATATATTAAATATGTTAACGTTAAAGCTTGCAGTGTATAGAAACGAAACCAATTTGTCTTGTAGGTTGCACATGCCCCGAGGTGAACCTGCTCTCTTTATCACGGCATCACTGCACACTCTGCCACAGAGCTAACGGAACACACACACTAATCAGCGTCTTTAGTGTATGTCATATAGTACAACTTCTTCAGTGGCTACACAGCCTTTCTGGTTACCTGGCACGCTGTAACGAGTAGGACTTAGAAGAAATTTGCGGCCAAGCGATGGCTCAATATGTTTGTCAAAATAGCAATAAAATTAATTTACACAAACCGATTAAAACATTCACAATAGAAATAACAAAATACCCTCTTCATAGGTCCCAGTATACTTGCTGCCTGATGTCTTTATCTTGCACTGAGAATTACTGTCCCCCTTCAGAAACCAGCAATAATCCCCCAACATTGCACGATCTGAAAGACATTGATAATGTTTTTCTCATTGGCGCTATGTCATGATGAAACCCTGTTCATCACTTGCAACACCCAGATTTTCAGCAAAAAAGCATAAATGTGAATGGAGGAAAATCACTTTCAGTGACATCTTACAGCATTTCTTCATATTACTGTAGTAAATATGTTTACTAAACATTTACATTACTCATCTTTTACGTTTCCAAAAAATCATCTTTCTGTTCTGGTGGTCAGTTTTCAATATAGTTACCCTTTTTGTTACACTTCTCACATCTTTGAATTAACATTTTAATCCTTCTTCCCCGAAATAGTCGGAGGTCTTGTCTGCAAAATGGGCATAAATAGCGTCCATCACTTCTTCGTTACACTTGAATTTCCTTCCTCGAAGGTCCCTCTTGAGTTTTGAGAAGAGGAAATAGTAACTGGGAGCTAGTTCTGGGTTGTAGGGTGGATGGTCGATCTCCTTGAAGTCACATTTCTTCACAGCTTCCTTTGCAACAAGAGCTGTTTGTACAGGCGCACACCACCACTCAGCTTTCCTCGCCTTTTCTCTTTGATGGAAGTTCGTAGTCTGTGCAGTAGGCCTACTCCCCATTTACTGTGGTGTTCCTCTTCTTGAAGTAAACGAAGATATTCCTTCACAGCCATAAAAGATTGTGGCCATGATCATATTGTTGGTTGACTGAGTGACCTTGGATTTTAGAGGTGGCGCTTTGACAGATTTACGCCTGCCACTCCATTGATTCTCTTTTGGACAAGGGATTATAAAAGAGGTCCATAGTTTCATCTCCTGTAACAATGGTTTGCACAACTTCTCTCTCATTACCACGGCAGAGCTCCAAAAATGCCTGACAACAGATGACTTGTTGCTGCTTTAAAACTGAGGAAAGAAGTCGAGGCACCCATCTTGCAGTAACCTTATTCATGTTTAAATGTTACTTAATACGGGAAGGGCTGTTATTTTAGAAAGGCCCAACCTTGCTGCTATTTCTGTAACTTTGAGCCACCGGTCTTCCATAATTTCTCCTTCCACAAGAGCGGCGTTTTCAGGACTGAGCACCTCCAAGGGCCGACCTGCACGCTCTTCGTCTTCAATGCTTTCTCGACCCATTCGAAAAAGTTTGGCTCATTCTTTTGCGGTAGAATATGAGGGGAATGCTTTCCCATATGCATCCTTCAATCGCTGTTTAATTTCATTTGGAGAAGCCTTCTTTTGTGAAGAACTTAATAACAGCTCCGTACTCCATTTGCAAATGTCACTTCTTTATGCAATTATATCTGAATAACTGAAGATGCATCTGCAATTATTTGTTTAGGAGATAACGTATGACGCCAGATATGGCTTTTGTGAAGGCGATATTGCTTATCCTCCTGGCCGGAAACTTATGGACCTACCCTCGTAACATACTTCTTTGTTTAAAAGTTGTTCGTTCAACGTGACGGTATCTTTTTAGAAGTGACAAGATAAAATTTAGTGTACAAATGAATCGATCGTGCATTTTTCCAAAATAAATCGAATAAAATAATGGGAACATATTAAAATATTTATGCATTAAGTCGAAAAGTATTCAATTCTTGTCGACATTAATCAATTCAGCTTATCTTACGATAATGAGGTGCCGTCAAATTTATAACAACAAGATAGATACGATAACTAGAGGATAATAAGACTTTTTGGCAAAAATATGACGTTCTGATTTAAATAAAAATGCATTGCTCTTATCACGACACTCCGTGTTTCGTTTTCTTTGGAATCCAAGCAGCACGAGCACTCAGTTCCCTTTCTATCAGACAGATGTCCCTGGTTGCATATTCGCTGCCTGTACCATGTATTTCTTTATATAGCTGCTGTAAAACTTATCCATATTTTTAAAATGTTATCTATTAAAGTGGTCTGTGCTTATTTAACCGCAAAGGGTTAGGTCAAAACCGCATAAAGAAGGCAGAAGGAAAAACAGTAACAGTTTTTTATCTTCTGCATGGAGGATGAGGAAATAAAAAATAAAAGCTGATAAAATGAAAGAATTTTGCAGAGAGCAAGTTGTTTTTCTCATGCCACATTTAATTTACCACAAAAGCGCACGCAAACTCCACCCTCTGGGATTGTTTTAATGAGTCATGATTTATGAAAGGCCACCCCTTCTAGTATTGCGTATGGAAATATTCTATACGGTCAGCAAACAGCATCTTCTGGGGAGAGGGGGTGTATAACCGGACCCTAGCGTTGCCAAATGCACCCCCATTCCTACAAAAAACTCAAGCAACCCTCTTGTCTTCTTGGTCGAACTCGGTGAATGCAAAAACCACTTTCTTCCTGTTTCCGCCACGTATATTACTGTAATGGGACACGCAAAAAGGAAGGGAGGGATAGAGCACGCGCCTGCCAAGGCTTTTTCCGCAGTCGCGAAATGTTGCGACAGAGAGTGGGGGGTGCATGGGAGGGGAGAGTTCTTCCCAACGGAGCGTGAAATACCCCGGATCGTTGGCCACCGAAACCAACCCCCGTCTGTTGTAACAACTTGTACTACAAAGTTTTCCTTGCCATATACTTCATGTTAGGCTAACTCCCTCAAGGGTTGCAACCCCAAACTTGTGCTCTATGTCCAGGCCAGCTACTGTACCTGACAATTTGTTCCTGGATCCAGTGTCTGGAGTAAAGACATTACGGGAGACAAGCTCATTGAAATACAGATATTCCTAGAGTAGAAACACAAGTTCGTAAATAATTAATGAAATGCTCCGCACAAGAAGCGGAAAGAATGAGAAGGGAAATTAAGTAAGGAATACGAGGGAAATTCGTTAAGTAAGCTGCAAATGGATATAGAACTTAAATATGGGTATTGATTAGAAAAAGAATTTTATTTTTCATTTGTTTCACAAGCCCCTGAAATCCAGCAGTATAAAATTATTTGGGCTGCTATCGAAAACAAGCGGTGACTTCCCTTCCTACAGCTTCATAATCGGGAAAACGTTCAGCTGAAAAATGTTTGAGAGCCGCTACAAGGAAGATACTCGAGGACTTCCCACTTGAGATTTCTCAGCGTCTCATTTGTTTTATTGGCAGTATGAGGACACGCGTTATCATGCCTTTGGTAAGAGGTTCTGGTCGTTGCCTTTTAATGATCTTACAAAGTTTCCTGAGTATGTTACAGTAGAAGTCGACATTTACAGCTTGTACTTAAGGCTGGAATACCTTGTGATCCCTGAAGATTGTGGGCATCACTATCCCCGTGGATGGGTTTTTCAAAACATTTGTCTCGGGTTGGAAATGATGAACATAAAGACACACAGGCTTCGTTGCATACTTGGATGTTGCCAAAAAGATAGGCAACACTGGATAAGCATTATTTGTTATCTTTTAGTTCTGATTAATGCCCCGTGAAAAATATTTTTAATCTCTGCTTTGTGGGCAAAGAGTCTAGCAAAATTTCTGTCTTTATATAGCCATTTTAGCAACGCATATTTTCTTATACAACGTAGAAAAGTGACGAATTCAATGGTAGTTACTTAATAAACATTTGCAAACGTTTACGGCTACAGTAAGGAATGCTTTTGAGGAATTTTAGGCTGTTTTTCAGGGCCAGTGTTTCTGAATTTTCCTTAATCACTGTGATCAAGATTTATACAGAACATTACAAAAAGCAGTGGGATCATTTGCAAAGAATGTCGTCAGACATTGATTGATCTCATATGAGACTGTGTTCAGTATAATGGTGTGATCATTTCTGATGTTTACCTTAAGTGGGACATAATTTAATTTTACAATATTTTGTTACCTTAATGTGCACGTGATACTAGTTTCTTTGTCGTCACTTCCTGTTCCAGCCTTTGAGACATGCTCACTTCCGCCTACGCCAAAATGGAGGTGAGACGTGAAAAACGACATTTAGTTCTTTCATCTACACAAATCTCCAATTGAGGTCTTACTCTCCATTCACCCTTAGAGTGATACCGATCAAAATGTCACGTGATGTGACGTCACTAGCATGACTGTACAACATAGTAACAATGCACACAAAGAAAATATTCCAAGTTAACATTCTAAATATGACAAAAGGTTCAGTAATAAGTAACATCTACTATAATAAAAGATACTTAGGACTTGAATTTAATTGTTGCCAACTTAATGAATTTCGAAGTTGCAAATTGATACACTACATCTCCCAAAATGCACCTCACTAGATTCAGCGGTTGTTTTAAGCAAGCCAAGGTTAAGCAGTTTGCGCTTGTTCGCATGTTAACGAACCAAGTGCTGCTGTTTCTATGGAGACATATTATGTAAAGCATAACCCTGGCAAGCCTTTAACTAGTGGCGAGAAAATACTTATTTTAAAGTTCTATGAAAAGTATCCGGCACTAGCTATAAAGGGGGTAATAAACCTAACCTCAGAATTTACCGGTCTCTCGTCATTACGTCGCTTATGCTTGCCACGCGTTTCTGACAACTAGGCGAGTTGTGGAAGAAAAACATTATGTTTGTTGACGTTGAAGAAGATTTATACCTGGGTGACTGTTATAGCTGGCCCCAAGTCGTGAGCGCCAATTTGAAGAAGATCGTGGTTGGCGACGATAAAAGCCTTATGTGGTGACGTTTGTCTCGTGTTGGTACCAGTTTGCAATAAGATTGTAGTGGGGGTGCGAATTGGACTGTATGGTAGGTGTGTTAATTAATTTAAACCTGCCGGTCGCAGGTTTCGTCATAGCTGCTGCACACCACCAACTCTTACTTCACGAGATTCTCTACAGGGCTTTCCGCTGAATTTTAGCTGCTGTAAGCTATGGGGCCGACACCTTGTTACTTATTTTCTGATGTTGGTTTATTATTTCAAACTTGAGTAGTCACATGAACACCGGATCACGGGCAAGGTTAGCTTGGCAAACACGTAAATCTGGTTGCGATCGTCCAATGGGGCCTAATATAAAGGAAGCGCTGCCGCGATAATATTTTATGTGACACAATTGTGTGATAAACGTAGCTCTCGTGCTGGCTGATTGTAAAACACCGTCGATGCCGAAGCTAGCACCTCGGACTTGGGTCCTTCTTCCTCTAACTGCCCGGTTGATGCAGCAGCACGTATCTTGACCCGGAGAATTCTGAGACTGCCCACTTTTAAAGCAAATTCTATTTCTTCGAGAAAAACTGACGCTCTCCCTTAAAAGCGACGCGAAATATTCGCGCCAGTTTTCTGTTAACCATTCTCATAGGTCAATGCTAACATCATTGAACCCCATTTCTATTCGCTGGACAAATTTTGGCAGAGCGAACGTTATTCCATTCGTCAATCAGCTCACTTCAAACAAATTTTACACGTTATGTCAATGACTTGTCGTGTACCCGCGCGAAAAGTGACTGACTTCTACGCCAGAGGGGGCGAACATTATTCACTTGCTGCATACCAGAAGGGATTAGCTTGCATTGTCTGACTTTACCAACTCTTGCCTTGCCATGTTCAAAGTGAGACCCAAGTCCTTCTTTGCCCTTTGCTATATTACATATTATTTCTTAAATATAACTAAAATTACACATTATAGACGTTATGCTCAGTCTTAAACACCATACAGTCTTAATTTTACATACATGAATTTTGTCATGCAAGTTTCTTACATACAGAAAGCACAACTTACCTGTAAGAAATCACATAACGTTGATTTAAAACTACAAATATTAATTTTCTCAAATACTCTGTAATTGATGGGGACCAGGAATAGTTTTAACGTTAGGATCACTCTAAGAGTAAGTAGATAACACAGAGTTTGTTCTTCCTTATAGCACAGCTCAAAGATGATATGACCTGGGCATCCAGTTTGTGCTCTAACGGAAGAAAACTAAAATCACTACTCTCATTCTGAGAGAAAATCGTCAAATAACTTTCAGAAATTCTGAAAATTTCACTGCATCCCCCGCACACTTGGTAACTGAAAAATTGCATATGTGACGTGTTTTTGCACGGTGGATTCCAAGACTCTGATTCCCAAAATAAAGGACATTCACGTGCATGTTGAAAATGAAGATGCGGAGTTTCTTTCAACGATAATTGCTAATGATGAACCTGTGCTACATCATTTCGATTCTGAGATCAAACACCAAAGTTCTATGTGTAAATCTCCAGCATTATCAGCAAGTGTTGACGGGAAAGTTATGATCACATAATTTTTCGTTATTCAAGGAATGGTCTACCAGCATGTACATACACATTCAATTGTATTTAGACAATACTACAGAGATGTAGTTCAACTCTTCAAACCCACATTCATTTATTGCTGAATATCTCACAAAAATCAATGTGAAGTGTCTCTCACCCGTCCTACAGTCCATATTTAGCCCCTGTGATTTTTCCATTTCCCTAAATTAAAGAAACACCAGTGATGAAGGCTGCAGAGGCGTACTGAAGGACCTGTCAAAAATTTTGTTTCCAGCATATCGACCGGGACATTGCATCAACGGGGACTACATTGAGAAAGTTAATAAAAATTAATAGAATGAATAAAGGTATGCTGCCAAAAAAAAATTAGGATCATTCTTTATTGAACAGTTCTCCTACACATTTATTAATTTAACACCAGACTAAGTATGTATGAAATAATTAAAAATCTTTCCTTAGGCGGAAATCGGTATATAAGCATAATATTCTGGACGTTATTGTATTGCCGGAGGTAAAAATTGTATTTCCAGAGTTATTACACAGATGGTTGAGCAGAAAACGAAATTAAAACACAGAGAGAGAGAGAAAGACAGAGCGGTATAAGTTTAACACAAACTGATTACAAAATATAAAGCGAGCGACATTCTGTATCAAGCCACTCGACTCTAAAATGTCGAAGTTTTAATATGGACTTAATGAAAATTTTTACGAGCTTCTTTTACATAACTTTTTTCCCATTAGACCTCGGTCAGAGCGCAAGGACTTAGCAGAAACAACGAATGCTGATTAAAAATCTCCGGCTTAGGAAAAACAATATCTAGCGACTCATGTATTTACTAATTTATAACCCACTTGTGTGTATCATATTTCCTCTGTTCGCAATTATAAATCTATTTGCACAGAAATATTCTACACTTTTATGATATTATATTATGACTAAAGTTAAGATTTTTATGATAAAATTCCCTTTTTTTATTGCTGACTGTCAGAAAATATTTAAGTATATTAAATGGTATTCACGAACTATCAAACATTATGATAATTATCTTTTTTTTTTTTTTTGCTTTTGTTTATTGTCTATTTCTGCACATTTGTAATGTTATATTTTAGAAATATTTCTGTTTTGTACTAAGGGAACAGTTTAAACATTCCAACATGTAGTTAATTAGGTCGGCTACTGGACACTGCGTTGCCCCCGCACACAAGTGGTTTTATAAAAGCTAACTGAGAGATGTCATGAAGATGACCAAATTACTATGATAGCTACTTAACATCCTTTAGATGGCGTGTTGTAAAAAAATTCAAACTCGTAAGCGTAGTCACTTGTTTGTAAAGATCGTGTAAACAAACTAGTGTTAACATTTTCTACAAAAAAATCAGAAATAGTTAGATTGCACGTTAAAGGATTTCTACACTTCGTTTTCGACAGCTCAAAAAGTGAGCTGCTGAATTTAAACGGGTCATACATCCATTTAAGATGAATGTTCAGGGTCTCCCAAACTGCTATGACCGACAAGATTGTGACAAAAGTTCACAATGATTGCCGATTGAAGGTACGCGTGTTGGCCGACGTGACACAAAGATCTCGATGGGCTGTGTCAACTACATTTTACATGAAGTTTTTGGTATGAGAATGCTTTCCGCTCGATGGGTGCGCATTTGTTAATAATGGACCCTAAATGACTTCGAATGAATATTTCGCAAGAGTGTTTAGACTTGTTAAACGCAATTCTAGTGAGTTTCTCCGACGTTTCATAACAGTAGATTCAGCATTACGCGCCAGAGACGAAGGAGCAGTACAAACATTAGGTGACAACAGGTGAAAGTGCACCAAAGAAAGCAAAAACAGCTCCATTTGCAGGAGCAGTCATGGTGCCGGTTTTCTGGGACTCTCATGCTGTGGCGCTCGAAGACTACCTCCAGAAGAGCAGAACCATCACCGGGGAGTATTACGCTTCTCTATTGGACCGACTGAAGGATGCTATTCAGGCTAAACGTCCACAACTTGCGAAAAAGAAAGTTCTCTTTCATCACCATAATGCACCTTCATACACGTCTGGAATTGTTGCAGCAAAACTGCATGACCTGCAATTTCAAGTGCTTCCTCAGACTCGATTTTTGTTTGGTTCCTAGCGATTACTTTTTCTTCCCAAACGTGAAGAAATGGCTGGATGGACGAAGATTCACAATAAATGAATAGGTTGAAGCTGAGATAGAACCTTATTTTTCACAGTTGGACAAATTTTATTTTACTGAGAGTATTGAAAAGTTGGAAGGTCATCGGACTAAATGTATTAATTTACAAGGTGGCTATGTTGAAAGAAAGGAAAAAAAATCTCTTAGTTTCATAGGCTCAAGCGCTGCACAAATGTAAAACTAAGATACCATACAAAATAACATAATTTGGTACTCATCCACATTAAAGTACCGGCAGTAAATGTTGCTCATCTTCCCTGACATACAATATTAATTTTTTAGGAAATAATCACTGAGAGGTATCAGTTCCCCATCACTAATAAAAGTAACTTTGCTCCGAATGTTTAAGTTCCTCCAATGTGTGAGGATTACTTGAATATACCAAGTTGTTTCATAAGTCTGGTGAATTTCAATGAAATGGCGAGAAATTCTATCTTTCCTATCCTATCTTATCCTATTCTATCTATCTTATCCTATGTAACCTATTCTTTCTATCTATACTATTTATCTTATCCTGTGTATCCTATGCTTTCTATCTATACTATTCTATCTATCCTATTCCATATATCTTATCCTATCTACCCTACCTATCTTATTTTATCTATCCATCCATCCATCCATTCATCCATCCATCCATCCATCCATCCATCCATCCATCCATCCATCTATCTATCCATCTATCCTATTCTATCTACCGTATTCTATCAATCTATCCTATCCTATCCTTCTCTATTTATCCATTCATCTTTTTCTTTCAGTTATTCCCTGATATTTTAGCACCAGATCCATAATGATAACACTGTCAAATTTGCTAAAATTTACCTCTCGTATTCGCTTTAACTTTTCCTTATCCATGTTTGGGGACATTAAGGTCTCAAAATGAATATTGTACGCCCGTTTTTACAACTGAGGCACCACAGGCGGTGAACATTGATGATACATGAGATGAAATGATAAATTGGGAAAGAATTTATTTTTAAGGAAAGAATCGTTCCAGGCCTAAGTTTAGGGTACATCCCCGGCATTTGCCATTTATGAGGACTGAGGAAAACCTGGTGGAAAAACCTCAGTCAGGGAGGACGGTCATAGAGGTATTCGAAGCCCAGACCTCCCGCTCACGAGTCCGCGATTAAACGATCTCGGCCACCCGTGGCGGTAAGGTTTCACAAGGAAACAAAAGAAAGGTGTCTAGGAGGCGGAATGACAATTTATTTACTTAGGTTGAACAGTTGAACATCGACTCGCTCTAAACATGAATTTCCCTATAATTTTGCGATGTTACCGTAGATTTGACGGTTATTGCAAACTCGAGGTTATTTTTATGTAACATAATTTATAACAAACCTCTAGTTAACCTTTAAAGTACAATTAAAAGCAACCTCCAGCTAGCAACTTTTATACAACTGGCCCTAAATGCTTCAAAACACATTAGCAACTGGAATCAAAACTTAATAGGGCCAAGATCGCTTGAATGAATGATTTATTTATGGACGCTCTTTAACAGCTCAGGTTGCCAAGATCGCGTACATTTGTGAAATACAAAAGCAAATATTGTGTAAATATTTAGTTTTATCGTTTTCTTGCCTTATATTTCCTATCTCTATGTGCCCTGAATTTTATTTGAGATATTTTCATTGTTTAAAAGGCTACTTGAAAATTTATAATAAGGAAAAAGCCAACCCCTGGTTAGAAAAAAGCACGAATAATCCCAAAGAGATTGTTCAATGTCTCGATTAAATATTTTAAATGTTCTTTACTTCTAAATGTTTTTGTTTTTTTTAACGATAAAGTTTAATATGTAGATGAATTTCTTAAAGTGTAAAATCCCTAACCCCGCAAGTCACGTGGCCAGATTTGTCATTTGCATTTCCACCGGCTGACTCACGCGCGGTCCCCACACAAAGTGTTTCGGGATTTTCCACCAATGTGAGCATGTGCACAAGTGCGAGAAAGATGGATATGTTCTTTGGGATTTAATGATCCGTAATTTTACTTAATGGTGCCGTTTTCACTCTCGATGGTGGCCGAGTTAGTTCAAGTGAGGAATATATGTGATCTTTATCGGAGAGTGTGTGGTTAGGTTGACCACGGACAAAAACACCATCTGTCGTTAGAAAATAAATATCAGGTTCTTTACATATTCCGCTACATTTTAGAGCGTTGCGAAGGCAGATTTTTGAAAATTTCTACCAGGAACCCAAAAAGACAACGAAAAAAAAATGTGTGTGTGTGTGTGTGTGTGTATGTGTGTGTCAAAGCTCTAACAACGCAATTTTTGTTGCTTTTTCTCAATGAAACTCGACGTATAACGATCAACTAACAAACGATTCATCGAGTTCGTTAACCAACAAAATTAGACCTTTGGGGGCGAGAGACCAAAGAGACCTAAAGCGAAAATTAAAAAAATGCATTTATACAGAGGGTGCTAAAAATTATGCACGCTTCAAGCAAAGAAAAAACTGTGTTAACATAAACAAAACTAAATTTATACAAACAGAAAATGATGAACACTAATCATCTTACATTTTTTCAGTTGCAACAGTTGCTCAAAATGTACACCACCGGCTTCGATACACTTCTGAGTACGTTGAACTACTGATTGAGCAACGTTTGCGAAAGTGTCCTCAGCGATTGCAGCACATGCCGTTTCAATTTCTTCCCGAAGTGCTGTCAGTGTAGCTGGTTTTCTACGGTATACAACATCCTTAACAGTTCCCCATAAGTAGAAATTCAACGGAATTAGATCCGGAGAGCGCGGTGGAAACTCCATCGGACATCTTCGTCCTAGCCTTGGATCCAGGACGCAGGGCTTGTTGCTGTGCGAGGTCTCCCAGATCTGCCCTTGTGAACATCGCATACGGTACCATGAGTCTCAAATTTGTCTCGAATGCGTGCAATTTTTACTCGCGTTGGCGGTTCTGTTCTGTACACACGTCTCCATTGCTTTTGAACTTCGACAATATTCTCGGTTTTCCAATACCACTTCAAAATTGCTTTCCGCTGTTCAAACGACAATCTTGGTTCCATTTTGTTGTAGCAACGCTAGCATAACGTAATGTGAGTCACATCTGTTTACAGAACGTCATACTACACGTTACTGTTGTTTTTCGGTCCAACTTTGAAATATATTAAATAGATATCTACTGTGAAAGTGTGAATATATTTTGCTGGAGCGGCTATGTTATACGAATCATTGCGCAAGCGCATACAGTTCAATTGCTATGAACCCTATGGCGTACTGTAAAAGAGCCATTATAAGATTTTTAGTTAATTTTTAAAATAAAAAGTCTCTTATTTAATGTTTTAATCCGGGTTTCTCCCTTTTGTTTTTCCTTTCTCTCTTCTTCCTCTCTCCTTATGCTTCTTCCTCCCCTTACACTTCATCTTGACAAACTCTACTGTCATTATGCAAGTGTTTACATTCCTATTTGCTTACAGGCGGACCCAAAAATAACTTTTCCCCTGATTATATTGTCATTTACAGTTCAGCAGACTGTAAATATTAAAATCATAATATTAAAAACTTATATCCACAGGTGTGTATACATTGATCTTTGATCTTTGATCTTGAAAACCCAGATTGAGCAATAGCAATGAGAATATTTTAAAATAAAAATTCTGCTGCCAGGCATGCTACAGTTTTACAATGTAAATATATTTACATATTAGCAGAATAACCGCAGCTATTGGGTACAACAACCCCCTTTAGCAGCAGTTGCAAAAGCCTTAAAAGAAGAATTTTTGTTCCTAGGACTTTAAAGGGATTCGTCGCTCAGATAACCAACGTCTTTGCGTCAAAGAGAATCAGATTTAATTGAAAGACACAAAGGCGTTTCACTCTAGGAACTGTTAGATATAAAGTCTTTTCTATCCAGCTTATAAATCTTCTAATTGCAAGAATGAGATCTTCCTTTGTGCTTTAAACCTTATCAACTGTGCCTAGAAAACATTGTCACGATGGACGACAAAGAAAAGCAAGCTAACGTCATAGCCTACTATATAAAAACGTAACGTTATGTCTCTAGATGGACATGGCTGTTGATTACTTATTTATCGTTATCACCAAAAGGTGGCAGCAAAATTTTAATAATGTTGAAAAAAAAAATATTCCAAGTATTTCTATCTCCTTTACCCTTTTTTCTTATTTTTGTACTGCACACTACACAATATACATTTTAGGCAGCAAAAACAGCTAAAAAAACAATTCTTCTAACACAATAGACTCAAATTAGAGAGTGCATTATTAGGTAGTTTATTAAAGGCAAATGCTTCAAATAACAGTGAAAAATCAGGGAATTCATAGAATATTGTGCCTAAATTGATTGATGAAGGCCCTTCTTATGAAACCGTTCGGTTTTGGATAAATAGTTGCGTTAGTTGTAAAACAAGCATCGAAAACGTACCATTTCTTGGAGCTCCAAAATCAGCTATGAGGCCAGAAAGCATCATTAAAGTGCATGATATTATTTTGGCTGATAGACGAGTGAAAATGCAAGAGTTAGCTGAGATGGCATTGGAACTATGTTTTGCATAAGTAATTTTGAGGTGGTATTACAATTTTAGTGGCCCCAAGTTGGGCGCCAAAAGAATATGAAGCGGTTTTTTATGTAGGCGGCTCGCGGAGGTACGTCAGATATTAATCAAATCTGGATTAATTATTGCTAGCTGCGACCACATTCATGTTCTTGCAGAGTATTTATCCGAGGCCCCCACTTCGTAACTCTGGTATCTCAGGAGCCCAAGATCGCTGTTTCGTATTCTCGTGGTCACGGGAAACGGAAGGTGAGGGAGATGAGGCAAATTACAAGGAACGCTTCATTGAAATCTCTGATGTGATTTTTTAAGATGAGTTTATGCACGGCCATCTGGTTCGCTGCCATTAACCGGCGAACTAAGCTCGCTGCCCGGCGATTCTGCGAGAAGATATAACTGGACGGCAATTATTTAACGTTCGTAAATTAATTTAATCTTAATTTTTGCGTGAGCGTATTCCGAAGGTAGGATATAATATGATAGTTGGCACCGCGTATGCACGTCAATTTCTTAAAGAAACTTATTGTAGCACGCCACGTGAACTCATATTCTATCATTTAAACAACCGATGTCTTCTCTAAACAACTCAATCGTGCTATGTATTTGAAAATTTTAATTTTATTCTGCAATGCTTATATCCTAATAACTAGTTGCTATATCAGGACATAATATTCCGGATGAAATTTATTTCTCTTACATTTATCAATACACTCAATGCACTTTAAATTACACTTTATATTCTACAGATTTTAAAATCTACCGTACTAAAGCAAAAACCAAACAAAGCTAAAATTTCAATTAAAAGAAGAAGCTAAACCGATACTGGAATCTAGTAATGCGGCAACTTAAACGTACTGGGTGTCCAGTAACAATAATTACATTAACAATTAATTCATTTTCAATTTTTATACAATTAAATATCCAACATCTTCATATCTACTAACGCTCGGTATCTGGGCTACTCCCCACCGTAATTCCAGACAACAGGACCTGGACATCAATGAGGTTGCTGCCGGCCTCAAGCAGCAGCTATACCGGACCATGATGTGTTGACAGTGCAGTTTCCTTCTCTTCTCTTTTTCCTTCTTCTTCTGCATTTCAACTTTTACCAGACCTTATATTTTCCTCCTTTTGTTCTCAGTCTACCTCTTCTGCTCTCAGTTGCTTTCTTTCCGCAGGCCTAAGTTTAGGGTACCTCCCCGGCATTTGCCATTTATGAGGACTGAGGAAAACCTGGAAAAAACCTCAGTCAGGAAGGACGGTCCTGGCGGTATTCGAACCCAGACCTCCCGCTCACGAGTCCGAGACTTAACGACCTCGGCCACCCATGGCGGTCGGAAGGTATTGGCAACTAGCGAAAATACAAATGGCTGCCCTCCATCAGGTATGCACTTTCCTTTGTCCAGGCACCCATCTTGCACTAACCTTATTTATGTTTATGAATAAATCGAAGGACTGTTGTATTAGAAAGACCCAACCTTGCTCTATTTCTGTAACTTTGATCCGCCGGTCTTCCATGATTTCTCCTTCCACAAGAGCGATGTTTTCAGGAGTGAGCATTTTCAAGGGCTGAACTGCACACTCTTCGTCTTCAATGCTTTCTCGACCCATTCGAAAAAGTTTGGCCCATTCTTTTACGGTAGAATGTGAGGGGGTTGCTTCCCCATATAAACCGTCCAATCGCTGTTTAATTTCTTTTGGAGTATGTCCTTCTTTGTGAATAACTTAATAACAGCTCGACACTCCTTTTTGAACATGTCACAATCTTCTACACATAGCCTTCTTTATGCAATAATATCTGAGCTTAACCTAGTTACAGCTGCACTTATTTAGTTAACAGATAAGGCATGACACCAGATAAGAGTTTTGTGAGGGTGATAATCCTTATCGGCGGGGCCGGAAACTTATGGACTTACCCTGTTATTTAAGAAGAATCCCACAAATATTTTATGAAGTTTTATTACTGTGAATGAAAATTGGATTCATCACCTCACTCTAGAAGCGAAACAGTAGTCAAAGCAGTGGACCACAATAGTCAAGTCAGCTCCGAAAAAACCGAAATGTAATGGAAAGGTAATAGCTTCAGTTTTCTGAGACGCAAAAGGAATTTTCTTGATTGACTACTTGTGCATCACAGCGAGAGCGCAAAAAGTTCCTGACGGTACATAAATTTAAATCTAACGAAGAGGTCATACAAGAGGTAAATGAATACTTTCAGAGCCTGGAAGAAACCTACTTTCATGACAAAGAAATCACTTACAGGAGACTATGTCGACATGTAAAGCACGATACAGGATTGAACTGCTCTATTTAATGTTATAGGAAGTTATTTATCATACCACCCATGTACAGAATTTATATTTAATACTTTAAAAACGGATTTAAAAGAATAACAAAATAGGTATTACAAAATATAAAAATATGTATTTGTGGGGATTTAATATAAAAACGAAAAAACAATTATATAATTCTAAATATTCTAAAATATAGATGTAGCTTAGGTTATTTCGTCACGATGTTTTATTTCAAATGCAGAATATTTTATGAAATTAATTTTTCTCTTTGATTACTGAAACATTACTGACGTATTACTGCAATATCTTATCTATAGGTCAATCCAATGAAATCTGGCACTAAGGAGCCTTAGAGGTTAATACTGCCTTAAAAATATTCGTGTAAAGATGACTTAAGATTTCGTTGATTTGCTTTATTTACGGATGCTCTTTAACAGGTCATCAGCGCACCATTCTGTTCAGGGCGCGTAGGTTCAGGTGGTTTGTGGTAACCGTAGTTGCCTCAGAAACCCCAGATCGGGTTTCCCGGGTAGCGACGATGAATTTTTCGGTCGTAAAAATTCTAATAATGGCTTCCTTCGGAAGGTAAGTAGAGTCTTGGGTCCCGTGTCGTAGATTTACGGCACAAAAATAACTTCAAGCCTGAAAGAAGAGGCCTCTGAACAAAATTTGTCGACCGTTCAAGCGCTGAACAGAATGGGACGCTGATGACCTCAGATGTTAAAGAGCGTCCATAAATAAACCGAATCAATCAAACTGTTCAGGGCGTGAAAAGGCTGATAAATTTTGCTCAGAGGCCTCTTCTTTCAGGCTTGAGGTTCTTTTTCATTCCGTAAATGTACGGCACGGGACCCAAGGCTTTACTTTCCTTCCGAAGGAGGCCATACTTAGCATTTTTACGCCCGAAAAAATCCATCGATTCTGGCTGGGGTGTTGGGTCTACGGGGGGGGGGGGGGGAGGGGAGTGGCAAGTATTTATATTGGCAATTTTGAAATTGCAAGCCTGCCTAAAATACACAGCATTATAAAGAAAAGGAAAGACCAAGTTTAACAAAGAAAGCCATTTTCCAGTTGCAATGGCGAAATAAGTGAATTAGATACGATTTGCTGCCGCATCCACCTTATCCTCTGATTTTGCTCCATTAGACTCCATCTGTTCCCTAAACTGAGAAAAGTCCTTGGTGGAACGAAATTTTCTTCCGGTGAAGAGATTGAATCGTCAATGAGGTATTTCCTAGACCTGCAACAATCTGACTTTAGTAATGGGATAAAGGCGTCGTAATATCGCTGAATAAAGTGCATTAGTGTGAAGATAAACTATGTTGAAATTTAATCATAATTTCAAAAAGCAATGCTGTCATTTTATACCGAGATCTTTTCAAATGGCCCACGTACTAAGCCGCGAATTTCCTCCATCTTGGAGATGTGCAAGGTTAACTTGTTGCAGACTCGACACCTTCGAGTACTTGTGGTCTAGGTTTCCCAGTGAACACCTCTAAGGTTTTTTTCACACATTCATGGAAATTAATGACAATGCGAGTAAGTCATTATGTTCGAAAATATATAACCGTAAAACCGTCTAAAGTTCAGTTTTCTATTTTAACTGTTTTGAAAGTTGTGCTTCTGTTTTTGTCTAAGTATAACAGAGCAAGGGTCGTTAAGTTTCACAAAATATGTATGTTTATGTAATGCCGTAGTGTAAAATAGACATTAAAATTTTAAAAATGTGTGGTAAATTGTTGCAATATTCCATTCGATTCCATATGAATCACCCAGATAGAGCAGCTGTAAAGGACACTTCAAACTTTCGTAATTTCCGCAGTTCTCGAGTGTCGTTCAAATGTCGCATTACGTTGGCAAGGTTGGCTCAAAAACTCTGGAAGAACAAGCCAATACAGGTGAAAGCTTTCTGTATGCCTCGGGGATGTTAAAGTCGTTTAAAATTGAAAACCAGAGAAGCAAACTCCCTTAACAATTCCAAATGCCACTTTTATCTCCAAGAGCCGTCTTTCTCATTTAATATCGTGCAAAAGAAACTAAAAAGAAATGTCGCTTTCTCCTCGGGTCTCTATTCCCAGGCAGTTTCTCGCGTACCTCGTTAGCGTCTACTTGTGGTATTAGCAATGCAGGTGAGGCATCTATTGGGACCTTCTTCAAATGTTTAAACACTCATTTAACATTTACATTGATAGTCACACCTTCTTAATAATTTGATAATATGGGTTTTCGCTGCGCATTATCCACTCTTTCAATAATACACACATATTGTTTATGCTTTAATTCCCTCTATTTCACATGTACTTTTTCCCGTCTAAACAAAGCTACATTTACATACTTCTGTAAAACAAATCTTACACTTTTATAGTCGTGTAGGAATTAATGTGAACAAGCAGATAAATTTAGTTTTACAGGTTATTCAGTGCTAACAACGTTTCCCTCCAATTTTACAACGCATTATTGATACCCATTGTTGAGATAGTTAATTGTAGCATTGCCTTTATTGGTTGTACTAGAAGTTCAGAAACTCGCTGGTGTTTTAACATTTTATTTAGCAAGTATAGTTTTATTTGTAATGGACACCACACCTAAGAAGAAAAGTAAGGTCATAACTGTCCATGAATTCAGTATTATGTCTCAGAGACAGATAGCAGCTGAATGTAATGTAAGTTTGGGTGCTGTTAATAGTATAATTAACAGGTAAAAATGAGATTGGGTCAATGTCACCTCAAAAGGAAAAGATATTGAAGCCAAAAACGAAAAATGTCTTGGAAAGATGATGCCTATCTACTCAGAACCAGCAATATTAATCCTGAAAAGAGTAGTTTTGATTTATCAAAAGATTTGGAGACTGTAGGGGTGGAAATCGGTATTTCAACACTGCCTAGGGGCTTCTAGAAGCTGGAAGCAAAGCTAGAAGACGGACAGAGAACAGTTATGATATGTCCTATGAAGAAAAAGAGATTAACATGGGCTACAAAATATCAGAACAGAACCAAGAGTGGAGAATGTTTCTATTTTCTGATGAAGTGCAGGGTTGAACGTCTTGCATTTAAGGAGAACAGATGGAAAGGAAAACTCACCGAAGCACATCAGACAGTAAAGTTTCCACAAAAGAAAATGTATTGGGGCTGTTTTGCATTCACAGGCACTAAATGTTTTATTCTTATTGACGGAATGATGAACAGCGACAAGTTCATCCCAATTTTAGAGAAAAGAGTGAGAACTGAAGAGATTAACAGAGGAGCTGAACAATGAAAAGGCGACATTCCAGCAAGACCTTGCCCCATGACATGCATCGAAGAATGTTAAAGACTTCATGGCGACAAATCGGTTTTAATGTTTGAACTGGGATAAAAATTCACCCGATTCTCAACTCTATAGAAAATCTCTGGGCGATAGTCAGGAAACGATGAGGATTTTTTTTTTTATTGATTTATTTATGGATGCTCTTTAACAGCTCAGGTCATCAGCGTCCCATTCAACTCAGGGAGTGAAACGGTCGACAAATTTAGCTCAGAGGCCTCTCGTTCAGGCTTGAGGTTCTTTTTCGTGCCGTAAATGTACGACACGGGACCCACGGCTTTACTTCCCTTCCGAAGGAAGCCATACTTAGGAGTTTTACGCCCCGAAAAAATCCATCGGTTCTAGCCGGGTTCGAACCCGCGATCTTGGGTTTAGGAGGCAAGTATGGTAACCACTACACCACCAGGACCGACAAAACGATGAGGAAAATGACTGCACCACCAAAGAATTTTTGAACAGTTATAACGCCCTTTTTAACTATTAAGGTTGTGGACATTAATGATACATGAGATGAAATGATAATTTGGATTTTTTAAGTGCTCCAGGCATAAATATAGGGCTACCTATCCGGATTTGCCATTTATGAGGATAGAGGGAAACCTAGAAAAACCTCAGTAAGGATGGTTCTGGTGGGAATCGAACCCCAGACCTCCCGCTCATGAGTCCGCACCTTAACGACCTTGGCCAGTCAGACGATGTGATACAGTAATAAAAGCTCGGGGAGGCCGCACGAAGTATTGATTCAGCATTTTTACGATGAGAAGGACTTACTTTATGTGTGTAAAATACTCTGCTATTATAAGTATTAAACAAGAATTTATCAAATATGGGTCAAACATTTAGAATCAAATTAAATTTGAATTAGGTCAAAGTGGGTTTTTGTGTACGGTACGCTCAGACATGGAAATTAATAATGAAAATTCTAATTTAAATTAAATGTATCACAAAAATGACTTTGTAACGTTATCATAAGATGTTTTAATAATCAAAAGTATTAATTTCAGTGATAATTCAATTAAGTAAAATGAAATATTAAAAAGGTTAATTCTCCACGGTTCATTCTTAAATGTTCCGGTGGAATGCAGTTATTGAGATTGTACCAATGAATATATTTTTTAAAAAAATCTTGTGTGTGTGAATGTTTTTTTTTTTAAACGTTAAAGCGGTCGCAATTATTTTATTTTTACCAACTAAACTTGGGATATTCTATTGAAATAAAATAAGAAAAATAGTGTCTGAAAATTAGGCAAATCGCGTCATTACCTTAAACCTTAAAATAGTCCAAATAAAAACTGGCCTTACCGACCGCAGATGATCACCAGGGGCGGCCGAGGTCGTTAAGGCGTCGATTCATAATCCGGAGGTCTGGAGTTCGATTTCCATCAGGACAGTCCTGCCTGACAAGAGTTTTTTTTCCAGGTTTTCCTCAGTCCTCATAAATGGCAAAAGCCGGGGGGGGGGACCCTAAGCTTAGGCCTGGAATGCTTCCTTCTTTAAAAATAAGTCTTTCCCAATTTCTTATTCATTTCATGCATTATCAGGGTTCACCCCTTGTGGTGCCTCGGTAGTAAAAACCGACGTTAAACACTAATAACAACACGACCCTAAACGTACGGAAAGATTCTCATTTTTATCTGACTCTTAAATATATCCATCTAAATATAAATGTCGTTCTGGTGGTGTAGTGTACTTGCCTCCTAAACCCAAGATCGCGGGTTCGATTCGAGCCAGGATCGATGGATTTTTTTTTGGGGGGGGCGTAAAAATCCTAAGTATGGCTTCCTTCGGAAGGGAAGTAAAGCCGTGGGTCCCGTGTCTTACATTTACGGCACGATAAAGAACCTCAAGCCTGAAAAAAGAGGCCTCTGAGCAAAATTTGTCGGCCGTTTCATGCTCGGAATTGAATGGGACCCTGATGACCTGAGATGTTAAATGAGCGTCTGTAAATAAACAATTTAAAAAAATCCAGATATAAAAGGCATTTAGCCTTCCTTCCGGGCTCTGGTAATACAGAAACGTGTTCATAATATTATAATTATCACCGGCAGTTTATTTTTCAATGATAACCTGGGTTGTACATTTCAATTAATACTATTAGATTAAAAGAATTACATCCGGCGCTGACAAGCAATGCTATTCCCATGTTACAGTTAAGTGAGCGTTGAAGAACGATTGGACCTTGAAAACGGATTCAATGATCAAAAGGAAAGGTTTTGCAAATCAAATGAACGCGAGCCTACTTTCTGTGAAGTAGTAAGTGCCGATATGATAGAGAACAGCCTTTCAGTTCATGAGCTTAAGGAAGACAAGAAAGGGGTAGGAATCCCCCCCCCCCCAATCTTACCCTTAATCCCCAAAATCCCTTAGCAATCACCGCACCATTATCTCCACCCTATCTGTCCAGCTAGGGAGAGGGTGGTGACCCCTAATGAAGAAAAGCTTTCTTTTACCACCTCCGCAACCTGCTGAAAAATGGGCTCCTCAACGCTGCATCTCTGATGTTACTCTGTGGTGAAGCCCAGAAGAGAAGTAGTTGTCAAAACCCAGAATGCGCTTTGCTGGGAAAACTTATGTCGTATTCCATACGTTACCTGCGTGGAAAGAAATAGTTCATCTGTAATTTCTGATTTGATTTTCCGTTTTTAGTGGCTCTTGATATAAATATTCTTTGGCTTATCATCTGTCTCTACATCTTGCCAACACATTAAATAGAGTTTGCCCCAATATTTTATTTTAACGTTCTTTTTCTTCTTAGATGATTTCACCTGATGTGTATCTTCAAGACATCTGTAACGGGTTTTACCAAAATCTCTCCCTCCAATTGGTTTGTAACTCATGTTCTTTGGCAATATATGCTCTGTCATCCCATCAACAAGATCTCACCTTTCCATTTCATTTTATTTTATTTTCATCTATTCAGCCGCTAAAAATTTTATCAACTCCAGTTTACACAACTCACAAATTTCTTCTCCACAGACCGCATACGTGATCTCTCTCTTTCTGTCAATGCCCACAAATCGGAACCATATATAACAGAAAGACCAGCCATAAAATTCTAAAATTTTATTTGTGTTTTAATCCTATTTTTCCCCCCTAAAGTTCTTCTAATTGCTCCAAAAATGTCCTTTGCCAAATTTAAAACTAATATTACATTCTAAATAAATGTATAGTGGGATACTTGCTCTAATATTTTTTTATTTATTTCCCCTTTGAAGCCAATGTCTTTGTTTTGTTTGTACATATAGTTAAACTATAATACGGTACATTTTAGCTTAATCTATAGACAGTTCTTTGTAATTTATCTTTTGTGTCTCGGATTACTACATTATCATCAGTGTATAGTATAAAACCTTCAAAGATGTGTTTGGTTTTATTTTTATAGCAGATTGTATTTCATCTTTCTACCTCATAATTACCTCATTATATATAATGAGTGTTAACTTTCACATTTTATATTGTTGATTTGGTTTATTTACGGACGCTGTTTAACGTCTCAGGTCATCCGCGTACCATTTTATTCATGACGTTTTTCAATAATTTATCTCTGATTATACTTCTAATATTATTACGTCAGTAATAGCTTGTAATCTTTATAATTTTTTACATAAATTTTAAAAATGAAATATAATCTTGCAGCATATTTACTAAATTTTATATATCAATTACTTTTTATATGATTTGGTTTTAAATCAACATGAAATTAATATTTTTGAAAAATTAATTGCTATAACCATGAAATAACGAACTATGAAATAAAATACACCGTAGGGATCGCCTCAGAATGCAAAGCTTGGAACTAGTATTTGGGAGACCCTAGGTTCAGAGCCTGCTATCAGTCTAAGGTTTTGCGTGCAAGACTAATGGTAACCACACTTGCCTCGTAGATTCAAGATTCGAATTTAATTCCGGCGGAATAGGTTTTCTTCAGGCGTATAAATTATAAGTATGACTTCCTTCGGAAGGAAAGTAAAGCTGTGTCGTACATTTGCGGTACATAAAAGAACCTAAATATTTGAGCAAAATTTATCGGTCGTTTTGAGTCCCCAAATTTGATGGAACATAAAGACCTGAGATGTTAAAGAGAGTCCACAAATAAACCAAATAAAATAAAAAAAAAATCGAATAATGATCCTAGCTCTAACAGAGTTTAAGAGGACAATATGCGATTTAAGGCTCTAAACACTCATTGGCAACAGTTTTTAATTATATTAATTTAAAAAGTTCAATTTCATATGTTTGTATATTACGTAAAGGCTATAGCGCTCAATATAAAGCTGATAGTAATAGTTATTTACCTATGTCATTTACGTATGTTATTACGTAATATAAATGCTATAATATTTGATTTAAAGTTACAAACACTCATTGATAATATATTTCTAATCACATAAATTTAACCATTTTCATACGATTTTATATTAGGCAAAGGATATAATGCTCAATATAAAGCCACAAATATTTAATAGTAATAACTATTTGGTTATGTTAATTTAATAAGTTCGTTTTCGTATGTTATTACGTAAGATAAAGGCCATAATATTCGATTTAAAGTTCTAAACATTCATTGATAATATGTTTTTAATGATATAAATTTAACATCATTTGCACATGTTCTTATGTTAGGTAATGGCTTTAATTTTCAATTCAAATAACAAATATTCTTTGTTCATATGTTTTAAATCGTATAAATTTAGTAAGCTCATATGTATAGATTTCATGTATCAGATAAGGGCTATTACAATGTATGTCTTAATGTTTGTTTGTTGCCCTTTATGACAATACTCAATAATAAAAATGTAACGGTTTAAAGAACCACATACATAGTCAAAAATATGAAAAGATTAACGCGTAACAACATTAATAATGTGTACCAAGAATGAAACAAGAGACAAACAGCTTTGTTGCGACTCGATAGAAATTAACGAATTTCATTCTCTTAGTTCATGTATGTTGTAATGGGAGAAGTTACAAATTATCATTCGTGGCGAATAATAAGAGTCATGAGTTCGAATTAGTATTCATATAGGAATATATTATATGATTTATACCAGGACAAACATAAAATAAGACTGTTACAGTTTTATTAGTGATAAAAAGAGAATTTACGTGCACTGTCGAATAAAATAAAACAGATTATCGTCGGTGTTACCAACCAGACGATAGGATCATTGGCACTAAAGTTCATTTGTCGGGAGAGAAATATAAATTACGTCACGTCTGTCCCGTATTCAGCCTACATCTAATAAATATTCACAAAGCTCATTTTATTAAAAAAGTGTATTGTTGTGTGTTGACGACAAGACATTAATAAACTTCCTAGATTATTATCCAGTGTGATTTTGCTATACTTAAATTCACACTCCTTTCACCTCATAAGTATCAATCTGAAAAATCCAGTTATAATAAAAAACAGTGAGCTAGCTTAGCATATTCTGGTGGTGGTAGAGAGCTATCTTGACACATACACACACTCATAATACCGCCCCAGGCTTCTTCTAAATAACAATAATTATTGTTTTTTTTGTAATCGATACATTATTCAATAACTCATTTTACGCATCTCTGTGGTTTTAAGCTTAAGGCTCCTAATAAATGTGTACAGTATTTGTATGTTTTGACACAAAGAAAAACCTCCGAAAGCTGAACCCTGTGCTTTGAGTAGCCCAAGCTCGCTCGTTTCTTTGCCTTATTTCTCCATTCTCTTTACCGCAACATCCTCCATAGTTAACAACGACAGCCTATTTTCAGTTTCCCCCCTCCCATTTTCCTCGGGGTCTCATTTATTTTCTTCTTTTGCAGTCCCTTAGTTTTATTCTTTGACTCACAGCAATTTTCTCACCCCGTATGCTACAGATCATCGCACGACTGACTTCTATTTTTAACCATTTTGGAGAAATGAGGAGACAAAGGAAAGGAAACAAAAAAACTGGCAGGTGGGGTTCTCAAGGCGCACGAGTCGTTTGTTTTGTGGTATTTACACAGAGAGATTGGTTGTCACGTAAATGAAAGAGCTAATGAGAATTTTGGGTAGAAATGTCTCTACATTCCCGAAAACCTCCGGCTTCCATGCAGGTTTCAGATAGAAAATGGCTATCGGTTAAAACCAAAAAAATGGTAACAAATTTTGAATGTAAGAACATGCTTGTGAAAGAACCACTTATGGTTCAGAAAGGTCTAATTTTACATTAGGCACATTTTTTAATCACTTTAATTATTTTTTATGTTTTAATTTTCTTTAGCATGAGCAAACTTAACATTTACTGAGTCACCTCCGAGAACATCACTGATGATGACCGCCACAGCCGTGGACGCCGGGAAGATGGAGAGGAATCCCATTGGATCGCGGCATTACGACCCGGAAGACGCAGCACTGTTAACACCGGCCGCGAAAGCATGTGCTCTACAATCAACGTTTACTACTTTAATTTCTATGTATTTATTGAAATTAGATGTGCCTGTTAGCAAAAGTATATATTTCCCTTTAGACAGTGTTTTGAATTCAATTTTGTATAAGTGACACTGGAAAAAAAAATCGCCAAAATGGGACAAAAAATCGAAACAATATTTTCCCCTGTATCATTTGCAGGGAAAAACTGTCTACGGTCACAAAGCTAAGTTTGTGCAAATGTGATGCATGAATTTGTTTTAACAATGTTTAACGCCCGTTTTTACAACTGGAACATCACAGGCGGTGGACACTGATGAGATGAAATGAAATGGTAAACTAGGAAAGGATTTTTTTGTAAAGAAAGAAAACGTTCCAGGCCTAAGTTTAGGGTATCTCCCTGGCATTTGCCATTTATGAGGACTGAGGAAAACCCGGAAGAAACCTCAATCAGGAATGACGGCTCTGGTGCAAATCGAACCCCAGACCTACTGCTCACGAGTCCGCGCCTTAGCGACCTCGGTCACCCGTGGCGGTGTAAAGCGACAATGATTTTAGAGTACTACTTACTTACAATATAATAAGTGAGAACAGATAGTTTTTTAACGATGATTAGATTAATATTCCATAGTTGCTATCTTTCCGGCAATGGTTTTGCCAAAAAGAAAACATAAACAAGGTTATCGTTGACAGGCAAATCATAAAGGTGTCATCAGTGTTCACCCAATAACTACTATGAGTCATGGCTTCACATGTGTAAAGACCGAAAATAGCATTGTCTCCATGGTGTGATATAATAGCACACATCTGGAATGATTTAATTTGTTTTCAGAAAACAAATTTGTTAAAAGCAAGTTATTTGTAACCAAAAGTCCAGTCACAGTAATATAAATAATACTAAGTCATTGAGATCTATACAACTACTCAGCGTAAACTTAAAAAGAAGAAGAAGAAGGAGAGAGAGAATTAAAAATATAAATCGATGGCTTATTATTAATTAAATAAGTTATAATATTAACATTACAAACTCTAAAATTAACTACTAAAAGTAAAATTCACTACTTAAGTAATATTACTCCAATTTTCAAAAGTAAGGAGAACAAAATTAGAATTTTTGCAATCTATAAGCGTTACAAAAATGATACCATATTTTTAGAATTATTATTATTGTTATTGAGATTAAACACAAAAAGTAATTAAATAAATAACTACTGATAGACAAAGCTATAACGTGAGGGTATTTATAAACAATTTTAAATGTAACCATGTTTATGAACTGAGCCCTTGATATCTTAACATTCACTAAAATTGAGAAAAATAACAGAAAGTTTCATTCACAAGAAGACGATGTTCATATGTTTCAATAAAACAAAAGCATGTCGCTATTAAAAAACAATTTCAATGTACTCGGATATCGGAATTGCTTTTTATTGCTCCAGCGGAATTTTGTCTGTTACAGTCAAAGCATTGGGAGCATTAAGATATTCGATTAATGCGGTGTAAGGTTTCTGGAAGAGCAAGGGGTATACGAAAATGATTACAATAGCGATGTTTTACGAATACCCCGCCATCTAGTACGCCATGCAGACGCTAGATGACACTTGTAAGCAGAGTGTGTACCGAAATGACAGTGCAAGTATTTGTTGTTAAGTAGAGAAAGATGGAATGTTATTTAAGTATGCAGTCTATGTGGGCGAGCATATAGAACATTAGTGAAAAAAAAATAAGTGAAATGTTCCATTTTAACATTTATCCCAAAGTTGTACGTTCGTGCTTGAAAAATATACAGCCTCTCGAAATCGGATGGTTATTATTTTATACACCCTGTAGCTCTATTTCCATGCAAAGTAAAATTAAAAGAAACGTATTATGTACTACTACTACTACTACTACTACTACTTTACCAGTCTTTTTACGATTAAGAATGCAATAAAACAATGTAACAATTGAAACACAACCGCCACGGGTGGCCGAGGTCGCTAAGGCGCGGATTTGTGAGCGGGACGTCTGGGGTTCGATTTCCACCAGGACTGTCCTCCCTGACTGAGGTTTTTTCCAGTTTTTCCTCAGAATTCATAAATGGCAAATGCCGGGGAGGCACCTTAAAAGGCTTGTAATACTTCCTTCCTTTAAAAAAATATAAAAATCCTTTCCCAGTTTATCATTTCATCTCATGTATCATCAGTGTAAGGCGCCTGTGATGCCTGAGTGGTTAAAACGGGGGTTAAATATTTTTAAAACAACAGTTTGTCCGCATCACCACGACCCAAAGGGGCTAGAAACGCGAAGAAATACTGTAAGGTATACTCATTTCGCTAGCATTTTATAAATGTTAAAATAAATTTTAAGAGGGATATTTTGGCAACTACTATAAACAGAAGGCAAGCTTTCTCTCGGCGCCTCTCGAGTTATATTGAAAGTCGTAACGCAGTTCGTCAAATTAATTTACTTTCACCTGACTTGGCTCACCTCGCAATAAGAACCAGTGAAACAAGATTTACAGCATATAGCTCGTGACGCAATAAGTGAATCTTCTCTCAAAGAACGGGGGGGGGGGCTTTGTAGATACGAAAAAAAAGCAGAAAAATAAAATAATAAAAAATGACATATTCCCTTTGAGTACCGGAATATTATTACTTCTGGAAACGTCGACATTTCTTTGGCTTTACAGGCATTAAGAGTGAATTGCTGAAAGTATAAAGAAAAATGCTTGCATCAGCTGAAAATTTATTTCTAAAAGAATTCTATATCACGCGGCCAGTTAGGTAGCAGTTTTCAGTTATCAAGCTAAAATAATAAAAGCAAAAAACATGCCTGCAGGTAGGCGGTGCGGGGTAACCGAGGTTACAATGCGTTTGGGTCTTGTTTTTCATGCTATTTAACCGCAAAACAGCAAAAGCTTTAAAATGACAGAAACATATTGGCATAAATATATCAATCAGTTTTATACAGATTTCAATTAAAAAGTTTGTTTGCTTTTAAACTATACTTTAATTAAGCAGTGCAATGGTTTTTAATATTTTATTTTATTTTACATAAAATGCTATAATTTAATTACAAACCCAACATCCCGTAATGGTATATAAAGATGGCATTTTAAACCAGGCCATATCTTCCTTTTAAAGAAATGCAGAGGAACTATTGCGGTAGTGCATATGAAACGATTTTTGGAAGAAAAAAAATCTTCAAATCTCCACGAAAAATGACAATGAAGAAAAAATTTGTATATATTTGTTAACGCTCTAGCGGTCGCAATTTTTGGATTTTCTTCAACGAAACTCGGCATATAACCATCAATTAATAAACGATTTGCCGAGTTCGTTAACCAGCATATTTGACCATTGGGGATATGGGTTAACCTAAAGCGAAAATTTTAAAGAAATTTTACAAATTGCCCTATCGGCAGCAATTTTTGTTTTTCCTCAACGAAACTGGATATATTACATTAAAATAAATTAACAAAGATAGTTTCTGAAAATCAGGGCTATCTGGCCGTTACGAAAACGTATACATAAAAACCGAGTGGGGGTAAAATGAATTTTATTTTTTTTTTTAAAGGAAACTCGGTATATGCTATTAAAAAAAAAAGAAAATAATTTCTGAAAATCGGTGAAATATAATTATTAGGAATAGGGGTTTACCTCAAACCCAGCATCTAAAAATCGCTATAGCAGCAGAAATATTTTCTTTTTTGCAACTAAACTCGCTATATAGCGTTTAAATAAAATAAGAAAAATACATTCTGAAATTAGGGAAATTGGACCATTAGGAGTGGGCGTATACTTGAAAACGGAATTTAAAAAGCGCTTTTGCGTTTAATGTTCTCTATATTGTTTTAAAATTAAAGGAAAAAGTAATTCAGCATATAACGTGTATTTGTTACGTTGCATGTGTTTTATATTTAACAAAAGAATCGCCGTGAAGATAACAGATGTGAAATATTAATCCAATAGGAGAATTATATTTGTATGTAAGAGTGCTCTGTAATAACCTTCAGAAAACGTTTACCTTACATGTCATTACTATAATAATATTTAAATTAAATTTCCAAGTCAGTGATAATCGATGAAACTTTCTATTGCTGATTGTGTATATTCGCTTAGTACATTGTAATTGTTTTTAAATATTAGATGGTTTTGCTTTATTGAAACATATGGATATCATTTTGAATATACAATGTAATTCTTTGTCGGTCCTGGTGATTTAGTGGTTACCATACTTGCCTCCTAAACCCAAGATCGCGGGTTCGAACCCGGCCAGAATAGATGGATTTTTTCGGATGTAAAAATCCTAAGTATGGCTTCCTTCGGAAGGGAAGTAAAGCCGTGTGTCCCGTGTCGTACATTTACGGCACGAAAAAGAACCTGAAGCCTGAAAGAGAGGCCTCTGAGCAAATTTGTCGACCGTTTATGCCCTGAGTTGAATGGGGACGCTGATGACCCGAGGTGTTAAAGAGCGTCCATAAATAAATAAAAAAATAAAAAAATGTGACTGGAAAATTTTGTTATTTTTCTCTATTTAAGTGAATGTAAAGATGATATCAAGGATTCAGTTCATAAACATGGTTATATTTATAAATGTTAAAAAATAACCACATAGCATAGATATGTTTATCAGTGGTCATATATTTCATTTAATAAATTGTATACCATTAATATTTTCAGTTTAATCTCATTAATAATAATGATAATTCTAAAAATGTCGTTTTTCTTTTGTTGTACTTCAAAAAATGAACGAAATTATGTAATTCACCGATAATATTGCCTGAAATTTTATGTGCTGCCTTTTATTTGGCTCTCAGAGTATTTAAATTACTTATAAATTTAAATATTTATATCAATAAATGCATGATTGATAAATGTTTTGTTTCCACAATTAATATCCTATTTAATTCTTTGAACTGACTTGCCAACCTATCTAAGAGCCGTCCACAAACCATGAACTCCATTACGCTACCTTCAGAATGGGAGTCGCTATAGAATTTCGAACCAGACAACCACAGACGGCCGTACATCAGGCAGCAAACGTCTTGAAGCAGCAGCGTCTGTTGTCTAGAGGTGGCCTTTACCAGGTCGTATATAAGGGGAACGTGCCAAAGGGAGTAAATCGTAAAGCAGTCCGCTGCATATAAATATTGCAGGTCCAGGCCTGGATATTGGCGAAGAGGCGGAAGGCCATTAACGGACTTACTCCGGCAATATCGCCACTGATAGATGAACGTGTTTCCGAGACTGATGGGGCCACCTTGAGGCTATTCTGACGTTATTTCTTACCTGTTTCAACAACTTAACAGAAAAATAGTACGAACTGTACATATCCGCCTATAGATGCATGTCGATTATCAACCGTTGTCATTTTAATTCATATCTATAATAACTACACCTGTGACATTTACCTTTCTGCCAATTTTTTACATATTTTGGAAATAACTATAGGCTCTTTAATAATGCATACATTATACAGTCTTTTAATTCACGCAACTAAAATTGCTTTTTTTGGTGATAAGTGTTTATTCCTACAAGTGAAGCTTGTAAAATCTATTTGGCCCATTTACATTTTTAAAGTTTAAAAAATAATCACTTTCTTCACCTCACTGCCACAAAATAAACTGCAAGGGAAAAAGAAGGAATATGATGAAATATTTTAACAATACCTGCGTAACGGTTGTAACGGAAAATGTCCGATTTAAGGTCCTACACTCATTAATAGCAGTCGTTTTATTATATTAATTTAATAATGTTTTATATTAGTTAAAGGCTATAATGCTCAATATAAAGTTACAAACATTTAATGGTAATAGCTTTTTAGGTATGTTAAATTAAGAAGTTTATTTACGTGGGTTATGAGTAAGATAAAGGCTATAATATTCCATGTAAAACTCCAAATATTCATTGATAATACGTTTTTAATCACATAAATTTAATTAGCTTATTTGTACATGTTTTTATGCTAAGTAAGGTGCTTTAATTTTCAATTCAAATAACAAATATTCGTTATTCATATGTTTTAAATCATATAAATTTAGTAAGCTCATATGTATAGATTTCATGTATCAGGTAAGGGCTATGTATGTATGTATGTATGTATGTATGTATGTCTTAGTATTTGTGTATAGGCCTTTATAACAATACTCAATAATAAAAATGTAACGGTTCATAGCCAAGAATATGAAAAGATTAAAACTACAGATAAGAAAATAGTAATACTAAATGAATCAACCAATGGCAAGCGTAACAACATTAATAATGTGTACCAAGAATGAAACACGAGACAGACAGCTTTATTGCGACTCAATAGAAATGAACGAATTTCATTCGCTTAGTATGCCTATGTTGAAAATATAATGCATTGTAATGTATAGTATTATTACATCCTTATTTAATAAGTGACTGTTTATAACTGAAAATTTTATTAATTATGGGTTGGATTCGGTCGAAATAAGTTGTGTTTTAAATTCCATTAGCAAAGATCGTTTGTTCATACTCCGTATAGTGAAACAGTATTTTAAACATTACGTAAACATAAGTGGCGATTAATATTTCTTTGGATGAAATTACAAAACTATTATTTGTGGTGAATGATAAGAGTTATGAGTTACAGTTAATATCCATAAAGGTAAATAGCATACGAGTTACAACGGAACAAAACACACCGTTTTAGGGAGAGAAATATAAATTATAACACGTCTGTCTCGTATTCAGTCTGTATATAATAATATTCTGAGTATATCGTAATCAGAAAAGTGTGGTAATAATAAAAAAATTAATAAACTCCGTACATGCTTATCCATTGTGATTTAGTTATACTTAAAATCACACTCCTTTTAAGTATCAATCTGAAAAATACAGCTATAATGCCAAACTTTGAACTAGCTCAGCATATTGTGGTGGTAGTTAGCTATGACGTCAACCTCGACGACACACAAATTTAGCATCCAACTTCTATGGCGGCGTCACCCATAGTTCCGCTACAGAGTGTTCTATCCGGAAACATGTTTAGGGGCCCCATCTGTGTCCGCGCAGTCACCTGCCATGAGGTCAGCCATGAGAATGATTCAAGACATCTAAAGTTTCCTCCTGTACCCCTGACCATCCAAAATAATACCAAAGAAAATATCTTTTAAAACGTATTACTAAATAAACGAATATCAGATATGGAAGTAATTCTAATTTTACAACACAAGTACGGCTAGCTACTGCCAATATTGCTGTAAAGAGGTAAGTTGTGATGTGTTAATATTTTACTTCTTTTATGCAGCATGTTAATGAAATATACCGAAATAATTACAGATGTTATATATAAGTAATTTCAGATAGGCAATGTATGGTCCACAAGTAAACATAACACAGTTTTTGAATCAGATGCTGATAAGTTTGTGTTAAAGCCAAGCTAGGTTAAAAATTAGTTTACAATGTTTTTAAAACCGCCCTGCAAGCATAGAAATGTCGAATTTCTGCAGTTCGTTTTCAGCGTTTTCAAGATTGTTATACAAATCTCGAAATAAGCATCTCACAGTGCGACACTGATCTTCTGTTAACTGCCTCCTTGTGTTATATAGCCTACTTTAGAGGGAGCTCTTTAAATGCTTGTGTCATGTGATGCACAACCCGCAGGTCGCGGGTTCAATTCTCGTCATGCCGTTATTTTTTTTTTTTTATTTAATATGAAGTGCTGTGATACGCATACTATAGAATGTGAATGAAATTTAGGCAAAGTTTGAATATACGACACCCAAATCATTAAAATTACCCATAGTTCTACCTTTGGTAAGCAAAGGTTGTAATTGTATGAATTGGTATGTCAAAGTTTAAATGTATAAATTGAAATACCTACTTAAAACGTTGGCCAAAAGCTGAATTATAAGGCCCTTAGTCAGAAAACGACAGAAAAAAAGTGACGAACGAAACTGGAACTTGAAAACAAATGACTACTTCTTACCAGAGTGATACATTCATAAACCTCTCTTCGTTATCGTGTTATGCTTTCGATGGGATCTTCCTTAGCCAGTGGCGTACTGACACTTTAGAAACTTATAGCCAAAGCTTTCAAATTTGAACAGATCCCAAATTGCTTATATACTACATTTCTACAATGTTTGAAATTATATTTCGGTGTAGTTCATGAACACCCTGTTTATTAAAAACCCAAAGTTTCTGGCAAGTGCCTATATCTACCCTATGTTAGGTATATATGGTTATATGTGAAGAAAACGTCATGTGCAACATACAGTATCCAAGCAACACTGCTAGACAACAAACATCAAGGCCCTTCCATCAGAAGAAGAGCTCTGTGCTGCAGTGATTTCAGCAAACATTCCTATGAATAAATTGATAAAGGAATATTTATTGTGTTTTTCAAATGGGAAAGAGATTCAGCTGCAGCCAATGGAGCGTAAATGTTCATGCAGAGTTGCCGCTAGCACTTGTATCCCTCCTTACTTCTATCGTCGTCCCTGTTGCACTTGTGCAAGCAGCCATCATGTCTGTTGAAACAGTTACAGTTTCTTAAAACTAGATGAACTTTCAAAATAAATCATATTGTTTACTGTTCCAGTGAAAGTTTTAAATGATCGTTATCACTATAAATGTCTCTATTATCATCATTGTCTTCATCAGAATTTTGTAAATGCATTGGTTCTAACATTTCGTCAAGCACTATATCTTTCCTAAAGTAATTTTTCAGCGTGTCGAATGTAGGATTCACAGACTTGTTTATTTATCCATACTTGCAGTATCGTTCTGCTGAATAAGCTACGCCTCTTATTTCACGAACGGCTGCGGAGTGCAGCGGAGAAAATCGAGCTCTACTTAATTAGCAGATACCACCTTCTTGTTTATGTCGGCCCGGTGGCTCAGTTGGTTAGAACCTTATGCTATTAAAAGGAAGGTAGTGGGTTCGCTTCCTTCCAAGGAATGGTTTCTTTAAATTTAATTTTCATGATTTGCCTACACTCGTCTTACTCTTATAAATGTTACATTTTAGGGAAGACAACGCATAGAAAAAATTGCAAAAGATATACTGTTAACACGTAGCTTGCAAATTTTGGATAGGAAAAGTTAGGTTAGGTTAGCACAGATTAAAAAAAAGTTGCAAAAGTTTAAAAAAAATTGCAAGTGTTATATTGTTAATGCATAGGTTGCAATTGTTCATTAGGTTAGGTTAAAAAATTATACAATTATACTTTTAAAAAGTTATGTCTTTTCCCATAACAATTATTACCTTTATGTTTTACTTTGCTACATTAAAGTTTCCCATTTAATTTCGCTGCAAATATGATTAACTATTAGCATACTTCCTACAAACTTATTTTTAGCGTTACAACTGTTATGTCCCCCGGTATAATTTTTTTTAAAAGTCGCTACAACTTTCTCGCACCGTCCGCTGCAGTATGTGAGGTTCCACTACAACTTCCACTTACATAATTCCTCAGTTTTCTCCGCTGCCGTTTGTGAAAGAGGCGTGGCTTCTTGAGCATAACTGTACTGAGTATGGGTAAATGCCTTTTTGTGGCACCTGTATTTCTTCATTAACGAGTTTTTCCGCGTATTTCATGATAAATGTACTATTTCGATTTGCAATCCCTGATTTTATTTGAGATCAAATGGATTGCAATGACAATGAAAAGGAGGTAACAAATTACCTCATATCCCCTTTCTTTAGCCAAGTGATTAAGTTAGTACATTTTAGAACGCAAAAGAGAGAGAGAAGAAAAAAGTCAGGAAAGAAGGAAACGTTCCAGGCCTAAGTTTAGGATACCTCCCCGTCATTTGCCATTTATGAAAGCTGGGGAGGACGGTCCTGGTGGGATTCGAACGCCAGACTTCCCGCTGACGAGTCCGCGCCTTAACGACCTCAGCCACCCGTGGCGGTTGTATTGTATAACAAGATTGACACACGTACGTCATGGACCCTATGAACGTGTCGCCACATTGCTACAGTTGTTTTTACGTCTACATATGCAGACTTGACGCATTCATGCTGTCAGAAATGTGTATTTCACATCTGAGGGAAAATTTCTAGTTCCAGGCCAATTTCAATGGTATGACGTATGCAACTGCCATGTTGATATCAACTGTATGGCACAAGCGTGGTGGCATCGACAAGTAGAACAGAAGATAAAATAAAAGGAAAAAAGAATAAATAAACAAGCAAACGCACAGCATGCAAATGTTTGGCAGTGCGAGCATCAAAACCGGTAGCCAACATTCCGTGTACCGCAAGGATGATATATTTCCATATTTATTGTTCTAAAGTTGGCAAGCGTTACGATAATGCACCTGCCAAGAGAGGCACTAAATCAACTGAAGCTTCCTTCCCCTCTTTTTTTTTTTTTGTTTTTTTTTTTTTTTGTTTTGTTTCTTAGCAACACCATGCCGTATGCATGTTGGCAAAGGCAGAAACAAAGAAACGTCTTCAAACCAACCAACCAGCTTATTCCTGCTGCTGTACAAAGTACTTAAATGTAACATCGGGAGGTATTGGCTAAAAATTTATAAAGTGACGATAAATTACCAAAAAGTATGATATTAAAAATAAATTTTTCCATAACATTAAAAAGTTTTATGCAGTATAATTTTAAAATTTTATTTAATATTAGTAGTTAATATTAGATATAATAAAAGAATACGTTTTCCTACTAATCTAACTACAAAAAGTATATAAATCCCCCCCCCAAAATAAAATCAGTGTGAAAGTATTGTAGTTAGCAGCATTTCTTTTTTGTAGATTTTCAGTTTTTTTTTTCAACTGTACACGCTGACTGGAAAGTGTGTTCTTTTCCAGCATTTTCTTCACTTTTCCATTAATATGACATTTCTGTCAACATTTCACAGCAAAATATTCTAAAGTCCGTTTCAAATATTTTACTTCCCCCTCTCCTCCCCTCCAAAACAGTGAAAATTCTTACCTATATTTTTTAACTATATTATTGCTGTTGTCAGAATTGAAGACCCTATTCTTAATGCTCTGCCTATGATCTTTGTTTTGTTTTTTTTTCACATACCTGAAATACTGGGTTTCCAGAATATGTCCTCATCGATTGCATGAGGTTTTGCGTCTCGACCGGCACCCCTCCCAACACGTTGAACTTCGTAGCAGGCACCAATCTACATTCGTTCGCGAAATTGGCGTAGTAAAACGAGTTTTTATGCCTTGATGTCATTATAAATACCAATCAGCCCGTTACGTTCTTGAGGAATTTATTCGAAAATCCCCAAGTCCAGAGCAATAAAGAAACACATTCGAAGGCATGCCGTTTAAATAGAAGACAAATTAGACAAAATTGGCGCCAGTTGGGGTTTCATTGTCTTCTACACATACAGTAACAAAACTAATTAAAACTCAAACCTATACAAACGTGTACTTTATCTATGATAGGTTGATCCCGTAGATGGAGTGCATTATTGTGAATGGTTTCTTTCATAAGTGACTGAAGAGCTTGTGTTTCTTTTCAGAGGAGGCAAGGCTTCACTAAAATGGTCGTATTAGAGTATAGGCGAAGCCGGCTGTTGTATGTCAAGCTGCCGAGAAGCTAAACTCCGTACAAACGGCAAGGAAATATTCTGGAAGCGCTGTACATTGAGTTAATCTAAGAAGTTTCCAGCTTGAATGGCTATATCTTCTGTACATATAACAGTCCGTTTCTTTATAAATACTTAAGGTTTAGAGAGGTAGAGGTTTTTTCGTATGCATTTGTTACTATGTTAATTATGCCATTCTTATAAAAATTGTAGATTAGAATATTTAAAGCAATATTTAGAACGATTTTGCCTATACAAGTGCGTATTGACCTCATTGTATCAATGTGGACAGTGCTATGTAAAATAATTTCGTCAGTTGGTGAACAAATTTGAGGCAACTATGCAGTTTTAACGATAAAAAGCGATCGGGTAGATCGAAATTAGTATAAAACTCGAAATGAGTGCATCTCTAGTTTTACAAGATGTTCTGCATACAAAATTTAAAGAGGTAACAAATTTGCAAAGCCTTTGGGGATAAGATATTCAACATTGTGACAAATTCCGAGAAAATATCTTTAGCTCAGTTTCTACAAAATAAAAATGCATTTTGAACTCGAAGAAAAAGATAAACATATTCACGCCACTTTCGCTTGTAAAATGTTAGCAGAAATTTGGAATAACTTTCAATGGCTTACCGCATGCTTCCGTTATAATTATAAATAATATATGCATTAACAGTACATACAAATATGCAAATATATAACTAATATTTTACTGTAGATTCATTGTTCAATTAATAATGTTGATATTACATATTCATCCTATACGAGATAATTCTATGATAATAAATTTTTATATGATAATTCTGTTGTACAACTCAATGCTAGCAGGAAAATCTCAAAACGTTGAAATAGCAAAAAGTAACGAAAGGCGAACAAAAATTTATGTCTTATTAATTCGGGTTTCGCCTCTTATGATATATTTTAGTTTTGTGCGAGCTAACCTTTCTGTATATTTTGAGCTTTTAAAGCACCTTGGGTAGCGTGCGTTCACCGTTTATAAACCACGTATAGATGATTTTTAAACGGAGTATATAAGGAGATATAAGGAGGCAGTTTTTCAACACTGCAACAGGAATTCGAACATTTCGACACACTTCACTTTCGATGTAATCTGTCTTCTGTTATGTAAAATGTATTTGGCCTATGACCTATGGGCACAAGAACCACATGGTCGGTGTTAAAAGTTTAAAGTCGATGGTTCGTTTGCTTAGAAAAATCAATACTTTTAGTACCGCCTGAGCAGCGGAGAATTCTTATGTCGTAATTAGAGGGTCTGTGACTCAAACGTGAGGACAGTTGCAGTTCCGAGATCAAAGTCAGATTCTAATTATCATTCTGCTGCCTAGCAACAGGCCGAGAGAATCAATAACAACAAACCGCTTCAAAATTAACTCGCAAAGTGTCGGGTCTCTTAAAGATTAAATTAAATATGCTTTAAATTAAATGACGCAATTGTTCAAAAAGCATTGCATCATGTCAAAGTTACTTTCTGGGGCAGTTTTGTAATAATATGACCTTAATTGCATAAGCAATGGAAAATGGACAAAAGAAAACAGAACGGTAAACTGCAGCGATTTGGAATGTTGCAAAAGCTTGTAATAGCAGTATTACAAGGTTATTAATTTTACATAAGCGGCTCTCCACCTAATATACATTCAATTTGTTATGCTGAAATCAATAGGCATTTTTCGAATAGTTGGTCTCTTAAAATCGGCAGATATGGGGCTGTCTCATAGTAAGGGTGTTTCTTAATAGAGCTGATGAAGAAACAATCGATATCGGATATCTTTGAACATTCCTAGGAAAACACTTGCTAATGCATGTTTTAGTAGAGAACAATGGATATTTCACATTGAACAACACAGTAATGGCCACATTAAACTTTTTGTTGTTTATTCTTATGATAATGAAATCTCATTTCCGTACATTCCTATATTCATTTCGAAAATTTCAACGCAGTTGGCGTTAAATGAATATGCCCTTTATCGAATTGCGAAGGAATGTAGCTATTGTTGTACACATGCAAATAGTTTTGAAAATTTCCTTTAAAACTCCATCGATCCGATCTAATAGGAACCCTCCCCCCCAAAAAAAAATAGCGGCTGCAATTTTTTTTCTCAACGAAGCTCAATATTGAACCATTGCGGATGTGGGTTAACCTAAAGCGAAGATTTAAAAGAAAAGTTTAAAATCGCTCTAGCGGTAGCAATTTTTGTTTTTTCTCAACGAAACTGGGTAGATGCTTTTTATGTAAATTAATAAAAATAGTTTCTAAAAATAAGAGAAATTGGTTCTTTAGGCATGGAGATATACCTTAAAACGAAATTTTAAAACTGTTCTAGCTTTAATTTTCTTTCTATTATTTCAAAATAAAAGGACAAATTAACTCGGCATATAAACTGTATTTATAACATTGCAAATGTTTTATATTTAACAAAAGTATCGTCGTGAAGGTAGCAAATATAAAATATTAATCTAATATGTGTGTGAGAATTATATTTGTATGTAAGAGCGATCTGTAATAACCTTCAGAAAACATTTACATTATGTGTTTTTACAATAATATTTAAATTAAATTTCAAAGCCACTGAAAATCAATGCAACTTTCGATTGTTTTTATTTGCTTAGCACATGGAAACTGTTTCTGAATAGTAACATGTTTTTGTTTTATTGAAACATTTGAACTTCATCTTAAATACGCAATGTGACTCGAAACTTTCTGGTAATTTTCTCTAATTTAGTGAATATAAAGATAAGGGCTCAGTTTATAAACATGGTTGCATTTCATTTTGTTTTAAAAATTACTCGCATAGTTTAGCTTTGTCTATCAGTGGTCATATATTTCATTTACTTATGGTATACCATTAATTTTAGTGGTTTAATCTCATTAATAATAATAATAATAATAATAATAATAATAAATATAAAAATGTGTTTTCCCATTTGTGATACGTAGAGACTGCAAGAATTAGTAATGTCATACCTAAATTTATTTCATTAATTAATAAGGCCTAATTTGGATTGATTATATATTAATTTTTAAAGTTATTGAACTTGGTGAGGAAATCGCTTAGTTTACGCAACTCCTGCGTGACGGACTTTTTAATCTATAAGATATTTTTTAAAAGTCAGAAAATAGGGGTATATAGCTAGAAGAGGCCAGACAAATTCTGGCTATCTATTTCTATTTTTTTTTTTTAAACTAAAGAGAACCTAACTAGAAATATTATTTTTCACCATTTGAGAGCCGCCGTGTTTCGAAACGAGGAACAAAGCCAACTGCCTCTCCTTTTATGGTCTATTATAATGTGCGCAAATGCTGCCTCGCCTGTCTGCGGCCAGTGTTGGAACTATGAATCATGACAAATGAAATGCGCTCTTTACTCATTCATAGACCCGCCTTAGTTGTTGAAACATTACATTAGAAATTGAAATTTGTAACAATATCTCGTGGGCCTTGGCAAGCGAAGCGAATTCTGTTCGGAGGTTAATGAATAAAAGAAGAATTTTAAGACGTTACCGAGCAGCAGAAACTGCTGGAAGGAGTCTTTACAGCAAGTTGTTTTTTCAGAACACGAATGTCATTCTGTAGTAGTATTTCTGGCGTCAGGGAAAATTGTTTACCCAGATTTTACAGCATTCGGTTGATTCTTTAACTGACGATGAATTTGATGACATCCCGGGTTTTCTGACCACTAAACTATCATAGTATTATTTGTTTTATTTACGGAAGCTCATTAACATCTCAGGTCATCAGCGTTCCATTCAGTTTAGGGCTTGATACAGCCAATAAATTTTGCTCAGAGGTCTCTTCTTTCAAGCTTAAGGGTTTTTTATGTGTTTTGACACTGGAAACTATAGTTAGGATTTTTACGCCCTAGAAGTTCGTTGTCCCTATCCAGGACATATATATATATATATATATATATATATATATATATACAATATATAATATATGAAATGTAAAGCACAACCAAATCACATGTCCATAATACAGCAAGACGAAATTCTCAGAGCTACTGTCTGGATGCTGCAGTCCGGAGCGACAGTGGGGAGAGCGGAACTAGTTTGCATGGCTGCTTGTAACAGTGTAAATGTTGCATGTATTACTTTTTTGTTAAACATAACGTAACCTATGCGTTGTCCTCCACAACTTTTAAATATTAATTGATAGGTAATTGTGTGTTATTAAATGGACGGGTAAAAAATAGTGTAACGGTGACAAATCTGCTCTTTTTGCAATTCGCAATTAATTCACACACGCACGCACGCGCGCGCGCGCGCGCACACACACACACACCCTAACCTCCGGTAAATCATAGAAACCGGTGAACCCAGTGGTTTGCTGCAGCTCGCTACGGTCTGACGGCCTACGTTCGCCTCCTTTTCGTAAATATAAATTCATAGGGGCGGGTAAATCACTGTAATAATGGCAAATCTCCTTTAACCCCGGCAGGAAAAAAAAACACATCTAAACGTGAAGATTTGAAACCATTACCTTCACAATTATAGTAAGACGCTCTAACCGTTTGAGCTATCATGTAGTTGCGCTTGAAAGACCGCCACGGGTGGTCAATGTTCTTAAGGCGCGGACTCGTTAGAGGGAGGTCTGGAGTTCAATCCCGCCAGGACCGCCCTCCCTGACTGAGGTTTTTTTCCAGGTTTTCCACATGGCGAATGCCGGGGCGGTACCGAAATTTAGGCCTGGAACGTTTCCTTCCATAAAAAATCCTTTCCCAATTTATCATTTCATCTCACGTATCACCAGTGTACACCGACTGCGGTACCTCAGCAGTATAACCGGGCGTTAAACACCATGGTACGCACTGCATGTGTACCATCTATTCAAGAGCCGGTACATTCTCACTGCGTTAATGAAAACATAATGTTAATAGTTGCATTCCTCTCTCCAGCTCGCAGCAGTAGACTTTCTACTTTTTTGTTCGTAAAATTTACATGGATTAATTTTCTCTCATTGGGTTTGATTCGTCACCTTTTGGTCCAATCACTAGCTTTATTAACTACACTTTGAAGGTTATTAATTGTTTCTCCTTCAGATTTCTCGACAGCCAGAATGACTCTGTCATCAGCAAAAGTGGTTTTTGTTATTTCTTGATTTTGTACCGCAAGTATAATATTGTCATAACTAAAGTAGCGACTTAGGGGGGTTAGCTCTTCAGCAGGGTGATGGTACAGACAGACTCCGGTAAGCCATGCCATGTTTATTTTCGGGGCGCAAGTCCCCAAACTGAAGTATAATAACAAATGACAGCCCTGACGGGCCTTTACCTTTTAGGCATCTGCCGTGATAATACCAACCTTTCATATTATCACCTCATTTAATTGATAATCATAACTAATTTATTTTCAAGATTTGACCCTTCCTCATCAATTAATAATATAGTTTTTAATTGATTAAGAACTTGTTTAGGATTATTTATTCTACCTTTAACTTTATGATACACTCCTTCACGAAGAACTTTGAGGGTGTACTTCGGCAGGTCATGCTCTAAAGACGAGGCAGAAGAGATCGGTTACGGTTGCCTACGGGGGTCTTTATATTGTGATACAAACTATATCAAATACGGTTTGCCACCGCCTTAGATTTAAATTATATCAACCAATGAGAGAGCATGTGTAGGTATATGACCCTTTCCAACACCGCGTGATAGATCCAAGCTCAGACTGTTTTGCTTGTTACTAGGCAGAGGTTAATGTCACTATAAAGTACAGTGTAAGCAACCTCTGGAGTAATTGACCGCTGCACTGAAATTCCCTTAGGCGATCACGTTAAGGCAACATACTAAGTGTAAAGCCACACGAATTTAGCTTCCAAAAATGTCAATTTGCTACACCCTTCAGCAGTACATCCGACAATATCTGGTTGAATTGAGGATTGGAATAACCACTTCATAATTGTTTCTTGCCCATTGTTACCACTTCTAAGAGTCGAAAAATTTGTAATGCAAACTATTGGGTATTTATGGATTCTCGTAAATAACGGGCACAACCACCATTGGCTACGCGACAACGTGAAAAGAACGCTATCACGTCCGTATTTCATCTCAACCACCCTTACCTATAAAGGCAGTTTGCAAATCCGACACTTCTACCCTCTCTAACCCCAAGAAAGAAGGGCAGGGGGAGAGAAAAAACCAATCTCCCACTAACAATCCTTTTCATTGGAAAAACAGCCCCTCTTTTCCTTCTCGCTTTCTTTTCCTTTGCTTTCGTTTCATTTCGTCTCTCATTAAGCCACCTTACCCCGGCTTCTGTTATTTTTATGGCTTTCGGTTTGAATAAACTCCCAAGCTGGAAAGAGACTTACAAATATCTGTAAATCTGTATTCCCCCAAATCCCGCCACCTTTCAAGTAAGACCTTGTGCGTGTTTGCTTTGGTGCAATAATTTGGAAGCCGACTTTATTTACTTTGTTTCTTTTTTTTTTTTTTTTTTTTTTTTTTTTTTTTTTTTTTGCGAGGGGTCTCTTTCCTTTTTCCCAATCTCGGGCCAAAATTAAGCATTAGGTAAGTAACACTTTTGAGAAAAGAATCTGATTTGCATTTCGACCCCAGAAAACATCTATGCCAAGTGTGTTGAGGGTGGTTCAAATAAAGCACAAATTGGTTTATGTGAGCAGAATAGTTAGAGGAAGTAGGTCTGGTGATGGCTGCGTTTTACCTCAAGTTCACATTCCGAGGGGCATTCAAAAAGTTTTGCAAGTGTCACCTCAAAGTCCCAGCTAAGGACTGAATTCGAAAACTTTTCATCACAATCCTTCAAAGTATTGTCTACAGAGCTGAATTTATAGCTTGGTCCTGCACTCGATTAAAAGGTTTTCCAGCACTAAAAGACTTCATCGAGGAAATAACCAGAAGTTTCACGGTGCATGGTCAGGGCTGTAGGGTGGATGGTCAAACAAATGAACTTTAGCAACTTCCTGTTTCCTCTAATTAGCAATTTTCTATAAGAAGATGCAAAAGCAACAGTCTTGAAGTTCCTGTCTTTGGACGCCGCCGCCTCAGCTCTTGAAATCAAGGATAAAGGATCCAAAATATGTGTCATAGTATTCTCCATTCATTGTCATTCCTTTTGGCATACCTTTAATCACTAATGGCCCTTCATAGTTGAAAAAAAAAAAAAAAACAGTGAACATTCGCTTCCGAGAACGAAAATCTTGTCGAAGAACAAACTGGTCTTGAGGCATTCTCATTTACCCACGCGCAGTTCTGTGCTTTATTTGAGGTGGTATAGAAATATAATCAAATTTCATCACAAGTGCATTTATCTGTCAAACGTTTAGGACCGTTTGGTGGAAACATGCTCAGCATTTTCCTTGCACATTCCTTTCTCTTCTTCCTCTTCTTTTCATTTGTTAGGCAGTGTGGAAGGTATTCTGCACAGAGTTTTACCAGCTTGAAATGTTCATGGAGTATACAGTCCATTAATAACCACTTCCATACTTAGCATTTGAGCAGTAAAATATCGATTTTCATCCACACAGTTCCTCTCTCTTTGAATTGCTCATTCGTTCACCGACTCCCGAGGCTGACCTGAGCGAAGGTTGTTTTTCAAAGTCTCTCGCCCTTATTCAAATGGTCGAATTCATCTCATAATGGTATCAAATAACACTTGAACACCATGAACAGCTAATGTACTTCGTTCTTTTTTTTCCCCCCGTTCTTTCACTTATAGTGGGTGAAAATATAGAATGTAAAGTTTTCTTTAGAAGTACTCATGATTTTTCACCAGCTATTGACACAGAACTGATCTCACCAGACTGTAAATAAAAGGGTCACAAAAAGTTTTGAGTTGTGACAAGTCAGTGCACGTTTTTCTAGTTTTAGAATGAAGTTAAGATAGCGACATTTGTAAGCGTGAGCGCTCTGTGTATATGTACGCAGTTGTTGCTTTGCCAGACGCTAGGATGTAATTCAAGTGAGAGCATTTCCCCGCTATGATTTTATGCGTTAGACCAGAGAGAAGGCATTGAAAGATTGCATCATGCATTTTGGGATCTTTGCCCTTCGTTATCCACTATTTATTAATGATTTGCAAGTTAAGGAACTCCCTCGAAGATGAAGACCGCACAGGATGGTCCGCCACAGCAACAACGGATGAAAATATGATGACACGCTATGTTGTAGGAAGACAATAGCCTTATCTATTATCAGATTTAAGAAGCCTTGAATATTGGTTCGACAGTTCTCGAAGAAAAAGTTCATGTAAGGAAGTTCTGCAGTAGTTGGATCCAGCACCTCCTCACAGATGAGCAGAAAAAAAAAGTGAAAATGTTGGAAAATGTTTATGCAAAAAGATAAAATAAACACTGGCAGTGGACACTGATAATATGATGAAATGATACATTTGCCATTTATGAGGACTGGTGAAAGTCTGGAAAAAAAACCTCAGTCAGGAAGTACGGTCCTGGTGGGAATCGAACCCCAGAACTCCAGCTCGCGAGTCCGCGCCTTAACGTCCTCGACCACCCGTGGCGGTATTGATTGAGCATCGTGATTTGATACTTGCTTAAGTATCTGCTCACAAATACTTAAAAACATATCTGAAAATACTAAAAGAGGCGATTGGCCACTGTATTCCGTTAACTTTTGGATTAAGTTGCACCTGTGAACGAAACCTGAGTCCAATAGTAAATTCCAAAAAAATTATCAAGAGGAAATAAACATTTCTTCACGCTCAAAGGAAATTGTGGCGAAAATGTTAAACTTTCTCATTATTAACTAAGAGAGAAAGATAGAGTTAAAATTCTAGACATTTAAGCAGATGTCACGTGTTTCCAAACACTTCAAGGACAGCTTAACGCCAGCCATCCCTCTCTTTTCTTGTCTCGTGTGTGGAATAGTTTGGGGGGGAAAGGAGGAGGGTCTTCTCAGGCGGTAGAATATGTGGAAGGCAAACGAAATGGGGCAGCAAGATATAAACAACATAGGTAGCCCATAAAAATGAAGAATGAGATGCGTTATGCACATACAAACGCTGTAGATTGGTACCACTGTTTTACTAAACTTTCATTATAAGTATATCAGATGTAAGCTCTACATCACAGAATATCCTTCAAAGCGGAGACACGTCTTCGAATTGCCTTTGGCGTAGCTAATAAATTAGACATGATGGGAGATTTTGTTCCTTTACAGTGGCATAACTATAACACACGTGCAGAAGCCAGAAGCCAGTTTGGACTTTTCCCAGGTGGATGTCAAGTCAGCAGCACCTAGCAGATAGGGGCTTTACATGCTCGATAGACGTAGGAGTTTCACATTTTAAACAGGAAAATGTTTGTTTGTCCAGAGAGAATTTGGGAAAGGAATTGGTCAAAACCAAGGATCAGAAGATAGTTTTATTGTTCAGCCGAGGTGTATCAGACGGCCTTGCTGAGTTGGACAGTTTCCCGTCCTGAGGGCTGCCTAGCCCGGTGATTCCAGAATTTTATCGTCCAAGAGGTCCCACATGTCCATGGGAGGTCTCTATGATTTATATCTTCATAGTCCCCTAGTGATCTGACCAGTTCATTATGGTGATATCTGGAGCGCCGGGCTGTCTCTATGATATATGGAACATTCGAGTGGTTGTGGGCTGGGAAACGGTACAATCCTTAGCGCACGGTTCTCAAGGAACTGGATTTTGTGGATCGTGGTCGCCAAATTTCACAGTCGTGCAGAACCATCGCCGGTTTTATGATATGGTACACTCACAGCTTTTGGGTCAGATTCATGGATCGAGAGCTCAGGACTGGTTACCATTGCCGGAGAGCTCCACGGCCTTGCTGGACTTTAGCGAACACGTGTTCTCTGAATATCAACAAGTGATCCAGCGTTACCCCGAGGTACTTCGCGCTATGGACCAAGAAGATCCGCCGGCGATGCAACACAAGGTCCCTAAATGCATAGTCGAGGTTTATATATCACACCCTATTTGCGGACACCCTATTTTAACTAACGTAAAGTAATTCGAAGTGTGTTAGACAAATCCTCTCATTTCTACAGCTGTTGTTTGATGCCTTTGTAGCTCGGTAGGGGACAAGATTTCAACCTTTGCCTTGAAACAGTTAAAACAATTTATTGTACAAATTTTTGACCAACCAGCTTAAGTAAAGCAGAGGGTCCATTCACAAAGGGCGGCGTACTGTAATACTGAATTTTCGGGAAGTAATTCCTTTAGTAGACATTGAAAAATTTCAATAATTCAAAAGTAAATTGAATGAGTTATTTAATGTTGCTAATATCAGTTTTCCTTCACACTGGTCACGGTACTCAAAACGCACTCATTTTTATTCTTACTGTGCTCTGAAGCATATCAAACCAGCGCCTCCTAATAAATGCAAAACCGCTGTTGCCATGGTTTCAGACGAGAGGTGATCGTTCATACATATATTTCGGTTACATTTCTGATGCCTAATTCTTCATCTAGTATAATTATTAATTGTTATTTTTTTAAATTCCCATCAACCTAAGATTTTAAACGCATAAATTATGAAATTAAGTTACTATTTTACACTTTTTCATTCTCAGTATAACTTCCTATCTAACTATGAAATGAAGGTATCGCCACGGGTGGCCGAGACCGTTAAGGCGCGGACTCGTGAGCGGGGGTTCTGGGGTTCTATTCCCACCAGGACCTTTCTTCCTGACCGAGTATTTTTTTCAGGTTTTTCTCAGTCCTCATACATGGCAAATGGCGGGAGGTACCCTAAACTTAGGCTTGGAACGTTTCCTTTCTTAAAAAAAAACCCTTTCCCAGTATATAATTTTATTTCATGCATCAGTGTCCACTGTCTGTGATTCCACAGCAGTAAAAAACGGACGTTAAACACTATTGAAAAAAGGAAAAAATCTTACCTTTGGGTTATATTACTAATAAATACCTTATTTAACATATAGAAAAGTAATTAAATGTATATCTGCTCCGTAATGGAAAAGTCAATACTGTTTATCCCAATTTATTTCGCTGTGAAACTTGATTTCCTGCACTGCTGCATAATCCTACAGCTACTACCCGTTTTAACAGTCGAATAGATCTGGACTTTCACTAGCAGACTTGATCTGGGATTCAAATTAGCATGAAGATATAGTTCCCCATACAAACACTTCTACAATAGCAAGTCGAGACATTACGAACAGCAAACCCTACTGAAGTAACCATTATATATTCTCCCACAGGGAACCCGTCGCAGATAGCGCGAGGGCATAACTCAAAGTTGAAGGTATAGTTTCCATCTTTACCATTGCAAAGCCCTCTCACTTTCACCGCCACCTCTACTTAACGATAAGTCTTGAAAGGCGGAGATCAATAGAAATACTGTATGGGTTGAGGAATGGCAAAATAGTTCCTTCTTCTGGAAATATTAATAGGTAATTAAACTTTTTTGGAATATGCTCCCATTATCTGAAAAGCTCTACTTTTAACCGCAGTTAAGTAGTTGATATTTTTGAACACGGGGTATACTCCACCAGATGGAATTACGCTTACTATCAAGTGACAGCTTTTGGACGAAAAACTGTCACTGCTGCTTGATAACTTTCCAAAATAATTTCTGTTTGTTAAAAGGATAGGCGATTTTTTTCTTTCATAATTTCATAAATTACGTCAACTAAAAAATTTAAATTCATTCTTCAAAGTTCACCACAATTAACATAAAATGACTTTAAATTTAAATTATTTATACTAAAATAATGGAAGACACAGTATCAGGACCTTTAACAAAAACTCCTATTTGTAATTAACAAAATGTTATTATAATGTGTCATGGATTAAATAATACAAATCACTCCTAAATGAAAACTGTTCATATTTGCTGATTCCTTGTCACATGGAATCTCCCACACCAGCCTTAGTTTTGTTTCATCGGGCTATAGTTTTTCAAAAAAAAAAAAAATCTATTTGTTTATTGAGCAGATATATACACTAAATATTCTGAGAGATTTAAACAAAATAATAAATAGTCAACTATGTGAATGGGACAGGAGGGCAATGAACCAGAAAAAAATGGCTACAAATGATTAATTTAATTCCTGGAGAAAAAAAAAACAGTGAAGTATGAACCATTGGTTTCTTCTTCAGGTGCCCTTCTTTCACCAAGGTTAGGCCTGATGAAGGAATTTGTTACTGGTCTGAATAAGGAAAGTGATTGTTTCAACTTTCTTGTTACAAAGTTCCCGCAGAAAACTGAAGCTAAGATAGCAGCAGGTATTTTAGACGGATCTCAGATTCGTGAACTTGTGCAGGACGAGACCTTTCCTCAGTCGATGTCCGAGTTATAGAAGTCAGCATGGTTGACATACAAAAAAAGTGACAGAAAACTTCTTGGCAACAAGAAATCTGAGAACTATAAAGAAAGTATTTATTACTTCCCTGAAAATCTTAATACAATGAGTGCAGAACAAGGAGAGAGATTCATAAATACATCAAAACAATGGCTTTTTTGATTGATTTTATTTATGGACGCTCTTTAACATCTCAGGTCATCAGCGTCCCATTCAAATCAGGGAGTGAAACGGCAGACAAATGTTTTCAGAGGCCTCTCTTTCAGGCTTGAGGTTCTTTTTCGTGCCGTAAATGTACGACACGGGACCCACGGCTTTACTTCCCTTCCGAAGGAAGCCATACTTAGGATTTTTACGCCCGAAAAAATCCATCAGTCCTGGCCGGGTTCGAATCCGCGATCTTGGGTATAGGAGGCAAGTATGGTAGCCATTACACCACCAGGACCGACTTTTAAAATTAAAACAATGGAAACCAAAATCAAGGCCATTGGGAGGATCAATGAACACTGATTACTGTTGGTGTTTGAAAAGGACCACTAGTGAAGGACATATCAATGCTTCAAAAAAATTGAAATGTTCTTCTCCCTAATAATGCAAAGAGTTTGTAAATTTATAAGTATTGACACATAGCTCTTTTTTAATATACATTAATGTTTAAGTTTAAAAAGAGCAATTTTGTCTGAATATGAATTAGCCAATATAGCGGTATTTTCTATTAGATTTGAGATCACTGTTGGGTGCTAGATGTGGGCAGTAAGCAGGATGTTGCTACAGCTCACACCCTGCTTTACCTCAAGACTTTTATCTTGAAGCATTGTACTGAATGTCTCTTCACCTTTCCGCAACGTTTCCCCTTCATGCGTTTCGTAATTTTAAAATCAAATTCGCTATACAGGATGACGCAAATGTAACTACACATTTACCGAATTTAAGTTAACTAATGATTGTACTTCTTTTTATTTTCAAACCGTTTCCTTTCAGGATCACTGTACCCTTGGGGTCTATCTGAAACTCTCTGAAAATACAGCTGAATGTTGTCCACGTTTTTGGAAGGTTTCCTCAATATACGAGGGTAAGTCCACAAGTTTCCGGCATAGCCATTTTCTAGGTACGATAAAGGCAGAAACTGTACTTCACATCTTGAGTTTTGAGAAGAGGAAATAATCGCTGGAAGCTATATCTGGGCTGTAGGGTAGATGGTCGATCTTCTTGAAGTCACATTTCTTCACAGCTTCCTTTGTAACAAGAGCTGTGTACAGGCGCGTTGTCTGAAGAAGGCGCACACCACCGCTCAGCTTTCCTCGCTTTTTCTCTTTGATGGAAGCACGTAGTCTGTGCAGTAGGCCAGCATAGTACTCCCCATTTACTGTGGTGTTCCTCTCCTTGAAGTCAATGAAGAGTATTCCTTTACAGTCCCAAAAATTGTGACCACGATCTTCTTGGTTGACTGAGTGACCTTGGCCTTTACAGGCGGTGCTTCGCCAAGTTTACGCCACTCCGCTGATTCTCTTTTGGACCAGGGATTATAGTAAAGGACCATAGTTTCATCTCCTGTAACAATGATTTGCAGATCTTCTCTCTCGTTGCCACGGCAGAGCTCCAAAATGCCTGACAACAGATGACTTGCTGCTTTTCGACTGAGGAAAGAAGTCTAGGCCACATCTTGCACTAACCTTATTGACGTTTAAATTTATGTACATACTTTATATAAAAACTCAAATGTATAACTTTCATAATCTTTCTTTATTGATTGCATTATTCTGGTCCCAATACACATAACTTCAGGTTATTAATGCATTAGATATCTTATATTTTGCTGTATTATCCTATCCTTATTTATAGTTATCTAACCTATTAATTTAAGGTTACATTTCCCTCTATCTAACCTCTCAATCATTTTCATCCATTTTTCGCTAACTTTGCTCTAAAAATTTTATATTCTTTTCTTTTTTTTTTACAGTTAAAATATTTCTAATTAATATTTCCCCATATAAATTCTTCAATTGTGGTTGCAAAGCCAGCACTCAAAAAAAGTTTCCCCACTTGTTGAAACTTTTTCTAAACCTTTATCGTATATTCATTCTTTTAAATTCATAACACCAGCTCTAGCCCATGCAAACTCTTCCAGTCCTGTTTTATCGCATTATTCTATACTTTTTCCTTGCCCATACTGTTTTTATTTGCCTAAAAAGTCTCAATAAGGTTTTATCTCTTATACTACCAAACATTTCTTGACTTTTTATATTTATATGAAAGGTGAATTCTGTGAAGAGAAATTCTAACGCCACATTTACCCTTTTTGAAAATGGACTGAGAAAAACCAAGAACAATTTTCAGTCAGAATAGTCAGGCGCAGAATTTAAACTTGGAACCTCATAAACTCACCTTAGCAAACGTACTGGGTAGTCAATATTATAACGATTAAAATTGCACACTTAAATAAAAAAGATCACATTATTAGTTCAAAAAAATAATTAAGAAATATTATTTAAAAATAAATGTATGAAATGTTACTCCATTTTGAACTTTGGTTGACAAAAATATCATTTTGTGCATAAAGGTAATCTGCTATCATTTCAGCTGCGATTGAAAGCAAAACAAACATCCCAAAGATTGACTTTGTAGGGATGTAACATGGCACTGATATTTCCTTGCGGAAGTACGTCACTGCATGGAGAACGACAGCTGAGTAGGTGAGATGTCCTGTTGAACAGGAAACATTACCTGGTTTATAGTTTACATAAGATGAGCGGAGACATGTGCATGCATTAGCTCACCCCCTCACGTCGTACCGGTGCTGTGGTCGTAAAATAAGATATTAGTCACGTGACCTTGCTCCAAATGCAGCACGAACCGCGCTTAAAGGCAGATATCCCTTCAACACAAAGATTACACAATAATGCCGCCGAAAGCACAGGTAGTGCTTGCAAGGTTGTAGGAGTTCTGTTTAATTTAATACAAAATAGTCGATTAGATATTTTACAAGTATAAAACAACACAAGAGGTGTATTCAAATAATCTGCATTTTTTTTTCTGAGGACTAGAAACAGATAGAAACGCGCGGTTTGTTTTAAAATGTGCAGGCGCTCGTTGTGAATGCGTGACAGAGATGGCAGCAATGAATGGCGCACACTAACTCCAGCGGCAGCGGCGAGAGTGAGGACTGTTTTTGATACTTCAAAATGACACCGTTTTCATTACAAGAACTGCAAGTATTCTTTTGTTTTCTCCATTTGCGTGGTTTGACACAAATTAAAAGTCATCGCCAGTTGAGTGGGACATGTCGTGGATGTACGTTAATGGGTGCGACACTTCAAGGAAGGCAGATCGTCGTGTGACAACAAACCAAAGCAATCTTGCCCTCGCAAAAGCTGATCGAGCGAGTGGAGAAAATTGTTTTGGAGGATCGCCGAATGAGTGTGGAACACATCGCCTCTAAAACTGGCATTTCCGTGGGATCGGTGCACACAGTCCTGCACGAAGACCTGAAAGTACAAAGTGTCCTCCAGGTGGGTGACACGAATGCTGACGGACGACCACAAAGCTGCGAGCGTGCCATGTTGCTAGGCAATGTTGATGGCATGAGTGGGACGTTCTTTTCTTCGATTGTGACAATGGATGAGACATCTATCCTGAAACGAAGCGCCAGTCTGCTCAAAGGAAGCGTTCAGATTCCCCGCCACCAAAAAGAAAAATTCGATAACCGCCAGTGTAGAAAAAATTGGTGGCCATGTTCGGGGACAGCGATGGACTAACCCTTACTCATTGCGTTCCAAAGGGCACTACGGTGACAGGTGCATCCTACGAAGATGTTTTGATAAAGTTCCTTCCAGCATTGCGTGAAAAAAACGGCCAGAAAATGCTGCACGTGTGCTCTTTCACCAAGACAACGCCCCAGCGCATCAGGCGAACATGACGCAGCAGTTTCTTCATGAAAACAACTCTGAAGTGCTTCCTCATGCTCCCTACTCACCTGACCTGGCCCCTAGCGACTTTTAGCTGTTTCCAAAGAGGAAAGGCACCCTTGCGTGGTCGCATATTCACTAGCCATTTTCCAGTGGTCAAAACAGACTCCTACAAAAGCGTTCGCAGCGGTCATGGAATCATGGCGTCGACGTTGTGAAAAATGTGTAAAGGTACAGGGAGATTACGTCGAGAAGTGACACAAGCTCTATAGTTTTTGTGATTTTTCCTTAAAAATCCTTTCCCAATTTATTATTTCATCACATGTATCACCAGTGTCCACCGCCTATGATGCCTCAGTGGTAAAAACGGGCGTTAAACACCATTCAAAAAAAATTTCTACAGAATTAAGCCTATAGTATTCAGTCCACAACCTACAGACGTCGCGATGCAGTATAAACAACACTAAAGAAGTTTAAAATCTCAAAATACTGACCGTTCTAATAACATGTGTTACAACGAACGCGCCTTAAAGCTATATGCGCTGCAGTAGCGGTAGAGTCTGTAACATGGAGAGTGGAGGTCTATAACGTGTCTCATGCGGCGTTGAATTTATGGGACAGTAAAAATGTTGCAGCCCTTCTAGTGCTCTACTTCCCCTTCTTTACCTGTCTACGTCATCATTTCCGCCGTTGTTACTTTTTTGTTCTATAGCACGCGTCTTAACCAGTCGTTCATCTATCTTACAGATGGAATCGCTTGTAAGTAATCTCTAAGCTTAGATCTATGCACAAAGGCTGAAAATATGTGGACATTTTCAAGAATCATAGTTTAATGGAACTAAGATGAGTAAAAAAATAGCCGTACGCAAAGACACATAGCCACCAACATGAGAGAAAAATAAACATTGCATGCTAGAAACGTCGCGTGTAGTATAAACACAAGAATGGGATTAAAGGGCAACTTCAGAATAAACTCAAGAAGTAGCAGTACAGAAATGCAAACACAAGTTGTTTGCTTTAAGTTTAGGCTGAATGAAAATTTTAAGCAGCATATACTCAATGCATCTCTTTAGTAACTTATGATTTAATTGACCAACGGTTATTGGAAGTAGGACCAAATGACTCTATAAAGTTATATAGTACGACCATTCTGGACTTTTTGAGAATGAATAAGCACAAGCCACTACGCGTGTTCCTATCTTTAGATTGAGGGGAAATTTCGGGTTTAATTTGAAGAAAAATCATATTCTCTAGTTTTATTTCCATAATAGCCCTAGATAAATGATGATAAACACACAATTTTATAGTCATAATGTTAACATACCCACTCAGGTGGAATCAAGATTCGTTTGTAAAGAAAATTAGATTAAGATCACTTTTTCCGTCATGTATACCATTTAAAATCTATGCTGAATGCAGGGTCACCCGGTTTATGTTTTTGCCCTACAGTAATTTTATAATGGTTTAACTTCAGTAGCTTTGTAGCCGTTTGGACAAAGTAATAGGAAATGTCCCTTTTTTTTTAAGAGATGTCGAAGTGATTTTTTTAGGGGAACGTTCCAGAGCATGTTTAATGTTATTTAACATTCTTTTCTGTTAGTGCTATAGTGCAAAACGTTTTTTAAAAAAATCATTCCCAGATTCGTAAGAGCATGCGCTTGCAGCGAGTGCATGCTGCATTGGGCGCTTTGCCTGTAACGTAATGGTTACAATCATAGGTATCTGGAAAGAGCACACTAGGGTTCAGTAGCGGTGGCCTAGCTGTTTAAAACGCTTTGCTCTTCTGCATAAGCTCCTGGGTTAGAATCCCGCACAACATTTTTGTTCTATTTTTTATTATCGATTTTATATATGTATAGGCAGAATATTATGTTGCCATAATATCACATTATACTTTAACGTATCATTTTAGTTTTATGGCATTACCTATGCGCGCGCGCACACACACACACACATAAAATGTAATCACAAACTTACATATTTTTTACAAAAAATTAAATAAATACATGCACAGAAACATTTGTGAAAACACAGAATAAACACAAATTAATATCAGGCTATGAACCCTCAACATTTATAACTGTCCTCAATCTTTGGGGCATAGATGTGTTCCTGGTGGTGTAGTGTTAACTACACTTTCCTCCTAACCCATGGTCGCGGGTATGATCCCGGCCAGGACCGATAGATTTTTTTCGGGCATATATATCCTAAGTATGAAGCCGTGGGTCCCATGTGGTACATTTACGGCACCATAAAGAACCTCAAGCCTAAAAAAAAAGAGGACTCTGAGCAAAATTTATCGGTCGTTTCAGCCCTGATTAGAGTGGGACGCTGATGGCCTGAGATATTAAAGAATGTCCGTAAATAAATCAAATCAAAAAAGAAAAAAGCATAGATATATCAGATTTCTACAGCAGTGTGGAAGAAAGGCTACAACATCCTAGACTTCTTGAATTTGTGTCCATAAGCCATCTTTTATCCTTCGTGCATGTGCAGCATATTACATTTAGGTAGAACAAATATTGAAGGAAATATTTTATTCATTATATATATTAATGTTAAATTTTCTCCCCCCTCCTTTTTTGGTCAAAGGATGTACTAATATGTGAATAGAACGTCGATTTGAAATATCACAGAATCTCTCTTGAAATATTCTCCGTACATCAATTGCCTGTAAACACGTACAAATCATAAATAAATACTCTTTGGAATATAGGATATACGAATTGAACTACATTATCGTAATTGACACACTCTATTACACCGCCTAATGAATACACTATCACATAACATATAAGAACTCATCCTTACGTTCCTAGAGCTAAATTGGTACTGACCTCCCCTCCGGCTCCCTGGTCGGTTTTCAAAAGTGGAAACTAGACAAGAACTGCAGATCTCGAGCAACTGCGGTCAACTGAACGGAAAGAAAAATGACCCAAAAGAAGGAGGGTCAAACATGATTGGATGTAAAGAGTTTCCTTAACTGTGTGGTAGTTAAACAAAGTGTGAGGAAAGCTTTAAGACTGTTGCAGTTCGAATGAGACTTCCAAACGATACGCATCTCGTTCTACATCATCTTCCCCTGCTCCACATGAACATTATATAGTGTTCTCAGTGCGATAAGCAGTAATTCTATCACTCTTTGACACTTGATGTAACAAATTTATTTATGTAATAAATTTATAATGTGGTTCAGATAATTTACAGGAGTTTAACTTAACAAATTCTCCTCTTATCTTCCCAAGCAAAGCGAGCGGGATAGTTATTTAGTTACTTTCCAGACAGTTAAACTACACAGTGCAAAGTGTCCATCTTTGAAATGTCTTAGTTCGTAACCAATATCTCAATTTGTTCATGTTAAAATTTTTTGTGACCAAGTGCATTGTCTTAATGAATTTTCTCTTCTTCTGTAAACGGGGTTTTCTCACAAAATTGTTTTACATCTAATGAATAGTTAAAATATTGCATTTGGTCTTACCTTCCTGAAGTTAATAAATTAGCGCCCAAAAAACCGCTGCCAAAATCTTTTGATTATTGTTTTTATTCTAGTGTGTGATGGTGAAACCAACCCTCGCCCACATTTTGCTGTTAAAACGCCTCAAACCTGTTGCGGTAGAATTATGTTAGGGAGTAAATCATTTAATCGTAGCACACCTCCTTTAACTCCAGCAGAAAAAAAAAAAAGAAGGAAAAATAAAAACATCTGGACATGAAACTCCTGCCTTCACAACTATAGCATGACGCTCTAACCATCTGAGCTATCATGCCGTTGAGCTTGAAAGCCTTATATCCGTGCAAGTTACACCTACCGTCGGCTTTCTCGGCTGTCGCTCAGGACTGCAGCTATTCCCTCTCCAGCAGACTCAGATCTTTCTTGCTGTATGGACGTCCATACAGAACATAAGCACTAAACCATACACACAGAGAAGAAAACTAGAAATTAAACTGCGCGTTTTAATCGAAGCATTGAACACGGGTGGTAGTTAAAACGTTAATCTGAAGTAAGTCAATTGTCGGCGCGGCCAGCTGTGAATGGCTAGCTTTTCATTGTTGACAAGAATTCATCTGTAGACTTCGCACAACAAGTGACAAGAGACAAATTTAATAACTAGATCATTATAACCATAATTACATTAATTCTCAAAAAAGTGCTTTTTACACAGTTTTAGGCACAAAAGACAAAAATAGGTACTGACATCTATTTTAGGCACTATGAAAGCGTTCCCAATGAGTGTTACTATCCATAAATTGCAAACATCTGCAATTATATTGCACATTTTCCTCCAGGAACTAAATCGGCATTTGGCTAAACATACTAGGTTTACTTATCACTGTATTTATCTCAGATCTTGTCCAATGACAACAGTTTTGTCACGTTACGTAAGTGACTAAGAAAGAAGATAAGATGTGGAGATGTGTTCGGACTATCTCACTTTTCCTTAGCTCTAGTGGAATTCTCGGGGCTGCTTGAACTCCATTCCCAAGCGCTAGCGGAGAAAGCCGAAGGTAGTGAAACGTCCACAGATATAGCAAGATAATAACACTCACAAGCACAAAGGCATGATAGCTCAGACGGTTAGAGCGTCATGCTTTAGTTGTGAAGGTGATAGGTTGGAATTCACATTCTAATGCTTGTTTTTTCCTTCGGAGTGAAAAAAGATTTGACACCATTACAATGATTTACTCAGTAACATGCACACAATGCGTTATAATTGATATTTACCATATTTTTTCTGTTGAAATCAAAGGAAATTTGCCACCATTACAGTGATTTATCCGTCCCTATCAGTTTATATTTACAAAAAGGAGGCAAACCACTAGGTTCACCGATTTGTAGTATTTAACCGAGGTTAGCGCTAAGGTTAGTGTGTGTGCGTGTTTGTGTATATGAATTAATTGCGAATTCCAGTAAGACAAAACGTGATAAAAATTACATTGATTTTCCCGCCCCTAACTACTTTTATTTACGAAAAAGAGGCGAGCGTACGCTGTAAGGCCGTAGCGGACCGCAGGAAATCACTGGGTCCACCGGCTTTTTGGATTACCCGAGGTTAGCGTTAAGGTTAGTGTATGTGTGTTATGTGTATATGTATTATATATTATATATATATATATATATATATATATATTCATTGCGAATTCCAATAAAAGTGTAAAACTCAGTTTTGTAATAAGGAACAACGTGCTGCAGCCAGAAAATTACGAAGGAATAGGTTACATTACTTTAACAAAAAATTGATACATGCAACATTTACAGTTTTGCAAGCGGCCATGCAAACGGAGAAAAATACCTGTTCCACATTCCTCATTTCGGGACTGGGGAGTTCGCTCTCTCCACTGTTGGGGAGCACAGGACTGGAGCTGTAGCAGCTAAAAGAATTTCACTACGGCTAACGGCAAGTGACTCTCAGACACATTTGTGATCAATTTAGTCTTTCTCTAGTTTATAGTAACCCCGCTTTTAGACAGTGATGCTGTTTAACATAGGCGTGTGGCACAATTATTGTAAAAATATTTTAGATTATTATTATTATTATTGCCAAAGATAATGCCAGTGATACAAAAAGCATTGTTTATGCTGAGCATGGCTCTCATAAGTATCTGGATTTGGATAAAACGGTGGCAATAACTTATTTTGGAGATTAATGAGATGTGGCCTTACCTTGATCAAGTTCCTCGACGGCGCCAGCAGCGGCGAAGACGGCAACTGTTGGCAGGAGAACAAGCAACGCGCCCGAAACACTTCGTTGCCAGGAAGAAGTCGCCATGACGCTCTGTATCTGTCTGCTTCAATTCGCGATTACTTCGCACTTGTTGCAGGTTACCTAGGCAACAAACAAGTGAAATCGTTATTCTGGTATTCTGTAGGGTTAATTTATGTGGGCCAAGAATAAAATAAAAATAAAAATAACGATAATAATAAAAAAATTATGCAAGAGTGGGAAAACGGAATTGAAAAAAAAATGTAGAAAGAGGGGGAAAAAAGGTATATAGGAGATTTAATAAAAAGAAAAGAGTTATAAAAACATAAAAAATTGGATAGTAAAGGAAAGTTAATAATTAAAAAATGAGGCTGAGAAGAGAGGACAAAATACAAGAAAGAACATATGAAAGCATTTTTAAGAAGGCTTACAAAAAAAGAAAGAATGGTATAAAGAAATAAAGAAGATAAAGCAGTAAAAAACAAAGAAAAATGAAGTTAGATTGCTATATACATCATAAATGACAGAGCTAAGGAAAGAACAGCAGATATAAACACAAACATTAACAAAAATATGAAAATATAGTTGGTGCAACATTCATTATAGAAAGGTTTCGCATTATTAAACAAATCCCTTTAAGAAATAACGTTTTGATGCATTTTATTCTAAAATGTTTCATCTACCGGTCAAACAAATTATGTTTTACATTTGAAACACTGTATAATATAATGGCTGTTCAATAAAGAACGATCTTGATTTTTAATACAAGCATAATTTGTAGTGCCAAAATTTGATGTTATAATATTTTGTTACCTTAATGCGTAATGTACATGTGGTACTAGTTTCATTGTTGTCACTTCCGATTCCCGCCTTTAAAGGCGTACAAGTTGAGACATGTTCAGTTCAGACTACAGAACCACTCAGGTGATACAGGACAAACAATGTGCTACTTTAAAATTCTTCTGTTTTCTTAGGAGATCTCCAGCCGAGGCCTGTGGAGAAGATTTCTTCTCTATTAGCTAGAAGATGGCTTAAAATATTTAAAGATGGAAGGCAATGGATTTCAAATGAAAGTGACCGACTCTCCGGTTTTATTACTGTGAGAAAAAATCATCGAATATTTCCTCTATCTCCGTCTTACGACCTCATTGATAGAGGGCAGAGTTGCAGGGGGGCATGTTATCAGCATGCGGGCACCCCCCAGGTTTTCTTGATTGAAGAACGCCATCTCTCCATCAAGCAGCTTCCCAATTGTCCTCACGAGGCTGAGTGGCCCCGTTCCAGACATCCATAATTTTGAAAAATTCCTAAGCAGGTACCGGGAATCGAACCCGGGTCTCCAGCCATCAGTCTAGTCCAAGGAGGTGGTCTAACATTAAGAACAGTTTCAGAAATTCTGAAAATTTAACTGTGTGCCACCCACATAGCATTATTGAAAAGTTGCATATGAGAGGTGTTTGTGCACGGTGGGTTCCAAGACTTCCGATTTCCGAACGTGCGGGTTCGCATGCAGCAGTTAAAGATGAAGATAATCACTGCTGGTGAAACTTGGCTACAACATTTCGATCATGAGAGCAAACAGCAAAGTTCTGTGTGGAAATCTCCATCATTACCAACACAAAAAAAAAAAGTGATTGCAAGGGACGATTTACCAGCATGTTATATCTGCACACATAACTGTAACTAAATAATACTACAGACATGTCCTGAAAACTCTTCAAGGTTATATCACACGCAAAAAGCAACAGGCTGGATGGTGCATCACGCTAATGCATATCGAAGATGTTGCTGAACAGTTCATAAAACTCAATGTCCCTCATCTTCCCTATAGCCCACATTAGCCTCATGTGACTTTTTCCTTTTCCCCAAATTGAAACACCTTCGTGGGAGGCATTTCCGCATCACCTGAACCAATGATGAAGGCCACGTAGTCGTTTCTGAAGGAGCTGTCACACATTATTTCCAGCTATCTATGAAGACTAGCAGAAACTCTGGGATAGGTGCATTGTATACAATGGGAACTATATGCAGAAAGATTTTTTTAACATTATTTGATGAATAAAGGTATATTGCCAAAAAGTATTATCGTTCTTTATAGAAAAGTCCTTGTATCTCAGGCTAACAAGCACTCAGGACATAATAGTATGGGTTATGCCTGTACAATTATAACTGTGAGATATCCGTGTGAAATAATCAGGAATTAAGCGTGATACATTTCGTTCATCCTTCATACTTTGACATAGATCTCTGCGGCTATCTCTCGTACCTGTATCAATCATTACATTGTTTTATGGATCGGCCTGTGTTTTTGGTGCCTCTTTTTATACTTTTTAAATTACCACGTTCATCTACTGTATGCAAGTTATTCACTTCGCCTTATAGTAATTTCGTGCAAATTATATATTCATAATTTCTATTACATTTTTCATTTTATTTGTATTTTTAATTATTATTCAATCGGCTCTTAGAAATTTCATCTAATTTTATTTAAGTAGTTTTTTTTTACTCTGTCATTATCCAAATTTCACTACTATATAATTGTTTCGGGAGTGACTTTATAATAATTTAAATAAATATTCTTTCTTGCTTTATTTTGCAGTGATTTTGACAATTATTCATATACTTCACATTTATATTTTCCTCGTTTAGTCTGTTCTGCAATTGTATGAAATGCGATATCTTAAAAAGTTTTAATTTCCCCAATTGCTCTAATATCTTGTTTTCTATTAATTATGCCAAAATTTTCAAAATATTTCCATAATTAGAAGTGTGAGAAAATACAAACTGTGAAAAAAAAGGGGGGGGGGGAGCATCATTCAATGTGGAATCTAACTCTTTTGTATTTCTGTTGGTGTTAAATCCTTTAAAATGAAGTACTTTATCACAATTATTCATTTTGTAGAAAATGTTGACACTATTTTGCTTACACAATCGTCACAAACAAGTGAATACACTTATGCGTTTGAAACTTTTAAGCATGTCATTTAAAGGTTGATACTCAACAACTACTGCCGAGGTCGTTAATGCGCGGACTCGTGAGCGGGAGGCCAGGGGTTCGAATCCCACCAGGACCGTCCGCCCTGACCGGGGGTTTTTCTAGGTTTTCCTCAGTTTTCATAACTGGCAAATGCCGGGGAGGTAACTTAGACGCAGGCCTAGAACGCTTCCTTCCTTAGAAAATATTCTTTACTAATTTATCATTTCATCTCATGTATAATCAGTGTCCACCGCCTGTGGTACTTGAGCAGTAAAAATGGGGCGTTAAACACTACTCAAAAAAAGGTAGTTGTAGATTGATTTATTTACAGACGCTCTTTAACATTTCAGGTCATCAGCGTCCCATTCAACTCAGGGCGTGAAACGGCCGGTAAATTTTGCTCAGAGGCCTCTTCTTTCAGGATTTGAAGTTCTTTTAAATTTTTAACGTTAAAAGATTGACTTTAAGGAACCCCCATATCGCAATTTTATTTTATTGATGGATGGGAGTGATACCTAGATTTTGATGATGGTGATGATAATGATGATGATAATAATAATAGTAATAATAATAATAATAATAATAATAATAATAATAATAATAAATAATTTGATTACAGCTCTGATCTTCTTGCGACATCATTTGCAGGGGGGTTATGTGATTACGATTACCATAGCGATATTCCGCCGGGCGCCATCAGGGGCTTCCATGATCAAAGGATCAAACATTGCTACCTTCCCATCTCACACAATTGTGCGGACCTCATTCCCGATGTCCCTATCTTAGAGAATTTCCAAGCAGGTATTTCTCGGGTATCGAACACGCGACCTCCCTGCAAGTAGCCAGGGACACTAGCCAATAGACTACGGTGCGTTGGAGGACAAATAGAGAGTAATGCTAACTCCATCTAAGGAACGAATTAATAACTTCCGTGCCCTTCGTCACCAACACAGAAATCACTTGCAGTGTTTTCTTTATTATGCAGTGGGATCACGTAGAGGGGGTAGCAAGCCTGCTTCCTTACTTGTTGAACTTACTATCACAGTTGTAGCGCAGCTGTTCCCGGGTATGTGTTGTGTTGTTCGTTTCAATTCTACAATATACATAAAATGCATTATACCTCGGTGTTTACAACGGAAGCATGTCTTTATGTACGACTCAAATGTGTTAACTCAGTACTGAAGGAATCATAAGACCATATTAACACCTTTTTTCGAGAATTAACTGACATTCACTTTTTTCAATAGAACTTTGCCTCAGCTCAAAATGTGAATAATTCCATGAGGGCAATTTACAATGCGTTCCCACAAAACAGAATTGTCAGCAGGGATTTGTGGTTTCCGCAACCCCTCGATTAAACAGCCTACGATTATTATCTGTGGGGTAAATTTAAAAATATCGTGTACAAGACGAAACCCCATACCATACAAGAACTCAAAAATAATATTCATCAGGAAAATGTCCGGATTTCTCCAAATGAACTGCAGCAAGTGATGAATAATTTCATAAAGGGATGCCAAAAATGTGTGGAGAATGAAGGCGGGCAGTTTCAACACCTCATTTGATAATTTGGTAAGTAATTAGCGTCATAAATTTGTTTATGTATTGTTACATGGTTGATTTGCTTTATTATTTTACCCTCCTGCTACCGCCATGGGTGGCCGAGGTCGTTAAGGCGTAGACTCGTGAGCGGGAGGCCTGGGGTTCGAATCCTGCCAGGGCTGTCCTCCCTGACAGAGGGTTTTACAGGGTTTTCCTTAGTCCTTAAATGGTAAATGCCGGGGAGGTATCCTAAACTTAGGTGTGGAATGTTTCCTTCCTTAAAAAATCCTTTCCCAATTTATAATTTCATCTCATGTATCGCCAGTGTCCACCGCCTGTGGTGCCTCTGTAGTAAAAACGGGCGTTAAATACTTTTTTTAAAAAAATTAAAGCGTGTAAGAAAAGCTTATGGAACTTCGGTTTTCACCAGATTGTGAGGCCAATCTGGATGCTGTGAACAATATTGAAGAAAATGAATGGCAGGATTTTTTTTTGCAAATTGTTTGAAAGGGTGAATAAGCATGTAAGAGGAAAATACTTTCAAAATTTTCAGTGGCATTAAAGTGGGGTAACAATGTTTTAATTAAATATATGTACCAGAATGGATTGAGGGAAAGATTTTGGAAAAAAGAAATGAATTTTATAGGTTTTGGATGTAATCTCAGGGGTAAATAATTTCTTCCTCTTTGATGGTATGACCACTGACTTATATTTTGCCACGGCTGTTAAGACTCTGCTACTGGATATATTTATGGTGCTGTGACCATAGGGGAAGGAGTCTTGGTGATTAATAATATTTTTGTTATGGAAAATGACAGCATTTATTGTTCATACACTACTGCATTTAACTAATAAAGCTCGTCTATTTAATTCTCTTACAAAACTAACTATCGCTTTCCACTAATTGAACGGAACTGAGAAAGCCCTTCTACTGATATTGCCCCGCTGAACACTCTTGTAAAACTCACGGCGGGCCGCAAAATTGCAAACTAAATAAACATGGCCTACGTGACTTTTTCCATGTAGAATCAACTCAAGCGGTTTGCTTCTTCCCTTAAAAAGGTTATAGGCTTGTCTCTTCATTCCTGCTGTCGCCAAATGTTTTATGGTCCCTATCCTCCTTTACAATTCTCTAACAGAATACCAATAAACATTTGCTCAAGCATTCTTTACAAATATTGTTACAACAGGCAACAGAAATTCCCAGGTCCGATTTTATGGCTGGGGTAACTTTTTACACACTTGCGAGAAAATAACACTTGTACACTCATTGTTATAACGAAGTTACATAAAACTATTTGCTACAATCAATCTAATTAAATATATGGGTGGCAGCTCATAAATACTGCCTCAAATTGTATGTTTTTAAAATCAGTTACGTTCTTTGTGAGTTTAAAACTTTTTATCTTCATTGATTTGTGCCAGCAGTTGAAGAAATTCATTCAAAAGCAGAGCATGGATATCCCTGTATTGGCAAAAGCGAATGGATCAAGGAAAAGCGTAGCTTTAAGGTGTACGAGCTAATCTTCCCAGGGCAACAGAGCAATCTTTCACTGCAATGGTAGAGCTACAGCTTTGTGGAGCAAATTACGGCGAGATGGGGAAGAAAATCTCCGGTTCTTGCTTTCAATTCTTCTTTTCCATCATTCATTACGGTGGAGTTCGGTACAGATATTCCCCTTGGCCCAAAGTGAGCCAGCCGGTTTCAAAGGATTACAGAGGCAATTTGGAGATTGGGAGAATATAGGCGTGGAGGTGAAATTCTCTGCTCTTCGCTTTCCAAACGTTGCTATGAAGTTTCTCAAAGGGTTGTGGGGTCCAAAGCTGGGGGCTTCAAGTTGCGGCAAGAGCTTTTGGAAGCAAGAAAACCACAGCGATAACACACTACTAACCGTCATGGCTACTGTGTCCTGCATGATTAGTTACAGCTTCAGTGGCGGCTCCTGTCAAGCGGAACATTTTGACCTGCGCATGATGCTAATTTAAAAATGTGACAGGCAGCTGTCATCCAAGGCACAAAGAAAGCATAGTCAAGAAAAGGTTCGTTTCTATAAAGGAAAGCACAATAACTTTCCGGAATTCCATTCCAAACGCATAAGCATAAGTTTCTTTCAATACAATTTGGCTACTTTTGTCAAGCCTTCATATTCTGCCTTAAAATTAAATAAATTATTTGAAAAATCCATAACATTTACCTACATTGTGGTGTGGCATATATTGATCATATCATCAAAAGAGTATTAAGGAGCTGGAATCGGGTATGCTATTATTAAAAACGATAAATAAAAATACAAGGGATATTCCTCGTTTCGGTGTCTTCTGACCATATTAGTAAATGAAATTCGTAACTCGAAAATTAAAAGTTACTCTCGTGTTAAATATCGAGGTAAATGTTTTACTGCACCTTTGTGCTTATCTTGAAAGTGTATATAAAATAAAATTAATCGTTATTCTACTTTTTTCGACATAGGATAAAAATATTAAGGTAAAATAACTACTCTAGGCCTTCTTAACACAACTCGATAAAAAAAACACCTTAACCAGTTTCTATAATAACTTTATAGTTTACTTCCTAGTTCAATGTTATAAGTTACATTCATACGGGTATTAACGTCACAAAAACCGCCAGGGGTGGCCGAGGTCGATAAGGTGCGTATTCCTGATAGGGAGATCTGCGATTCGATTCCCGCCAGGCTCATGCTTCTTGAAAGTTTTTTTCCAGGTATTTCTCAGTTCCCATAAATGACAAATGACAGGCCCTACACTTAGGCCTGGAATGCTTCCTATCTTAAAAAAAAAATCATATCTTTGTTTATCATTTCATCTCATGTATCATCAGTGTCAACCTATTGTTTTTTTTAATAGTGTTTAACACCCGTTTTTACTACTGAGGCACCACAGGCGGTGAACACTGATAATACATGAAATGAAATGATAAATTGGGAAAGAAGTATTTTTATAGGAAGAAAGCGCTCTAGGCTTATATTTAGGGTACCTGCCCAGGATTTGCCACTTATGAGGATTGAGGAAAACTTGGAGAAATTCTTCTGTCAGGGAGGACGGTCCTGGCGGGATTCGAATCCCAGACCTCCCCCTCATGACCTCGGCCACCCGTGGCGGTATCAACCGACTGTGATGCCTCAGTAGTTAAAATCAGGTTCAATCCCAGCCAGGGTCAATGGATTTTTCGGGCGTAAAAATCCACAGTATGGCTACCTTGGGAAGGGTAGTAAAGCCGGAGGTGTAGTGTCGTACATTTACCGCACGAAAAAGAACCTCAAGCCTGAAAGAAGAGACTTCTGAGCAAAATTTGTCTGCCGTTTCACGCCCCGAATTGAATGGGACGCTGATGACCTGAGACGTTAAAGAGCGTCCATAAATAAATAAATCAACAAATCTCCAAATTATAATTTTTTAAAATATACATGGAAATAATTTGTTTTATTTTTTCTAAAATGTTAAAAATGTCTAACATTATTATTTTATGTATTTTTAGATTAAATATAAAGAAATATAAATATTATAATGAGGAATATGAATCCTTCTTTCCACAAAAGCCATGCAATGCACTTTTGTCCACAGACGTTGCCTTCCATATTACCCACGTCTTTCTCTACTTGACGTCAAATTAACACTGTTTTTTTACTACCCACTCTGCTTACTACAGACATTTATCAGCACTACTTACTAGAATCAGCTCATCGCCCTATGAAGTAACGATTGCGCTGTATCGTACAGTATTGCTATTGTAAATCATTTCAGAGCTCCCACCGTATTTTCAATAATATTCTTGTTATTTTAAAACAGAACTAAAACAGTTGGGTACTCCACAATGCTTTACATACTTTTTTGCCAGATATTGAAAAAAGGCGTAATATTTCTCCAAATATTTGAACAGTTAAATTTTTTCATTTTACTTGTTTTTCAACATAATTTGTTTTTTCTAAATATACTTTCAATTATAAGATTTAAAAGCTTCTAACTGTTGCATTTTTTATAACGTACTTTCTATAGTCATATTGGCATGTATGCTACCGACCTGTAGATTAAACGTTTTGTAAATGCTGTAAATTAAATCAGAAAATACCCATAACTTTTAACAAAAAATTTGCCAAGCGTGCATGCTTTTAAAATAAATATATGCTCACAAGGTGCACCACTCACTCCTAATTTTCTCCACTTAAAATTGCAGCTTTTATTATATGAGTAATTTAAAAGTTAGATGTTGAGAAACTGTATATAAATTAAAGTTCAAATTACTAAGCAAGGTGTTAAAGTAGAGGCTCAAATTCCGTTAGCAATAGGGCTGTGATCTCCCGCCACTGAATGAGCCAAGAATCTTCATTACTGGGTTACTAGGAGGGGTTGAGGATACTTCAAAGTTTATAGTTACTCCCTCTAAGAGAAGACAATGGAGAGACTGACATTCAACACCCTTTGGTGCAAGATTCTGTAACCTTGCCCCGGAATCAAAGACGAGAGTGGCTGATACAAGCCACCACGTTTAATCTGAGGAAAGCAAATAACCGCACTGTACTTGCACAATAAGAGGATTGAGCTGCCTGCCACCCTTACCGTCTAACCACAAACCTTGCAAGGTGTTGAGGGGAAACAGCACCGTTATTTGCTCCAGCTGGGGTCTGAAAGTGCTACTAAAAATACATGAAAAAAATATATTTTTATTTACAATCTAAATGTATTTGTATGAGATATAAAGACGCAATTCAAATTTTAATGCAAAGAAATTTATGATGTAAGTGGCTTAAGGTGTGTAGCATTTCAAACAATTGGATGTCATTGCTCTGGAAGTAGCCCAAAATCTATAAACACGGACAGGGTTCCAGTATTCAGAAAGCTCTGTTTTTAATTGGTAAATGATTTATATACCGTGTGACGAAATATTTTCAGTATATACGCTTGCAAGTAGAATATTGCAATGAGTTGCATTATCTGCCTAACGTCAGAATACAATTAATGAAATAAACACACAATTTCAACATAAGTTGCCGACTTCTTAAAAATATACAAAAGGCAGCAGAGAAAGAAAAGAACATTTAAGAATAGAAGAGATAAGAAACAGAGAGGAACTCTTCAACAAGAAAGAAGACAGGAGTAAAGAACAGGTGGAAAACAGAAATGGAACTAAGAGAAAAGAAAAGAAAGAGGAAGAAGATTAAAAAACAGAAAAATTGAAAAAAAATGGAGAGGGTTCAAGACGGGGGAAAAAGTAAAGAAGGAAAAAACGAAATAAAAAGAATACCGGCGTAGAAGTTAAAATAGAAAAGGGGAAGAAACAATAAAAGAATGGAGGACCAGGCTGAAAACAGGAAGAGGGGAAACATAAGAGAGCAGAGAATAGGAGGGTAGGAGAAGAGAGAAGATAAAAATATAAGGAAATAGAGAAAAAAAAAAGAAGAGTAAAGAATAAAAATAAAAATGGGATGAGGGTTAAAGGGATGGATCGTAAAACGGAAGAAAGCTGAAGAAAAGAAAGGGAGGTTATACAGACAGAGCAAAAAAGAACAAAAGAGGAAATTAACGAAATAGAGGAGAAGAGTAATAGCAGAAAAGAGAAGGCTAAAAAAAAAAAAAAAGATGGGGGGAAAGAAGGAATAAAGAGAGAGAAGAAGAAAATGGAATAAGAGAGAAGAAGATATAGAGATAACAGGAAAAGAAAAGAAAATGGATGGAAAGAGAGGAGAGGAGAATAAAAAGGAAGTGAAGTGAAAAGAGAGAATAGAACAGACGAGGGAAGGCAAGATGAGAAGAGAAGGAAAAGGGTAGAAGGAAAGGGAAGAGCTTTGGATAGTACGAGAGAAAAGAAAAAGTACAGGTGAGTCTGGAAGGAGAAGAGAGGTGGAGAAAAGGGAGAGGAGGGAAGGGAAAAGGAGGAAAGAAAGGAGAAGAGAAGAAAAGGGAAGTGAAAAAAGGAAAGAGAGGAAAAGTGAAGATAAGTCGAGGAGGAGGGAAGGAAATAAGAGAAGGGATGAGGAAGCGTAGAAGAAAAGAATAAGCCGAGAAGAAAGGAGAAGAGAAAGTGGAAGAGGAGACATGAAAACAGAAGAGAACAGAAAGAAGTAATTTGCACTGTGCATTTTAACTTTTATGAATGAATGAGCGTGTTCGCCAACCACTCCTCCGAAAAAATCAACAATGAGAATATTAAAGAAGGATTTATTGCAATTAATTTACTTCTCAAAAAAACATGCGGGCTGGAACTCACGTTGATGTATATAACACCCTGAACACTTTGCATTATTTAAAATTGCAAATTTCTCTGTATTTAAGTTGAAACTGGCCGCAGCGACATTTTCCCACGCACACTCCTCGGTCGAGGAGGTCCTTGTTTGAGCAGCAAATAATCCTAATGGACTGGCATAAAGTTGTCAGTGTTTGTCACTCTGAATATTTATTTTACTGCCATGTTGGTAACCTTACCTTCTCCAAATAGAAAACTCCAGCGAGAAGAGGCAGAATGCGACATCTGCCGAGAGAGGGCTATCGCAAACGAAATTTAAAACCAGCGAACTAAATTAAAAAAAAAAAAAAAGGAGAAAATTCTATTAATGTTGAAACGACTTTGTGACCCAGTGTAAACAGCTTATGACATTTTAACCTTAGACTCTACTTCAAGGGGAGTATCTTGTTGCATACCATTATAAACTTTTTCCAAAATTTCATCCTCGCACAAAGAAATAATTAAGTGGTGTGTGAAAGGTCTATCACTGTAATGTTAAAATTACCAACAAAACTTCCCATTTTCTCAAGAATTATAAAAAATAATGAAATGAAATGTTTACTACATACAGATGCACATAAATATTTTTTTTCATTTATTTTCACTACTGTACCATGACTCTGAAACAATTAAAAATCATTTTAAATTGTTTTTTTTTCTTCCCAACATTTAATTTGTTACCTGTCATATTTATCCTCTCTCTACCATAATATATCTCCAATATCATAATAATATCATGAATAAGAGGTAAAAGTTTCAAAGAGCTTATACACTTCCTTAAATAATGGGAAACTTGTCCAAAAACATAGTTTTTCAGTGGTTGCAGCTAAAAATAATTCCAGGTAATTGTTATAATAGTTTTCAGTTTATTTAGATCTCCACGCGGTTCTACTTGGAAGTAAAGCTAATAAAATTGTGCATGTTTTTAGAAAGATCAAACAGGCATTACAAATCACTTCAATAATTATACTAAAAGAAGAAGAAGGGGGGAAAAGGCATCTTACCGAATGCCCCTCTTGCTTATATCTTTTCTTAGGTAATTTAATTGATCTTTCACACTTATTGGTTGCTGCCATTGCATAATTATTTCTTGACCATCATTCTCGAAATAATTATCTTGCCAACTAACAGTTGTTAACCTAAATTAAACTACTTAAAATTATCAGCATACGTGCAAATACTTACTCAGGCAAAGTTTGAAATGAAAGCCTCGTATGCAACGCAACTATAGACAGCAAGTACAGATGAGGCAAATGCCCTTCTGAAGATGGGTAAATTGATTGATTGATTTTATTTATTGACGCTCTTTAACCTCTCAGGTCATCAGCGTCCAATTCAAATCAGGGCGTGAAACGGCCGAGAAATTTTGCTCAGAGGCCTCTCTTTTAGGCTTGAGGTTCTTTTTCGTGCCGTAAATGTACGACACGGGACCCCGGCTTTACTTTCCTTCCGAAGGAAGCCATACTTATGATTTTTACACCCGAAAAAAGCTATCAATCCTGGCCGGGTTCGAACCCGCGATCTTGGGTATAGGAGGCAAGGTATGGTAACCATTACATCACCAGGACCGGGATGGCTAAAGAAATAAAGACTGTATATATATATATATATATATATATATATATATACAGCAATAAGAAACATTACTCAGGGTAGTGTTTGTATTAAAAGAAAGGATACTTGGAGAAAAAGGATGCATGATGAAAGAATTGGCAAATAGAGAGGAAAACAAGAAATGAAAGACGCGTAAACAGAAGCGGTTGCAATGTCCCATTTAACTGCATTAGATAAGTAAACTCAGATTTAAATCGAAGCAGAAATATAATTTGTGGAAACAGGTAAATAAAAAGATTGCTGTTAAAGTGAAAAAGGAATTAACGAGCACCTTTAAATACTTCCCTAACAAAAATCGCCAAGCAAGTTTGAACATCGTTTACTTACCCAAGAACACACACCCACGCACACAAGCAGACTACGACAGTTGCGCTTGACCGCCCCTAACTCACCTATAACCGATACTAACAAGGAAAGGAGCAAAAAAATAGAAAAAGGTTTCGTCACCCCCTCTTTCCCTCCCTTCGCCCACTACCTGAAGGAATTCTTCCCAGCCTCAACGAATAAGGTCGCCCATTATGTCAGAGGGGGTGAGTTTGGGGCATGTTCTACTCTTTCGTAGTACCCGTGACAACTTCTCGTCTTACAATTTGCTGTGTTTAACGCCTGTTTTTACTACCGAGGCACTGGACACATATGTTACATGAAATAAAAGTGATAAACTGGGAAAGCACTGGTTTTTTTTAAGGAAGGGATCGTTCCAGGCCTAAGTTTAGGGTGCCTACCCGGTATTTACCATTTAAGAGACTGAGAAAAACCTGGAAAAAAAAAACTCAATCAGGGAGAATGATCCTGCTGGGAACTGAACCCAAGGCCTCTTAAGTTTTTGGCAATTTTTTATTTTTTGCTACAAATGGTTCCTTGAATCCTTGGGTGTCTACTGAGAGTCAACATCTGCATATACACTCCCACCCCTTCCATTCGGACTCTAAAGCAGTTTAAAGTGCTGCGCGTTCCTTTTAAATCACACTGTTTCCCAGCATACTTATTTATAAAGCATAGTTTTTCTCAAAACTTCATTTTCACACATTCAAAATATCCTATGCGTCTCAGTTTTTGTTAAAATTCATCCATTGTAATATTCTATAGAGCAAAATTAAACATCAGCAATAATAACAATTAAAATAAATACTTTCTATGAAAAAATGATTAGATATTACTAAAGGTATCTTCCGGGCTGTTATGCCGTGGTCTGCTGGAGATAAAAGGTTCCAGTTACTTAAGACGCACCTTCTCCATGGAGACTTTGTCCACGCCATTGAAGATGTCCGCCGCAGTCGTGGACGAAACGTCTGCAACGCCTAATCTCCAGCAGACCACGGCATAACAGATTCCTCTAGTTATATCTGCGACTCCGGCCGTGAAAGCCTGCATCCCCTAAAAATGATTGATTTTAAAGAATGAACACATTTCACTTATCAAAGAGATGTTAAAGAGGGTCCGTAAATAAAACAAATCAACAACAACTATTGTTATGATTGCACATGAAACACACTTCTTTGAAATATTAGCAATATGAATAAATATAGATGTCTCATAATCCAGAGCGCCTCAGTCGGTTTGTTAGGTTTCCGGACCTGAAATTTAAGAGACTCAGATATGTTTGTATTGCTTTGTATTGTTTTCTGCTAAAATGGAATGATATACAAAAGATCAACCCGTGCATATTCTGAGAGTGAATTTTAAGTACGGTGAATGTCATGCGGAGAGTATTCAAAGACTGTGTAATTTTTGGTAGACGAAATGCGCCTAATGTGTAGAGACCGGTAAGAAAATTTGAAGATACAGGACAAACAGAAAACATCAAATCACCTGGACGTTCTTGACGATGGGTAGAGAATGTTGCCCCCGTCAGACAGCCCAATGAATTGGATTCGCCGCCGTTCTCAAGTGTCATTCCAATTAGAGTGAATTTTAATCTTGTGTTTATATGGACAATCCACGTCCCATCCCTCAACTCAAGACAGAAATTAGAAAAATTCAACCGGAAGTTTGCTATAAAACTGGTGAAATTTTTGCCAACAGAGTGTGATGGTGTGCCAACGAAGCCGTGGGGGACATTTGCCTAATGCTTTGTTCCGTGTTTAATGGCAGTGTTTGTGCTTCATATCGACTTAATAATATTAGTATTTTTCAAACAAATGGCGTGTTTTACTATTAAAACAAAATTTGAAATCATTATGGGAAACCCTATATTTTCAGCGTTTGAATTTTTCTTATTACATTTTCCCATAAACATCAACGAAAATTTAAACGAATGCCATTAAATTTTTCATTATTGATTCAGGAATAATACCAACTATCAACTCAAAATAGCCTTAATAATAATCTAAAACTACAGGTAGGCAATTATTACTTTTTAAAAAATTTAGCTACTTTTCCTGGAAGAAGTAAATAATTTCTTGACAAGCGTCGAAAATAATACATTAATTTGTAAATGAACAAAGGTCCTATTTTGTAAAGCTATTTTATTACAAAGTACGTAACTATAGAGAAGAGTCAAACACATAAAAAATACTTTAAAGCCCTGCATTTCAGATGACATTGTTTTAAAATGCAGCTTAATCATGTCACTGCTAAGCACAAGTGAAAGATTTTCCCCTAAGACAGCAGGGAGACGGGCAGCGTGTGACGTTGGCAGGCCTGCAATTAGGGACATTTTAGTGGCGCTTACAGCATCAGGAGCTATTAGTAGGTAGACTAATGATGTGCTGATAGCTTGAATGCTACTGATAAACCTGAACAAAGCCACTTTTCACCGTTTTCAGTGCTAGTTGTTCACGAGGTCATAGTGATTTCTTTCACTGATAGCGCTCATAAAAGGGTTAATTTAATGTAGTTTGTCATGGCACCAACTCGCAGGAGGCTTTGAAATTCGCAGCTCAAACTGAATAAAGTATTTATAAAACAATTGAAATACTTTATTTATAGCTTATTATAGCTTTATAGCTTTTTGTTTTAATTTTAAGATGGAATATTATTTTTTAAATGTTTCTCAAACATTTGCTTATAAATAAACATACAAAAGTTCTTCAAATTTCAATATTATATTGTTTTACGAATTAAAGTTTCTATCACATTCGATCTTGAGAAAAATCGATAATATTTGCATTTTACGAGTATTGTTCTTTATGCTTCAGTCCTGATGCATTTTTAGTCGATCTAACTTTTATTACATAGCAAAGAATATCGAAATGTATAAACGCCACGGGCGCAATTTAAGTTCATTAGGGAATAGAGTTAGGGCAGAATATATCAGTACATATGTTCCAAATTGCATATAATATAGTATTAGTCTTTGGTAAGGAAGATAGACTATAAAATACAATATAATAACTAAATAAAATAAATAAAGAATACAATAGAATAATTTCAAGGAATAAAACAAAAATAATTGCGTTCTGAGTTAAATACCCGATAAGGGGGAAAAAATGTGACAAGAAAAAATAATAAAACAAGTATCACACTTTCATTATTTAGGTTGTGATGTCACACATGAAGAAGATCAATATGTTAACAGAAAAATACTAAAGTTTCAAACTGTTTGTAGAACAATTAGAAACACTTAAATAAAGTGAGAAAAGACACGCAATTAAGATTCCACACAACCATGGCCTTACCAGCAATTTTTACAGAAGTGATACTTGAACATAAAAAAAAACAAAAACAAACAAACAAAGAATAAATTTCGAGGAGCAAAAATGCGCTTTTTACAGTCTGTAAAAGGTTGAACAAAAGAAGATCAGAAAATAGAATACAAAATATATGTTGACATATAACCCGAAAGGAAGAAGATCACAATTAGAAGACAAAAAAGGTAGGTAGGTAGAATCAAAAATATGAGATCGGAACAGGCAGGACCTAATCCGTGATGGAAGCAGATATTGTAGCAGCTGTTGAAATGGTACGAGGTGCGATCTGCAAATTTTCAGTCAGACTACGTAAACGGAACGCAATAGTTGAAATTTGAAAAAAAATTGAATTATTATTCCTAGAGATTTTATATTTTGAACATTTTCCCCCAGATTTTTTGTATTAATCAGCACAAACTTTTGCCTAAATAGGTGGGTTTTTAACTATTTTTAAAACATTAATTTTTATGACATTTAAAGCTTTTGTTATAAGCCTATCTCTTCCCATAAAAATTAACTTTTTCTGCCAATTTTGTTAAGTGTTCTATATAAAAGTTAGCATCGATTTTTAATTTTGACTGTTGAAAAATGTTTGAAAATAAGAATTCAAATGTATAATTTTTCGTATGCTGCAATAAATCAACGGTGCAACCAAAAGTATTTAATTCAATAAATAATGTCACTAGCCTTCAGAACCATAAGAGATATCATTTAATTATGAAAGATGCAAAATAAGTTTTATAAGAATATTTTCTAAGTAATAGCCAATAACACCTAAGAGAAACCTACAGTTCGCTTCTTCTTCTTCTTCTTCTTCTTCTTCTTCTTCTTCTTCTTCTCCTCCTCCTCCTCCTCCTCCTCCATCTCCTTTTCCTTCTTCGGAACACTATCAGTATTTGATATTTAGTGCAATTAATAAACTTTCCCATACAACAGGCATCTGGTGAATGATTGGCTTGATCTAGCTAGCCCAGGACTCAGGAGAAATTGTCTCTATCGACTGTGATAGCAAACACCGTGCATCTGGTCGATATTTGTACAGCGTTCGATCCTGGCCCAGACCGATGGATTTTTGGGCGTAGAAATCATAAGTATGAGTTCTTTCGGAAGGGAAATAAAGCCGTGAGTCCCGTGTCTTACATTTACGACACGATAAAGAACTTTAACCTGAAAAAAGAGGCCTCTGAGCAAAATTTGTTGGCCTTTTCACGCTCTGAATTGAATGGGACGCTAATGACCGGAGATGTTAAAGAGCATCCGTAAATAAACAGAATCAATTTCTGTCTAAGTCTTTATACTCTGAGTTTACTATGAGGTATTAAAAGAATAACAAAGAAACAAGAAAATCAAGGTAAACTTCTTTAATTGCTATTTGGTTTTCAGTAGCAAACCCTGATTTTATAACGAGTTTAAAGATATTCTAATTAGACCGTGAAAGAGGCGAAACATGTGCTCACTTTAAAGCCAGAAACAACACAGAATGACCTGGGAGAAGAAGTGGGGAACCTGTTTGGAGGGATCGTAGAGGTGGGCAGGCTAATAACTTAATACCTGGCAAACCAAAGGCCCCCTATATCTTCATTTAATTTAACAAAAACCCAACGCTTTCATAAAAAAAAGTGGTCTTGTGGAATTATAAGATAGATAAGGGCGTCTCGACCCAGATACAAGACTATCGCTGCCTTCTCATTTTCGTTCCATAAAAGAACTATTTCGTTACCATCCCAAGTTACTTAGAATGCAGTTCCCACTGCAGACACGGGAACAGGCTATAAATCGTGAAACTACTCTACTATTTAGAGATACTGTTAAAGAAGTCTTTATTATAGCAGCAACATTTCTCTTAAATTAAAGCAGTCTTAAAAAGCTTATCCTGTAAATCGAATGCTACGAAAGTTCTGCCTATACCTCTATCATTAACGCTATTTTACACGGGTCTTTCGAAACGTTTCATAAAAAATGTGTTCATTACAACTTTTTTCTGGAAAATATCCATTTGGTTCGCATGCAATTTCGTCATATTAGTTGTTGCTTTGGTTTATTTACGGACGCTCTTTAATCAGGTAATCAGGGTAAGGTTCTGTTCAGGGTGTGAAACGATCGATAAATTTTGCTCAGAGGCCTCTTCTTTCAGCCTTGAGGTTCTTTTACGTGCCGTAAATCTACGACGCGATACCCTGGGCTTTATAATCAGAATTTTTACTTAGCAATTAATCGACTCTGGCCGGAAACGAACCTACATCATCACCGCCACGAGTGGGGTTCGAATCCCCACCAGAACTGTCCTCCCTGACTGAGTTTTTTCCACGCTTTCCTCAGTCCTCATGAATAGCAAATGCCGGGGAGGTACCCTAAATTTAGGCCTGGAACGCTTGCTTCCTTCCTTTAAAAGTAGCATTTCGTTTTGTGGGACGATGCTTGTGAAACAGGTGTTAATATCAATAGATAAATATTAATCACGTTCCTCGTTTCAAAGAAATAATTCGTGCATTTGTCACTAGGACGAGCAGAAGGGAAAAGTTATTTATATTATGGATAATGTTACTAATATCGCAGCGGAGGTAATTAATGGCTTAAAAATCGTATTTTGGAAGAGGGTAAATTACAAATTAAATTGACATTTACTATTTTATATTTATATATGATTGTATTAAAATGCTCATTTAGCAGCATCGAAAGTCTAATTGCAAAGCACTTAGGTATGGTTGTTATTACTTTTAGCGAATTCCGAAAGAATGTAAGCTATTGCGGGTGTATCCAAAAAGAATTTTGAAAAAAAAAAAAAAGCAGTCTTCAAATCTTCATCTCTCCTTCCTACAAGGCACCGAAAATGACTGAAAAAATTATATATAAATGATATTTTTGCTTTTACTCAACAAAATTCTGCATATATTCATCAATTAACAAAGGATTCTTCAATTTCGTTAACCAGCAAAATTGCACCATTGGAGGTGGGGTTTAACCTAAAGCAAAAATTTTAAAAATAAATTAAAATCGCTCTAGCGACCACAATATTTTTTTTTCAAGACCTAAAGAGAAATATACGAAAGCAGAAAATAGATTTTTGTAGCCTAGTGCATTTACAGCTTCCACGATGTCATCACGAACATATCAATGTCAGAAGTGGATCGAATGTTGGAGGAAAACGTACGGAAGTACATCATCAAAACTAAGGGGAGTCAAATTGACCAAACACATCTAAGAAAAATGCTCTCGTGGAGCTTGGGGAGGAAATGACACAAAAACCCCAATGCTAGAGGGGTTGGCTGGATGGAGGAGAGTGGCATTATTACGTGTCAAGTGAAGAAAATATCGCAGTAACTTGCCCAGTTTATCTCTCGTGTGTACTGCTTCAAGTTTACAGGCTATGGGGGGTCGATAAGAGAATTGCCAGCATTGTATAGGTCACCAAACATGGCTGAGCGAAGAGTAAGTTGTTTATTTCTGTCTAAACTCAACAGGCCTGCCTTCGCTGTACAAACAGTTTTGGAAATTACAGCTTTCCGTGAGAAACTAAAACTGCGTGTGTAGTTTCAAATGTTCCTTAACTTACCAGCAGTGTTTCCCAAAAGGGTGGTCCCCGAAATTATGCAAGGTTTTCGCCAAATTATTTCCATAATGACTGCTTTTGAGTTCATTATTATTATTATTATTATTATTATTATTATTATTATTATTATTATTATTATTATTATTCATGTTTAACGCCTGTTTTAATTACTAAGGCACCACAGGCGGTGGACATTGGTAATACATGATATGAAATGATAAATTGGGACTTTTTTTTTTAATGAAGGAAACGTTTCACCTAAGTTTAGGGTACCAATCCGGCATTTGCCATTTATGAGGACAGAGGAACAACTGGAGAAAACCTCAATCAGGAAGGACAGTCCTGCGGATCGAACCCCAGATCTCCCGCTCACGAGTCCGTGCCTTAACGACCTCGACCACCTGTGGCAGTTATTTATTATTATTGTTGTTGTTATTATTATTATTATTATTATTATTATTATTATTATTATTATTATTATTATTATTATTATTATTATTATAGCCCGGAAGTTACACCAAATGCCTTTTATCTGGATGTATATTTTTAAGAGTGAGATAGAAGTGAACATTTTTCAATACATTTGGGGTCGGTAGGGGCAGTTTTTATTTAGAATTCAGTTTTAAACCCCCCCCCCCTTTTGGCCTGTTTTGGATCGTTATGGATTTTATATGAATTATTTACACATTTAAAAAGTACATAAAGAATACATAGAATTGAAAAAAGACCAAATTAAATGGCATGTTTACCTTATAAATATCATACATGTTATTTTTTTTCAAGCAGTCAAAAACATTCTCCTCAGCCCATTCGCTTAAGCTCTTTAAACAGTAGAGCCTTCATTAGCGACACGTGCAGTGACACAAACAATAGATAGTGGAGTGTAGAAAACCTCGATCTTGTACACAAAATGCAATTGTATGACCAAAAAATTGGTGTTTAGTGTGCTGTAAATGCTTACACAATTATAGGGGATATATTTTTTTAATATACAGTGAATCATACTCACACCATTCCTTGAGGAAATTGAGCAAATTTTGGTCATCAGTAGAGAACTGTGAGCAACACTGTATGGGGAACTTTAAAAAACTAAAGTATACAGGAATAACCCGCGTACGTTGGTAGAACCGAAAGACAACATAAGAATTTTTTAATGGTGTTTAACACCCGTTTTTATTACTGAAGCACCACAGGCAGTGTATACTGATGATATCCGAGATGAAATGATATATTGGGAAAGAATTTTTAAAAAAAGAAAACGTTCCAGGTCATTTGCCATTTATGAGGATTGAGAAAAACCTGGAAAAGTCCTCTGTCAGGAAGAATGGTCCTGGCGGGACTCGAACCTCAGACCTCCCGCTCACGAGTACGGCCTTAACGATCTCGGCCACCCTGGCGGAATTTCAAAAGTAGAATTAAAGAGTATTAATGCAAATTTTCTTAAAAGTGTCAGGGATGTGGGGGGAAGGCACAAGGATGTTCTTTCCAACATCTTCTATGACGAAGGTAAGTGGTTATTGCAGTTATTGCGTATGAGAAGTCTATGCGTTTGAATTTAAAGGGCTACGAACCAAAGGGACTTGCCGACAAAAAGCGTACTTCACGCTGCCAAACAACTTCCTGTAAAGCCGGCCACGCGTCCAAACGAGGGCTCTGTACTTCAGATACGAGATATGGAGTTTGGCTAAAATAAATGCATTTAAGAGTTCGTAATGAACTAAACAAATAAATAAGTCACATTTTTTCGTGTGTACGAGACCTGCCAGCTTAGATGTACTTTGGCTTTTATCTGCACTGAGAGAACATGACAGCAACTTCTGACGGATGATTTGATAAGAGCATCTTCAGATGGGGCGGAGATTGACATCGCTTATCATGTGCCACGCCAAATCGTCAACGTAACAGAAATCATCTCCCAGTAGTCTGAGAAGGGTGAGTTTGAGGGGTTGTATTTGGAAAAAGGGGAGTGTGGATACTTCTGTCTCTCTTATCGTGCCTGCATGAGCTATACAACAGGTTAACATTGCACTAGCTTAGTTAGCTTTGGTTATAGAAGTAGAACGAGTTTCTAAAATATTGGCTTCACTGCACAGTATTTAAAATTTACACGAAATATTATCAGGTTGTCTCATAAGAAATTAATATCGTTTGTTTAACCTTAAGCGTTTTAAAAATGAAGAATTTAACTTTAAACTTTTGGATCAAGACTGACATTTGAACCACGATCTTCAGCTCACGCTTTAACCAGCTGAGCTATCGTGTCGTCCTGCAAGCCGGGAACCTCGAAATTCTCTCACGTGATTCCTGACCGTCATGGGTGGCCGAGGTCATTTAGGCGTGGACTCGTGAGCGGGAGGTTTCGGATTAGATTCGCACCATGCAGGTTTTATTAATAATCACTATTTATATCTGGGTTAGGCGCTAATTTTAACTTTGGTTTAAAAAAGTATTGTATCGTCTACTTTAAGACAATTAGGGTTAATAATAGGAATTTTCTTTTTAGCTATGACTTAAAAAAGTATTGCTTTGTTTACTTTAGGACAATTAGGGTGAATAATAGGAAGTTTCTTTTTAGATATGACTTAAAAAAAATATTGCTTTGTTTACTTTAGGACAATTAGGATGAATAATAGGAAGTTTCTTTCTGGGTGTTTTCATTTAGCTAATTCATAATGTATGTAATTTTCAAGATATTCGTTTCATAGGGGGATTATCTATTTTATTCGCTTAACATCTTGTGTTTTATGGTTTCTAACTTTGCACCGTGTGGAATGTTTTTTTTTTTTTTTTTTTTTTTTTTTTTTGGTATTATAAGTTGTTTCATTGAGAAATTTAAATATGTTTATTTTATGTATTTTTTATTCTTTTTTGACTATATCATAGTTATATTTTATTACATGTTTTCAGGGGTTTTTAATTTATTATCTTCAAACTAAATGAAGGTACTATTTATATATTGTATGGGATATCGGGTTTAATGTTTATGTCAGTATTTGGGCTAGTATGTTAAATTGATACTTTTTAGCTCCTTATATTTATTTATTTATTGTGTCAGATACAACATAATAATACAGTCTGGTTCAATCCAAGCTCTACACCAGGCCAATATTGAATCTTATACAAACAAATTGGTAAATAATATTTTTAACAACCAAATTACCTCAGACAAAGCCACTGAAACACAAATTAGTACAATAATATACAAACACACTGGTAAATAATTTTAACATACATATTACCCTTAACAGATCCAATCCGAATCAAAAACCCTCTCTCTTGACAGGCCATATTCCAACTATTCTTAATTATAAACAAATATTGCCCCAAATTCCTAAAATTGACTTTGATGGCCAACCATTTTCTTAGCTGCAACTAAATTATTTAACTTCACCATTTCCCATTTATCAGTTGTCACCATTCTCTAGTCCCTCAGCATTCAAACTGGATATGCTCTACATTTCCGCATGTAAGACAAAACCATGCTCATCACTAATCCTAAAACAATGTCGTTTCCTCTTATTCCTGTTTATTGCATTTGCTAATATATTATCTCCTAAAGAAACATTAAAGAACTGTCAAACTTTGTTTCCAGAAACCTCTCTCCAAATCACCTCTTCTTAGCCTTAGATCCCCCATTCCATTCCTCCTTAACTCTTCTCCAAATTACCTATCCCAGACTCTTGGAACATTAAACATTCTTTCAATAAGAAGGTTTGCAATATCTGTTGTACCCTGAACTAATATTTTAACACTCTCTCCATCACACACCCTCTCACCCAACCATCTCCATTTCCAAGAGTGCTCCGACATTTGCAGTATTTTTGGGGATTCCCAATACAAAAACTACTAAGTACCCTATTTAACCATTTCCAGCTTGTAGGTCTTGCTGATGTAGTGGTAACCATACTTGCTTTCTAAACCCAAAATCACTGGTTTGGTTCCGGGCTGGATTGATGGATTTTTTCGGGTGTAAAAATCCTAAGTATGGCTTCCTTCGGAAGGGAAGTAAAGCCGTGGGCCCCGTGTCGTACATTTACGGCACGATAAAGAACCTCAAGCCTGAAAGAAGAGGCCTCTGAGCAAAATTTGTCGGCCGTTTCACGCTCCGATTTGAATGGGACGCTGATGATCTGAGATGTTAAAGAGCGTCCATAAATAAAAGGAAACCAACAAAAACATTTCCAGCTTTTATCCATCCCCCATTTTTCAATGCCATATGCCCACCTAAACTCCACTACTGTCCTATATAATCTCTCCAACCAGATTATCGATTAATTCCTTATATGACTTGTTTACCGTCCTCCCTGAGTCCCACCAGGTCGTTAAATCGCGGACTCGTGAGCGGGAAGTCTGGGTTCGAATACCGCCAGGTCCGTCCTCCCTGACTGAGGTTTTTTCAGGTTTTCCTCAGTCCTCATAAATGGCAAATGCCGGGGAGGTACCCTAAACTTAGGCCTGGAACGATTCCTTCCTTAAAATAAACCCTTTCCCAATATATCATTTCACCTCATGTATCATCAGTGTCCATCGCCTGTGGTGCCTCTGTAGCAAAAACGGGCGTTAAACACTATGCATTCATTCCCTGAGTGCCCCCCTCCTCAGGTTTTCCTTAGTCCTCATAAATAGCAAATACCTGGGAGGAACTCTGAACTTAAGCCTGGAACGTTCCTTCCTTCCTTAATTACCCCCTCTCAAAATTATAATTTTATCTCATTTATCATCAGTGTCCACTGCCTATGATGCCCCAGTAGTAAAACAGACGTTCCTTGAACACCATTAAAAAGTGTGCTATACCCCGGAGACCTCCCTAAGGTTTCTCTACTATGAGATGTTTAATCCTTAAGAAGCGACTATAATGCTACGAGTATTTATGATGCAGGTTTTTAGTTTGACCACCAACTATGTGGGTGTAGTTAAGGCTTAAGATCTATGGTTCATTCTGGCAGTGATTCGAATTTTTAAAATTATTCATTTTTAATTTATATTCTACATATGACTAGTGTGATTTATATATATATATATATATATATGTAATTTAAATATTTTATACGTATGAGCCTGATTTGATAATACGCAAAATTTGCTGACACTGTATGCGGGCTTATATTTTCTATAGCATAAAATTTACACATTTATAAATGTTGCATAGAAACCAATATTAAAACGGAAAAACCATCCTGCGGTTCGCTTTGAAAGTAAGCCTGGCTGTTATTGCGTACTCGAGAACCAGGTGAAATTTATTTTAAAGTAATTTTGCAACTCTGACAACTACTAATACCTATTTGGAAGACAAAGGCAGAGATTTCTGACATTTCTGCTTTTAGAGCTAGTTTGCCACAATCGGAAGGCACCATGCCTTTGTACACCTGCAGGCACTACCATTGTAAGGCGTACCTGGGTTGACAGAAGCTTTAAATGCACCAATGTTTAACTTACTCTCACTGGCACTTGTTGAAATTCTCCCTCTGCTCCAAGTACAGCGGTTCCTCCTGACATTTACAAATTCTCACGCTGAGCTGATACAAGCTCTTCACTTGCTATACTTGCTTATTAAACTCCATAGCCTTATTGCTTTGTTTAGAGCCTATTCTGCCCTTATAACGCTTGTCATCATGTTCTATCCTAATAAACTACCTACTAATAGAATATTTACTTATCTAAAGACAATCTGCAACCTAACCTAAACTACAAACCTATTTACTACTTCTTATATTATAGACAAATACTATATTATAGTCCCCATTAACTATTAAATACACTGAAATAAAAATATATAACCTATAATGTCTATTTAGCAACACAACTCTCGCAAACACAGCTCAACAGAACAGCAAACACCGCCACAAACATCTGTTTACCTGCAAAACGCGCTTTATATAACTCTTTTGTTGTCAGTTTAGCCAACACAGTCTTCTAGACAAGAAAACATTTTTTCTTTGCTTACCCGCTAATTTCAAACGCTACAAGTGAAGTAAATCCTGTTCCGGCTACAGGACAATGCCGCAACGCACTAATGCCGACCGAGGAATACAATCCGCTTAAAAATTACGCGTTACTGAATGCAGTTTTTCAATAAATAAAACACACAAACAGCTTTTAGAGAGCGCACTACTGAATCCCCAATATAGTTACGTGAAAATTGAATACACTTCTGCCAACCATGAGAAAATAATACAGTTGAATTTTTCTTCAGAATTATGGATTTTTTTTTAATTGGTTTATTTACGAACGCTCTTTAACATCTCAGGTCATCAGCGTCCCATTCAACTCAGGGCGTGAAAAGGCCGACAGATTTTGCTCAGAGATCTCTCTTTCAGGCTTGAGGTTCTTTTTCGTGCTGTAAATGTACAACAAGGGACCCGCGGCTTTACTTCTCTTCCGAAGGAAGCCATACTTAGGAGTTTTACGCCCGAAAAAAATCAATCGGTCCTGGCCGGGTTCGAACCCGCGATCTTGTGTTTGGAAGGCCAGTATGGTAACCACTACACCACCAGGACCGATCAGAACTATGGAAAAAGACGGAAGTAGATACACTATTATGAACTTCAAACAAAATATCAGTCTATAAAGAACGTATAAATATATTGGTAGAGGAAAATCTGTTATTTGCGCCATTTTTTCATTTATTCGTGTCTTCCTTTTACCTAATACCAACCTCTTTCCCATATTTATCCTCGTGTCCACGCTGGAAGCTTTGTTGTATGTGTCTTGCTACTATTTGATTGAGACAGACGTTCTTGTTTCTGGTGTGGTCGCTTCTGTTACTGTTCTCTACTGGGAGAGAGGGCTCAGGAATCATTGAGGTAACACATGGTTTGGTAATTGTTAATACTTCTCTCCGTAGTCCTACCCAGTGACCATGGTATTATGAAGAGTTATAACCATTTACTTCGTAGTATTGTAAAAGCTTCATGCAGTTTTAAGTTTCTGGTTTGTTCCAATGTACTAAGAACCTGTGTACTATATATTAGCGAATTCCGAAGGAATGTTAGCTATTGCGGTTGTATATCCATGAAAATATTTTTAAAAATATCTTCAAATGTCTTATATTGGGTACCAATAATGAAAATGTATTAAAAAAAAACCCAAAAAAAAACGGGTTTTATGTATACATATACATAAGTGTGTGTATCTATTAGCGTTCCAGGGGCCGCAACTTTTGTTTTTTTTCTTAACGAAACTTGGTATATATTAATAAAATAAAATAAAAAAATAGTTCCTGAGAATTAGGGAAATCGGATATTAAGGCGTAGTATATACGTGAAAACCGAACTTTTAAAAGCGCTCTAGTGTTTAATTTGCTCTCAATTATTTCTAAATAAAAGGAAAAATAAATTCATATTAAGTGTATTTATAACGATGCATTTTATATTTAACAAAGACATCGCCGTGTAGATAGCAAATATGAAATATTAATCTAATATGTGTATGAGAATTATATTTGTATGTAAGAGCGCTCTGTAATAACCTTCAGAAAACGTTTACGTTACATGTTTTTACTACATTAACATTTAAATTAAATTTCAAAGCCACTGAAAATCGATGTAACTCTCGATTGTTTTTATTAATGCTTCATATATTGTAATTTTTTTAAATAGTAAGATGTTTTTGTTTTATTGAAACATATGAACATCTTAAATACTCCATATAACTCGAAACTCTGTTATTTTTCTTTATTTTAGTGAATGTAAAGATGATATCAAGGGCTCAGTTTATAAATATGGTTACATTTAAAATGTTAAAATACCTATATAGAATAGCTTTGTCTGTTAATGGGCATATGTTTCATTTAATTAAGAGTATATCATTAATTTTCATGGTTTATTCTCAATAACAATATGAAGAATAAATCTAAAATTGCAAATTCTTTTTGTAATACTTACAGAGTGTAAGAAATCTAATTTTGTTCTGTTTACTTTTGAAAATAGTAGCAATTTTACTATAGACACTTATTTTCAAGTGATTTTGGAGGGGAAAATGTGACAAACCTAGTTAAGTAATGTATTATCGTTCAGTTTCTTTTTCGGTTAACTTTAGAGTTTGTCACGCCAATTAGCACACTATTCTTTTTTAAAGTTGCTCTATTTGCTGCAGGATTCGCTTAGTTTACGCAGCTCCTGCGTGAAGGACTTTTATTCCATGATATTATAACAGCAGGCTAACACTAAAACTCTTTTAAAATTCTTTAAATCAGGATTCTACAAAGTGTTTTGTCTGATAATTAATTTCATGTCGAGTTATAAATACTTTGCGACAAGGGGGGGGGGCAAGTTGTATGTTTATGGATAAAAAAGCTACCTAAATAGATATTTGATTAACTACGTATTATTAATACCACACGCCTTTAAACAATAGAACGACCAGAGACCCGATAGAGGAACATGGTCTCACAAACAGCGGCAATGAAAGTGCTAGTACATCCACCATACACCCCAGACACGTACCCTACGATAAGTGAGAGATAAACTACTTTGACTTCGATTTTAACTTTATAAGTGCTTTTTGAAATAGGTGAAATTTATTGGAAACTGTTTCAAACTTTGACATACCTCTCGTGAAGATACAACTTTGCAATTTTATTATTAGTTAATAAACGAAATAAACATTTGCGTTAGTATTAGGAACTTACCGGGCAGAAGACCAGTCCATGGACGCGGCGTGATCTTCACTTTTCACCTCATAGCGATGCTACTGCCAACTTCTGAAACAAAAACATTCAATAAGTGTTGTAAATTAAAGCACTTGTTAATTGCATATTATTGGCATTTACAATTACTTTCTATCTCCCCTATATACGACGAGCGTTCGGAAATTATTTACAGCAGTAATTATTTACTATGTAATACTTTGCCATATCTCAATATACTATCAATTAACTCAATGTATCATTGCAATCATCTTTGATTATGGCGTCCAAAAACGATTGTTTGGGAGTACTATGCACCACTCGTGGACATCTTCCTGAATTTCCTTGTTATTGTGAAATATTTTACTTCGCAGCGGGTATGTTTTTAAATAAGTATAAATCAGACAGAGCGAGATCCGGTGAATATGGTGGGTGCGGACAAAAATGACCTCAGCCATGCGAGCTGTGTGGTCGTAGTGTTGCTAGGGATTGTCATGTTGGAGCAACACTCCCTTCGTCGTTGCAGTGTCCTGCGTCCAAGGGTCTTCACATACACCTCGCTGTGATTTGCTTGAGGAAGTCAGTTTACCAACCTTTCCAAAAAAAAAAAAATGATCTTCATTACGCATTTCCCGTGGAGAATTCAAATCCTTTTGTCGTCGTGTGCCAATGCCGAGCTCTATGCAATACAATGTGCGCACTCTTTTTAATGTTCAAATTCTATGTGCAGGGTTAAGCGGCCGAGGTCTGTCTGATAGTCCAGTTTATCAAACGTTATCCGCTTTCAGCCTTAATTAATTCTGACACAAGCGCAACATTCCTGGGAGACCCTACGTTGACCCCTATCGCTGGCGAGCCCAATGACCCACTTGTTCTGTGCAGGAGATTCTTGACCACACACCGTAGAACGTCTATGAATTTCAGCAATTTTGACGCCTTCCTATGCAGTCCATCATTGTCAATGATACTCGCCTCTCATCTTGTCCACGCCTTTCTCTATTTGACAACAAATGAACACTACACTCCCTCCTTTACAATTGAACGTACCCATAAACTGCGCAACATTAACAAAACACCGACACTGTAAATCATTTCTAAACGCTTTTCGTACATATTAAAAACTTGCACAAAGAATTAAAAAGCATTCTTTGTAAGATTTACTATTTTATAAATAAACCGAACTTTAGTATACATTATTTTTGCGCAAATCTAAATGTCGTTATACTATTTTTTTTTTAAGCAGTGGACGTTTTATTGGACTAATTTTAGAATGCATTCAAATAAATGCAATTATCGCTTGAGCCTTACGGCCGTACATGCTAATGTCGTCCTTATAACAATCAAAAAGTCATACACATACATTTTATTTAATAGTGTTTATCGCCCGTTTTTACTACCGAGGCACCAAAGACGGTGGACACTGATGATACATGAGATGAAATGATACCTTGGGAAAGGATTTTTATTTTTACAGAAGGAAACGTTCCAGGCCTAAGTTTAGGGCACTTCCTCGGCATTTGCCATTTATCAGGACTGAGGAAAACCTGGAAAAAACCTCAGTCAGGGAGGACGGTCCTGGCGGGATTGAACCCCAGACCTCCCGATCACGACCTCGGCATGCCCATGGGGGTGACACAAACAGACACACAATTATATATACAAATCTACATGCATACATACAAATAATTTGATATATTTACATTTTCTATTAATAATTTTGTATACAAATACATAAACAAGAATGGGACCCTTATTTTCGAGCCCCTCCTTTCCATTTACTCACCCCCTCTCCACTATAGCCATTAATCTTCTTTGTCGGGTCTTCTCTAGAAATATTCCCAAACTGTGTGAGTATCTCGCATGCACCAACACTTCCCGGCAAATGTTCAAATTTCTATTGTAATTCAGAAATTGCGGTAAAAATGCTCATTTCTTGAAATCTCCGTTTCCCTGCATTCTGCCAAAATATGCCACCAGGTATCGCTTTCTGCGCACAATGGGCAAATTATTTTCCCGAGAGCATTAACTTGCTTTGTTTCCTTTCCAAGCCCCTAATACCGCCACGGGTGGCCGAGGGCATTAAGGCGCGGACTCATGTGCGGGGTCCGGGGTTGGAATCCCGCTAGGACCATCCTCCCTGACTGGAGTTTTTTCCAGGTTTTCTTCACTTCTCATATATGGCAAATGCCGGGAAGGTACCCTAAACTTAGGTCTGGAACTTTTCCTCCCTTAAAAATAAATCATTTCCTAATATATCATTTCATCTCATGTATCATCAGTGTCTGTGGTGCCTCTGCAGTAAAAACGGGCATTAAATATTATTTATTTATTCATTCCAAGCCCCTAATCTGAACCATTAGATACCATTTCTTTCTTCCCTCCACAGATATCTAAATAATGTCCCCTCCCCCACTCCGGATCTATTTGAGCCTGCAGGTTAAGCGATACTTTTTCTGCGCATTGAGACTCAATATTTTGCCTCTGTTAACTGTTTTCCAACTATATCGTGTTATGTCCTCTCCCCTTAACCAAATATACCCCAATCTAGTAGGTCCTGGTGGTGTAGTGGTTTCCATACTGGCCTACTAAACCCAAGATCGCGGGTTCGAACCCAGCCAGGCCCGATGGATTTTTCGGGTGTAAAAATCCTAAGTATGGCTTCCTTCGGAAGGGAAGTAAAGCCGTGGGTCCCGTATCGTACATTTACGGCACGAAAAAGAATCTCAAGCATGAAAGAGAGGCCTCTGAGCAAAATTTGTAGGCCGTTTCACGCCCTGAGTTGAATGGGACGCTGATGACCTGAGCTGTTAAAGAGCGTCCATAAATAAACCAATCAATCAATCAAACCCCAATCTAATTTTGTGTAAGCATTTCCTTGTTTTAATGTTATAAATATACTGTCGAGGTTATTTAAGTTACTGTATTTTCACAATTTTCCGTTTTTTTTTTTTTTTGAAACTATAATCACCTATGAACAGCTTCTAACTTGGTCGCGTGAAACGCACTGTGTATGGAGCAGTTCAGTTGGCAAGTCATTTATGTAATAAACTAGTTGGAAAAGGGAGTGCGTTTCAAATATGCGCTGCAGATTTAAAACAGAACGACACGACACTCAGTGAATAACGGCACTAAATCATCGAAAAGCGTGATTGACGACTTTTAATTTGAAACAGGATAATCGCATTGTGCCGGCCGATCCCGGCCAGCCAATCCGATTATACGTGCACATCCGATAAGCGAGCAGACTCCTGCCGACTGTCTGCGAAACGAAAAAGAACTCAGCGTTAAATATTATTCCATTTGCATTTGTTACAATATTTATAAATGGTTTGCGGCTTTGTCCTTTATCCTAAAACGAGAGTTTATTCGCCCAATGGACAGTTATTTTAGAGGTAACAAACGAAGGAAAATTATTTAAAACCCGTCTCCACTGTTATCTGCAGTGATAAAGAAACCAAGAAAAAAAAGCTTATACATTTGTGTAACGTGGTAGACATTGGGGTTTTTAATCACTTTTTCTACAAATACAATAAAAACTCTACATATACCTAAGACAGCAAAGACCGCCATGGGTGGCAGATGCCGTTAAGGCGCGGGCTCGTGAGCGGAAGGTCTGGGGTTCGAATCTCGTCAAGACCGTCCTCCCTGACTGGGTTTTTTCCCCCCAGATTTTCCTCAGTCCTCAAAAAATGAAAATGTCGGGGAGATATTCTAAAATTAGGTCTGGAACGTTTCCTTCCTTAAAAAACATCCTTTCCCAACATGGCATTTCGTGTTCAACGCCTATGGTGCCTCAGTAGTAAAAACGGGTGTTAAACACCATTAAAAATAGCTTCTTCTCATTTTGTACTGTGTGTAATCATTTGGGTCTTTCGTGTCTAGATATTTCTGGTGACACTGTTTTTTGTCTTGATTGATTTTGCTAAACTCTCCATGTACCTCTTTAATTTTATGTTGTTTTTTTTTCCCTTGAAACTGATACCAAGTACTTCTGAAGCTACTTTCAGAACAATTTTTTTATATTTAACCAGTCTTTATTTATGTCCACTTTTGCTTGATCCCCAAAATATGATTCATATATGAATTGATAAAAAGTTACATTTATTTAACAAAAAGTGATATACAAATATTAAATAAAGTATAATTTAATACAAGTAAGGTACATAACCTTTAAAACTTTAAAATAAAAGTTAGACTCAACGATTAACCAAAAATCTACGATGGGAATAAATCGGTCTTGATGGTCTAGTGGTAACCAAGGACGAGGGCTGAATGATAGCCAGAGTCTTAGAGTGTAAAACTTCTTAGTACGGCTTCCTTTAATCCCTTGTACATTTACGGCACGTAAAATAACCTTAAGCCTGAACAATAGGTATCTGAGCAAAGTTGACCTAACCTAAACAACGAAAAAAGGAAATATACTAACTTAAATATAACTGTGACATAGCGAAGTGAAGCGTATGAAACAAAGATATGAGAGTGTCAGGGCGCAAGGTGTTGCGACCATCTCGAGGGCGAGATGGAATCAATCGTGTCAGGACAGCAGATGTGAACTGCGCCCGAATACGAGGCTGCGTGGTATTTATTCATTTGCATATAAACCAATAACGCAAAAACACAATGCGCTTACGGCAGCGTGAAACAAAACCCCCCTTCCATCAGATTATAAAATTAACTTTTACATTTCAAATAGCGGGGTCTGCATTGGCAATCCGATCAACTTCATCCAACTGCCAATAACAACAGCTGATTAATTTGCTGCCAAAGATATCTGCTTTCAGAGGAAACCATCGGCATCAAAACGTGTGGGTGTAGTAACCGTTCTTGTTAACTGTGGTGTAAGAAAATATAATATCACATTAATGATTTTTTTAGCTCGCATCATCATATAAAGGACTAGTTTCTTCATAAGTACAATATTAAAACACAAAAAGGAAGAAAAAATCTATTTTAGAGTGAGTGTTTATTGCGCTTTCTTTATACACATATTTGAACAATACCATTAGCATATCTTTGCACCGCACATGGCATTTAGCATTCATATATAAACAGAATAAATAAATAAACTTACACTTAAGATAAAATTTATTAAATATACATACACACACACTGTACATACACATTCGCTTTCTCGCACACATACACACCCACACATTATATTTAAACTCAAAAAGAGCGCTCACCCACTTTAAATTCCATCTATTTTGCAAAGGAAAGAATCAAGCTTTGCCCAGTTATCATGTTAAACACATCCCAACATGCTAACCTATCCCTATTCCACATAGCAAACTTAGCTCCAGTGCAGTCAATCTCCGCTGTTCGGTACCTGAGCATTTTTTTTTTCTGTATGCACAAAAAGTCTCAACTGTAATTTTGCTGGCTTTCCATGCTGCCAATTTAATCAATCGATCTATTTGGAAAGCTCATAGAATATATTCCATCTGATTTTGATCTAGTTACCTAAGCTGATGTTTTATCTGTGTATTTGATTTCTGTGCTATGTTGGTTGATATTCTTAAGTTTTTGTTGTACCTTCTTACACATTGAATGTCGGTCCTGGTGGTGTAGTGGTAAACATTTTTGGCTCCTGAACCCAAGGTTGCTGGTTTAATCCTGGCCAAGATCGATTTTCCGGGCATAAAAAGTATGACTTCCTTTGGAAGGGAAGTAAAGTCGTGAGTCCTGTGTCGTAGATTTGCGGCACGAAAAATAACCTCAGGCCTAAAAGAAAAAAAGTGTCGGCCCTAAATTGAATGGAACACTGATGACCTGAGATGTTAAAGATGGTTCGTAAATTAAAAAAAAAAAAAAAAAAAAAATGCACATTGAAATTGCCAGCATTAAGGGGAAAAAAAACTGGTGTTTCATAAAACACGTTCGTGATTTCCAAAGTTTTGTGCTGTTTGTTTGTCAAAAGTGTGTGACCCATTTTTCTTTGTGCAGAAAACTATTACCGGTCCAATGTACCTGGACATGCTTCCACAGCGGTTAATACCACAATTATATGCACACAATCAGGACTTTATTTGTCAACAAGATGGAGCTTCACCTCATGTTCATAATGACCTTGAGCAACTCGCTGCTGAAATTCCTCGTCGTTGGATCGTGCGTATTGCTTGAGATGATTCTCCTCATCTTCTGTGGTTTTCATGATTACCTGAACTAACACATTATTATTATTATTATTATTATTATTATTATTATTTTTTTTTCTCCCCCTTATTGGACAATTTCAAAGATCGCGTGTTCAGCGGCGAGAGAGAATCACGGGCACCGTCAGATGTTGAGACGTGTGTGGCAAATGCTTGACTACAGGATTGATGTCTGCCTCGTCACTAACGGAGGAACACCTGTAATATATACACAAAACTTGGAAAGATATTTGCTGATATAAACGTTTCCAGTAAGGGTCTGTAAGGTTACTGTTCTATCGGCCCTCGAAACCAGGGAAAAACTTTAGAATTACTCTATATCTTTAATTGTAAAAAGGAAGGTATTAGCATGAACGACCTTATTCCCCATGTAACAGTAATGCTTACATTTGTATACTTGTAAACCTGCCACAGTAAAAGTCCAATATTACACTAGAATACTAAACATAAAAGACCAATATAGCGCATAAGGAGATCATTTGCCAGCAGGTTAAGATCAATGATTTAAGTTGAACTTGCTTCCGCACCCCTTTTATTCACCGAATTCGGTTCCCTCCGACTTCCATCTCTTGAAAGGACAGAGTCCCTGTGCTATGAATATTTATTTTGATGACCGCAAAAAAAAAAAATCATAGAATCAAGCATTTGAAAATTGTTAAACAATATGCCATATGCTTTTCTTCCGTTTCTCCTTATAATATTTTTTTTTTCCTTCCTGGTTCTTATTTTTTCTTGTTTTTTTTCATGTTTTACTACATTTTCTTTTCGTGTTCTTCTGCCTTTTTTTTTTCTTCTCCTAATTTATCCTCGCCCAACTAGAGTTCTTTTTCCAAATGAACAATTTTCTTCCAGGAAACTCTAAACGTAGCAAAAATATCACAACTTATTAAGGAATGATGAAAGATTTCATCCACCAGAGACAATTTTAGATACCTCCCAGTCAACCTGAACGAGAGTACTTAGCTGTAAGTGTTGCACTATTGGGAAAATACGTTAAGAATAAAATAATTTTAAAAACATAAATGAATGTTTCGTTTTTAGATTAACCACCTCTGGTGACTGCAAATTTACAAGAAAATCAAGGAGAATTCATAAGTTGGGCATAAAGTACATCAAATTGCTCAATGTGAAACACCAAGGCTTTGCGTCATCTAGAGGCCCTTTTTAACGTTTCAAGTGCATGTTTATCAGCCAGCAGAGTCAGTGACAACTCCCTTTAGAATTCCTTTTCCCTGCTGCCGCCCTTCCGCACCGCCTTCCTCTTAGCTATGAGTTATGCTCGCCAGGGCTTGTAGAACTTGGCAGCGAAAAGGGAGCGAGTCTATTAATTAACAAAATTAATTAAAAGAGAAGAGTTAAAGAGTCGTAAAACATAAGTCAGTAACACCACCCCGCCCTAACCTGTACCCTCATGAAAAAAGACCGATAATAGTAGTAAGTTTTAACCAATTTTCTTTTCCCCTTTCTTCGCCTTCCACAAAAACAACCCCTTCTGTGAAGAAGTATGTGCAATAAGGTCTTACCTAGGGCTAGCCAAAACTGGCAAACATTTACTAAAATGTAACATTAGACATGCCAGATAAAATAAGAGGTAAAGCGTGATGAGAAAAGAATAAGGCAAAGGAGGCATCTTAAGTACTTTGTAAAACCATGATTTGCTTTTTTGGTATGAATATTTAGTAAATAATGTTAAATATAGAGTGTCTGCCTAAAACACCAATAAAAATTACTGCAACTGTTAATAAAAATCTTATTTAATTGAAATACTATACAGGACAACTCAATATAACAACTAACTCTCGTGTGCACCTTATAATGGTTCATAGTTGTGCAAGTAGAAATGAGAATGGAATGTATTCATCGACACAGGCGGCGACTGGCACAGTCAAATCCACAGCGGATTGCGTTGAGTTGACATAGGCCAAAAATAATACGCTGTAATGATAATAATAAATAATAATATAAGTTAAAAATTTGTGTTCTTTAGCTCTTAACAGTCACCTATTATACATAAAGTTGGTACAGTAACGGAAGTATTTGACTTGGAATGTGAAAAGTTGCTGTAGAAGAAATTTTTATTCCACAATAACATACAGTCTGCCCTTAACAGCTGACTGTGTATTTCAAAGTCGCCCGACATTCTTGAAGCACTTGTTAACAATCAGGATGCGGTTTATCTGTAACATCTTCTATGGAGGAATTTCTACTAGCCGAAACTCATTTATTCTTGTCAGATGTTAGTGTCGTATCTTTACTGCCGGGATTGTTGTTGCCGCAAGTTTATTGGGAGAGGAAACAGCCCCCAAACAGTCGATAGGGCCGCACAGGTTTATGCATGTTCGATACAGGGGTGTGAAGGGCAAAGATCGTAAAATAACACAAGTGTGGCCGGAATTGAGCATCCGGTCTGTACAGTTTTCTGTCGACTCCGGGCAATTTGAATTGCTTCTGTAGGGGCTTTAACATTCTGTATTGACTCATCAGTTTGTGAAAGCTTTCTCTGAGAACCGCAGAAATATAAAAGGTGCAAACTTACAAAATACAGGGGTTAGTAAAAATTTTGTTATCTGCTTAAAACACAAATGATTAATACAGGGCTAGGGTCTCCGCAAGCGGGGGGGGGGGGAGGGGGCGGTTCATTGCTTTCTCATGTGGTCAGCTATTGTCCCTATAAGTGTATAATGTTTCTCATTTTACAAGCTGAACACAATTTAACTAGAAGGCTCAAGTACTGGGTCTGTTAAGTTGGTATCACTTTCACTATTGACTTCGGTTGTTTTCTTCCTGCAGCTCTTGCAGGTACTGCGGTTCCGTGCTACGCTGCTCCAGTGTGTCCCGGTTGCTTTCCTGAAGAAGTCTGCCCACCTCGTTCTCGGTCTCCCTCTTCCTCTCCTACCCCATGTAGTAGTTATATGTCCCCTTCTGCTGCTTGGTAGTCTTGCTACATGTCCGCCTCATTTCCACTTCAGGCTATTTGCACGTCGTTTAGTCCCGACATCTTTCTTAACTCCACAGATGATATTTTATCCATGAGGGATATCCCTAGTACTTTCTGCTGCATTTTACGTTGACAGATACCGCCACGGGCGCCCAAGATCGTTAAAGCGCGGACTCGTGAGCGGGAAGCTTGGAGTTCGAATCCCTCCAGGACCGTCCTCCCAGACTGAGATTTTTTCTAGGTTTTCCTCAGGCCTCATAACTAGCAAATACCGGGGAGGTACCCTAAACTTACGTTTCCTTCCTTAAAAAAAGTCCTTTCCCAATATACAATTATTTCATGTATCATCAGTGTTCACCGCCTGTGGTGCCTCAGTAGTAAAAAGGCGTTAAAAAAAACACACACACACACACACACAGAGGTTGACAGATGCTAATATTATTCTTTTCCACTTCTGTTAGGTTCCAAGTTTGGCTTCCATATAACAGTGTTGGGCAGCACGTCTAACGTCAGTTTTCGGCTCAAAGTGTTAACCATCAGTATGAATTTCAATGATCAGAATGCTCTCAGGAAATTCTTTTGTTGATTTCTTTGCCCATTTGATACTGGAATGCAATGACATTCTCTGTTACGTATTTCAGTGTTGTTGAGTTGATTCTAACGGCTGTTACTTGGCCGTTTGTCATGATCTGTGTGTTCTCCATGTTCACAGATAGACCGGCAGTTTTACTGTGTTTGTTAGATCTTGTAGCATTCTTTGAAGGCTCTTGGCTGATCTGGCAAATGGGATTATGTCGTTTCATGTTTAATGAAATTGGTACAAATTGAAATAAACGAAAAAAGATTTAACTTCGTCATGACCGGAGATGATTCTACAGTGTCCTCATTCCGGTACGCAATCGGAAATTGATTTTGCTAATGAGAAATTTCTGCGTAACAGATATGTCGCCTGCCGAGAGAAGTTGTGCCGCGCGGTCCATACTCATAGATCAGATTTTGTTGTTTCTTTCGTTATTCATATTATATACTCGACATGTCTGAACCCTTTTGAGACCCTCGCCACAATTCATTCTCCTATACATTGCAAATGACCACTAAATATAATGTTTCGGCCTCTTCATGGATTTAATTTCATATATAGCAGTACTTTTAAACGGATGGCTGAGTGACTTTATACGCACTTCCCACAGATACACCAACTTGCTGAGGTTATCATGTTTAGGCGTCTTTCGAGGAGAAGTTTCTAATCGACAGTTGATTTAATCAAGCGTTTCCTCTGTTAAAACCCGGTTTTTTGGTCTCTGCTTCTTGTCATAAAAGAAATTTTACGTTAGAACTCTGTTCACCCATGATGGAGGTTTACACACAGAGCTTTGTGGTTTGTTCTCAGGATCGAAATGATATAGTCACGTAACATTTCATAGTCCTCCACTTTGTTGAGAAAAAAGTCGATTCACAGCAGCATATTTTCATCATCTCTATTTTGCTGTAGGCGGAACTGAACATGTCTCAACTTGCACACCACTCAGTGGCGGGAAAGTAAATTACAACAATGAATCTATTATTACATGCACATTACGCATTAATATAGCGAAATTTCAGCGGCAGAAGTTATGCCTGTGAAAAAGAACGACTTTTCTTTATTAAACAGCTCCAATGTGACTATGAAGATGAACAGGCAATGTACGATCTAGCTGGCAACGGGGTGTAATTGGAGTTTCACAGATAAGATAAATACCATACCCCTAAAATATCCCGAGACCCTTCCGTTCCTTGTTACCACACTCACCCCCTTCCTGCCTAGTGTTAATTGGCTCGAGAGCGAAGATTGTCGACTTTTCAACCCTTGTTTCTTCAACCCTTTCCTTTACAATAGGGTTGGAAAGAAACTACTGGATTCAGGGTTGTCCAATGAGCCCACTGCACTTTTATTTTTTGCACTGCTTTCACTGGTAAAATATTAACAATTCTTTATCATCCTGTCTATATATGGACCGTCATTTATTACTTTTTAATTTTTTAATTTATTATAAATAGTAAATATTTATTTCATACCAATATAACAGTGTTTAACAAAGAGACGTAACACAATGCGAACAATGGCATCGATGTAAACACGCACTATTTCTTTTCAAAGTAGTCGCCTAACTGTTAATAGTCTTCCGGAACTAATCGTAGAACGCCATGCATTATTTAGTGATGCACCGTGGTACGCAACAACTTTTTCAGACTCTAAGTAATAACGTTTACTCATTGAGTTGGAAACATGCAAAGGTCCAAAGAGTCAGATCTGGGCTATACAGTGGATGGGTCATTAGTGTCACTCCGAATTCTTGCTGCAGAAATCCCATTGCTTTCAAAGCAATGTTTAGCAGCAGCAGTAGTAGTAGCAGTACCAGAAGAATTTTCACTTCAAATCAAACGTCACGGATAACTTAAGTCGTTAAGACGCGGACTCGTTTGTGGGAAATCTAGGGTTCGATTCCCACCAGGACCATCCTCACTGACTGAGATTTTTCCAGGTTATTCTTAGTCCTCATAAATGACAAATTACGTACTCTAAACCTAGGCCTACAATATTTCCTTCCTTTAAAAAAAGAATCCTTTTTCAGTTGATCATTTCACCTTATGTATCAACAGTGTCCACCGCCTGTGACGCCCCATAGTTAAAATGGGCGTTAAACACCATTTTAAAAAAGTTTAAAATCCAATACATTTGCAGTTATTGTACTCCAAGCACAAACACTTAAAAATGTGCGCGCGCACGTCCATATAAACATTTATATACAAAATTACATTTACACACTTGCAAACACACACCACACACATTTACTAATTTTGCATAAAAACATACCAAACTCTGGGCAAATAGATCCCAACATGCTAACCTATCCCTATTCAAGATGGGAAATTTAGCTTTAAGCGCAGTGGTCGGTCCTGGTGGTGTAGTGGTAATCTGAACCCAAGATCGCGGGTTAAATCCCGGTCAGAATCGATTATTTTTTTCGGGCGTAAAAATCCTAAGTAAGGCTTTCTTCGGAAGGGAAGAAAGTCGTGGGTCCGTGTCATACATTTACGGCACGAAAAGAGCCTTAAGACTGAAAGAAGGGGCCTCTGAGCAAAATTTGTCGGCCGTTTCACGCCCTGAATTGAATGGGACGCTGATGATCTGAAGTGTTAAAGAGCGTCCGTAAATAAAATAAATTAACAATTCAATAGCAGTGTTTTGCTACCTGGAAGTCTATTAACATATGATGCCAGTTTTCTTTATCCCCACAGACTGCACATATTCTCTGCCAAGCCTCATTTTAGTCGCTATCCATGGCCCCATTCTAATCCGTGCTAGATCAGATATCAAATCATGGTATATATATATAACAAAATATGGGGACACATGTTATATGAACATGAGTGTGGAAGTACTTTATTTTCTTGTTAGAGCCCTTTGTCTACAACTCCACTTACACGGTGTGATATGCAAGTTAGAATGCCCAGCATACCTGTCCGGCAATAACCCCACAACAGAACTGTAGCTTAATACGTAAAGCAGATAAATGTTCGCTTTTACCTCTGGTTAAACGAGGTGGGGTGTTCTAACTACTCTTAGTTTCTAGGTTCACCGTTGTTATGGTCGCTGTACCACGTTGTTCCCTTGTTATACCATTAACTTCATTGTCTGACATAGTACCGAGCACGTAGTGTCAGTTCTGTGTGTTTACGGATCTCTTTCCATACATACTAAAATGAGATATTCAAATGCATAGTTGACAGTGCTCATATGATCTATGGATTAGCCGAAGGTGTACAGAGTCTTAGTGCTGGTATCTTGCAAGGTTGCCAGATCAACACGAGATACTCCAGGGATATACCTGGGCATCAGAGAGTCCATATGACGGCAGGTTGACGGATGTATCCGTGCTAACAAAAGACATTGAACATGTCATATGATTTTCTATTTCCCATTGTTCTGTTTTTGAATATTGTGTTATGTGGTACAGTGTAGAAAAAGTTTCTAAGAAGGAAATAAAGTAGATCCATTTCATATCACATTTTTTATCCTATACATACAAGGAGCCTTCCTCGAAAGTTTCGACATACCTTTTTGTTATACCCTCTCTATTAACAAACACTTCTCTGCCCTATTTGGTTTTCAGTCCGTTGCCTAAACTAACTTATTTTTTTTCTCTGTATTCGACCTCTAAAGTTAGTTAATTTTCTAAGTCCTCCTAAGTCCAAACATAATAAGATTCCCTGTCCCTTTCTCCCACGACAATCCCATCGCAATGGTCTGTAAAATTTTTGCTTTTCCTTGCTCAATATCTTTTGATTCCAATTGTTAATCTGATGTTTATATCACAAAGTCCTTAAATTTGTATGATCCCCTTTTATAATGCGTAACCAGTGCTTAATTATTATAATTTTACATTTAATAGTGTATTTATAGCTTGGGGTATATTGGCAATTAAATAAGATGGAATTGTGTGTATTAGTTTTATACAAGCAGGCAGCATGACTCACGCCGTCACTCAAATTCAAGACACGTATCCACACTCGGGTTTACTTATAATGGGAGATTTTAATGCCAGAATTTCATGTGAAAACATTAACTATAGAACGTGTGGAAAATGACTATAGGAGAGCTTTGCGACACAATAAAAGCACAACACTAAACACGGACGAGGAGTTACTACCCGCTTGCGGCGCCTTTCACCCGGAAATTATTTACGGGAAATATGGGTCAGATATAGCGGGAGAGCTAATGTTTATAAATTTCAACCGTGGAATGGCATATTAGGTATTTAATTATTAAATATTGTTAATAATACGGAGGAGGTTGACATTGTAATGTGAGGGTAGGCGGTAGGTTCATAATTTCATGCGACAGTTTATGTTTGAACTAGTGGAAAAACTAGCTCTGCGCATGCGCATCTGGATGCGTTATCTTCAACAGGTTTTACGGACAGTCTAGTTTGGAAAATCAGAGAGAGGACGCTACAGCATCAGCTGCAGGATGGTCATCTTGACGACGGCCAACACGATTGCAGGTAATTATTATTATTTATGTTATTAAGATGATTTAGTTGTATTTAAGAGTTTTTGTGTTTTTAGGGATTTCCTCGATGCATTATTTCCTGTTTTTCATTTTAAATATTTGTTAGGGATGTTTATTAATATAAAAATAGCAGTGTCCGGTCGCGTGATGATGAGGTAATTCATTAATAGGCCAAGACCTCAGAGCAGATATTAGCTTTTATAAGGGTTTTAAAATTGTAAATAGAGTGGAATCGTGTCATTCACCTATATTGCTCATGCTAATAGTAAATAGTGTAAGGAAAATTAATGATATCTCTGTATCACCCTTTTTACGATACCGGTGGATCCCAGAGGGAATGGAGGAAGTTCTGGGAATGCTGCGCGACTCGGCAAGTTCATTTATTGGGGGGGGGGGGGCATAGAGGAAAAGGTGCAAATATTGTTGAAAGTCTGACAGAAAACATACAATTAACAAGCAGACATACGAAAATCAATAATAATAAAAAGTACTTAAATGCCATACCAAAATAAGATTGTATAACACAAAATGGAAACAAGCGAAGAAAGAAAAACTGAGGCAGAGCTTACAGAAGGGAAAGAGTATAGGAAAGGCATCTTTTCTAAGAAAAGAACATAAAGACACACTGGAAAGTGCCAAATCGAAATTGCAAAATAAATATGGCGGGAGGTTCTAAGAGCTGCAACCGACAGGAAGGATACGGTAAACATACGGAATTTGGTACGAAAAACAGGACAAACAAACATCGAACCCAAAGATTGTTTGCTATTTTAATATCGTCAATGGCGAAAACAGAGAGGAGCAGCGGGGGCGAATGTTTAACCCCCACCCGTGCCAATAATAGATCTCACCGCCATTTAGAAAAAAAACTGACACCTAGAAAATATTTTCTATCTCAAATCAACTCATTTTTAAGTCATTTTAGGGAATTTTTTTTTTTAAAAAAAGTATCTATGTTTATGTTGCATCCATTAATACATATTATCAACAGAACAAAGTAGAACTGAGTTGAAACCTTACTGCTGCCTACAAAGCTCTTTGAAATAACAGAGAGTTTGGGGAGATATTTTCCCTTTCTCGTCAAAGAAAAAAATCACCGGCTGTTAATACACGAACTGTTCTGCCTTTGTCAAAATGCTGGGGTATCTCTCAAAGGCAGCAACACACAAACAGGCCTGATGTGTAAAATGATACAATTTCATCCGCTTCATTTACACATTGGAATACAGAGTACAAAGGCATTATCTTGCAACTGACAGAATGCACTGCTTTCTGCCCATATGCACCTACCTGTTTACTGCGGCCGGTATGGAAGTTTTTTTTCACCTATATTATAATTACTCCATCTCGACGTGATCCTTCTAATTTGGAGATTGCGTTCGGAATACTTGAATAATCCATCCGGTGCAGGGGAGGAGGGCGTCGCCATTATCTCTAGTACTTGTTTGTTAATGGCCGAAGCGATTCGCTGTTGTTACACATGTGCTGAACAGGGGATTACTATAGGCAGATGCTTTTCCCAGAGAATGCAAACTTGTGCACTTTTGCCAATCTGCCTTGTGCTCTGCGCAAATCATCAAACATCAAAACCAGAATATGGTTTCACGTCATTTCTGTCAAAATGTGCTATATATAATCGAAAGAGAGATAAAAAAATTATAGAAAATGTCAAGGGTTTACAACAAAAATTGTATTCATTATTATTATTATTATTATTATTATTATTATTATTATTATTATTAATTTTTTTTTCTCATTATAGCTTAGAATATATTTCATTGATTTTCAATTTTTCTACCGTAATGTCACTTATACGTTTCACCCTGTTTGCTCAGAAGCCTGTTCTTTCAGACTTGAGGTTCTTTTTCGTGCCGTAAATGTACGAAACGGGACCCAAGGCTTTACTTCTCTTCCGAACAAAGCCATACTTAGGATTTTTAGGAGGCAAGTATGGTTACCACTGCACCACCAGGACCGAATACTGCGATTGAAGCTAAATTTGCCAACTCGAATAGGAATAGGTTAGCATGTTGGGATCTGTTTGAACAGGAATACAACTGGCCATAATTTGATTCGTTTCTATGCAAAATTAGAAGCGCTTCGAGTCTGAATGTCCGTGTGTGTGCTTGCAAGTGTGTAAATGTCATTTTATTTTTAAATGTGTATATGCAAGTGCGTGCGGACATTTTTAAGTGTTTGTGCTCGGAAGACAACAGCTGTAAATGTGTTGGATTTGAACTTTTTAAAATAGTGTTTAACGCCCGTTTTTGCTACTGAGGCACCACAGACGATGGAGAGTAATGATAAATGAAATGAAATTATATATTGGGAAATGATTTATTTAAGGAAGGAGACGTTCTATGTCTAAGTTTAGGGTACCTCCCTGGCATTTGCCATTTATGAGGAAAACCTGGAAAAACCCTCAGTCAGGGAGGACGGTCCTGGCGGTATTCGAATCGAGACCTCCCGCTCATGAGTCCGCGACTTAACGACCTCGGCCACCCGTGGCGGTTCTAAGTTTAGAGAACGCCATTTGTCATTTATGAGGACTAAGGAAAACCTGGAAAAAATCTTAGAGAGATCCTGGCGAGATTCGAACCCCCGACCTTCTGCTCACGAGTCCGTGCATAAATGGTCTATCTATCCGCGGCGGTTTCTTTTTCTATAGGTAGTTTAATGAATGACTGTACGGTAAAAAGACCCATGAGAATGATACTGTACAAATAATGTTTGTAAACATGTAGTAATAAATACACGTTACTATTATTATTATTATTATTATTATTATTATTATTATTATTACAAGTATAAAGGCAGGTTACAAGTCCCTGTGTATACCGTTTTGAAATCAACGGAATTTTTGCAGAGAGACACTAGTGCACCACCCACCGTATAGCCCATATCCGACTCTTGTGACTTTTTCCTGTTTCCAACTCAAGTTATTATTTAGAGTACGATCTTGGGTCGTACCAGATCACCAGGACCGACTTGTGGCAATACATATTACTGAAGACATAGATCAAGGAAAGCTTGACAAAATGGCAATTTATGTGATTGGGTATTCATCTTCTTTTACTTCTCATTTGGCACTACAGCTCACGCAGCAATCTCTGCTTCCTATACCTCCGTCTTGCGACTTCATTGATAGAGGCCAGTATTGCAAGGATGCATGTAATCAGCATGCCGGTACCCCGCAGGTCGCCTATCACGCGACTTTCGTGATCGAAGAACGCCACCTCTCCATGAGGCAGCTTCCCAATTAACCTCACGAGGATGAGTGGACTCCGTTCCAGACCCTCCAAAGTTGAAAAAATTCCTAAGCTGGGACCGGGAATCGAACCCGAGCCTCCCGGTCAGCTATCAGTAACACTAACCACTAGACCAAGAAGGTGGTGTGATTGTATAATAGTATATTCAAACTAAAATGAATATTATTACAAAACTTTCATGATGAGATGTCCTTGCTGTATTTCTTAGGCAAGTATGAGGGATGTATTTCAAATTAATTTTAAAGAATTGAACAAATATAAAGATTTTGTAAGAAAAGGATTTAGTTACAGTATATTTAAGACGACTTTAGATACTGGGCTCATCTTTATAATGGCTGGTTAGCATAATTTTAAGGGATACCGTAAACACTCCATAATTTGAAAACCAGTTGCCATAGAGAGAGGAGTTTATTGTCCTGGACAAATGTGACGCCACGCGCCCTAGGTAACAGCTGCCTAGCGGGAGAGATAGTCCATGTTTGATCTGCGATCACGTGATGTAGTAACAACTAATAATTGCAAATAGGGGAACATCGCTCTGTCAATATCGTTTTCTGCATTGGATGCCATTTCAAGAGCAATCATTCAATTGAAATGCCGACAATGAATGCCTGAAGCGAGAAAGTATGGACGTGATGGCTGCATGTGTTCATAACCCTCGCCAAATTGCTGTGCCCGCGGCGCAAATGATAGCCTAAAAATAGCTTTTAGCTTCCCGGTTTAAATCGCCATTTTCTGTTCCGGGTAATAGGCACACAAAATTACAGAAATTTCAGAATGTTCGGAAAGCATAGTTTTAAAAGAATTTGTTGATTTGGTTTATTTATGGACGCTCTTTAACATCTCAGGTCACCAGCGTCCCATTCAATTCAGGGCGTGAAAAGACCGACAAATTTTGCCCAGAGGCCTCTTCTTTCAGGCTTGAAGTTCTTTATCGTGCTGTAAATGTACGACATGGGACTCATTTTTACGTCCGAAAAGACCCATCGATCCTGCCCGGGTTTGAACCCGCGATCTTGTGTGTAGGAAGCAAGTATGATTGCCACTACACCACCAGGAGCGACTTTTTACTAGGAGATAATATTAAAACTTTGTGGCCAGACTCAGAAAGTGCATGATACAAACTAGATTTCGAAAAACTGTTGCCATGGTAATTATGCGGAGTCCGAGCGCAATTAGCTTTTGTCAAAGTCAAGTGCCTTTAACGTATTTTCTACGAGGGTAAACATGCAGTGTGTCCCTAAGTGGGATTTTTAGACTCCCACAGTCCAAACAAAAAATTATAAAGCAATGTTATAAAAAATTCTTTCGGTTTAAGACAAATCATGTATGAACAAAATAATACCTTCAATATTAACCGTAGCCACCATCATCCTACCAGCGTGATAAGAGACTAAATTTTATTACAATAGATTTTCTTAGGGCGGAAAGCAAACAATCCATACCTTCCAATTAACAGATAGAACAAAGGTTAGGAATTGTGGTCCGGAAGGTGATTATCCAAAGAAAGGGAATTATGGTGCAATGTCAGATGTTATTCATCGTTCACTATTGGTGCTAACCGCAGAAGTTGGTGAAAGCTATGATAGAACATTAAACTATGAACCACAGCCAAACATCCCGGAAGATTTAAACTGATTTAATTATAACAACGGCCGTGAAAACCTAAGAAATATTATAGAGAGATAGCCGTTTATTTTACTTTGGAAAAATGCTAGTCCATTCTCTCTTCATGTACTTGGCAATACTCTCCTGTTCTAAAGCACTGGAAATAGGATCATTTGTAATGGCTAACTCGATAGCAAACCTCACTACCTCATCTTTTCCTCTCAGAGACACATTTGTGGGCAGTAGAATGGATGAGGAAAACCATAGTCGGAAAATCCATTTTAAGCATGCGCCATCGAGTTGATGGAGAGGTGGGGAAGGGGCTAAATGTCGAGAATAATGGCCTTTCTCTGACCTTTAGGCTGCGACTTAAGCCCCTTCCCCATTCCTGCCAACTTGATGGGCTTGTGAATCCACTTTGTTCCACTTAAGCTTATTGACTGAGGTTTTGCGCCAGACCACTACATCCGATAACTCAGCATTTCTCAACTGTTTTGCTACTTTCACTTGTGGGCAGTACTCCTGGGCTAAGGAGTCATTTCTTCAGAGGAGCGCAAACAAAGGGTCTTTTGCAGATGCCTTCCTGCCAGACATTCAACGCCGTTATAAAACCAAAACTTCTAAGATTCCATTACTGTTTAGATTTAATTTCTAACTACCTCCACTAAACTAATATCTAGTTACATTCTCTTAGGCTTATCGCCTTCTACCCCTTCAAAATCTTATTTTATAATTAATATAAATTATTAGCAAAAGTAACTCCGGAGTTTTCAAAATCAATAGTTTCTGAATATCACCTTGTGGCAGTTTAAGTTAACCAGGAACTGTAAATGTAGCAAATAATACAGCTGTATACATTTTACACAGTATCTCAGAAAGTTTTAAAGCTATCAATATCAAATGTTTCACAGATATTAAGAAAACTTAAATATAATTTTTTTTAAATTGTAAAACTCTAATGCATATAAAAAGTTTATTTTTTTAAAACCAATATAAAATCTTATTTAAAAACTGAAAACACTGCGACGTAATAATGCATTTTTTCTTATAAACTATTAGTGGAATTGAATTTTTTTTTTTTTTTTACTTAAACTGCAGACAACGTGCAATCCTGGAAACTAGAACATTTAAATATCACCAACTAATGGTGATATTTAAATACTTCTAGTTACCACACTTTACATTTGCATACATTATGTGTGCAAATTTTCAATAAGATTGGTCCACGGTGCACATTTATGTCAATATTTTAAGTTATCAGGAAATAAGATTTGTTTTTGTTTAATTTTTTTAACGTTCATTAGAGAATTAAAATTTGCATAGAATTTTTATTAGTATTTATTACCGAGGCACCACGGGCGGTGGACATTGATAATACACGAGATGAAATGGCAAATTTGGAAAGGATATTTTTTTAAGGAAGTAAGGTCCAGGCCTAAGTTTAGGGTACCTCCCCGGCATGAGGACTGAGAAAAACCTGGAAAAAACGTTAATCAGGAAAGACAGTCTGGGATTGGAACCCCAGACCTCTCGCTCACGAGTCCGCGCCCTAATAACCTCATCTACCTGTTTAGTGAAGTTTTCTTAATATCTCACAAAATTTTCATATTGATAACTTTGTAAGTTTCTGAGATATGTTGCATTATTTGCTAGATTTACAATTCCTGGTTACCAAATGACATTTGGAAATTTCCACTTAGTTTACCCTTGAGCATAGAGAGCTGTTGTTCAATATAGAATTGTCACAGATTTCGTTCTCATAATTTTGATTGTTTTTCTCATAGTAGTGTCCTTTGGCGCTCCTGTAGCAGCATATCTTTTAATCTTCAAAGGTTTTCTATAAGTATAAGTTGTACTAAAGGTATTTTGGCTATGTACTCTACAGGAACATATGGAATAGCCTTCCGGGAAGCAGAAAGTTCATCATCTAAGGCTTTTAAATGGCAAAAAGAAATATTAAGAATAATGCAGAAATTACTATCTCATGCTCCTAGTAAGGCAATTTTTAAGGAATTAAATATTCTAACATTAGCGCCAATGTATTATAATAATAAACATCTTTTTAGAAATAATGAAGATTATTACATGCATCACAATATATCAGCTGGGCTAACTAACAATATCACAAACTTACAAAAAGCAAAACAATTCTTATCCTCTCAGAGTGTCAAAGTGCCTTAAAAGCACATACCTCTGACCAGATGAGATCTAAACTGGTATAAAATTTTTAATGGTGTGTAGCGCCCGTTTTTACTACTGAGGCACCACAGGCGGTGAACACTGGTGATACATGAAATGAAATGATAAATTGGGGAAGGATTTTTTTTTTAAAGAAGGAAGCTTTCCAGGCCTAAGTTTAGGGTACCTCCCCGGCATTTGCCATTTATGAGGACTGAGGAAAACCTGGAAAAAAAAAAAAATCCTCATTCAGGAAATACGGTCTTGGCGAGATACGAACCCCAGACCTCCGCGTCTTAACGACCTCGGCCACCCGTGGAGGTGGAGATAGGAATGTAAAATTCCGCCTTCCCTGGCATCTCCAATAGGCTTGAATTGCCAGGTTATCAGGACATTTATAGGAATGATATTTTTTTTATTTGTTTATTTATGGACGCTCTTTAACAGCTCAGGTCATCAGCGTCCCATTCAATTCAAGGCGTGAAACGGCCGACAAATTTTGCTTAGAGGCCTCTTCTTTCAGGTATGAGGTTGTTTTACGTGCCGTAAATGTACAACGCGGGACCCAGGCCTTTACTTCCCTTCCGAAGGAAGCCATACTTACGATTTTTCGTTCGAAAAAATTCATCAATCATGGCCGGGTTTGAACCCACGATTTTGGGTTCTTAGGAAATGAAATATTAGAAGATTGCAATAGAGAAGCTACATTTTAAAAACTATTATTATTATTATCATTATTGTTGTTGCTGAGATTAAACCACAATTGGTATACTATTAATTAAACGAAATATATGCTCACTAATAGACAAACCTATATTATGTGGGTATTTTTAAAAAAATTTAAACGTTACCATGTTTATGAACTGAGCCCTTGACATCTTTACATTCATTAAAATAGAGAAAAACAACAGAAAGTTTCGAGTTACATTGAGTAATTTAAGATGATGATGTTCATATGTTTCAATAAAACAAAAACATGTTACTGTTTAAAAACAATTACAGGAAATTTACAAATGGATAATAAACAATCATTTTTATTTGGTTTGAAATTTAATTCAATTTTTTTTAGTAAAAACATGCAGCACAAAAATAGACAATGTAACTTTTGTTAAATATAACACACATGCATCATTATATATGCACCTTATATGCTGAATTAATATGTTGTGCTTTTATTTTAAAACAATATAGAGAATATTAAACACAAAGCTCTTTTAAATGTCGGTTTTCAAGCCTACTTCTAATGGTACAATTTCCCTAATTTTCGGAAACTGTTTTTCTTGTTTTATTTAAATGGCATATACCAAATTTTGTTGTGAAGAAACAAATATTGGTGCCGTTAGAGGGATTTTTAACTTTTGAGTTTCAGGTTAACCTCCACTCCTAATGGCCAATTTTCCTGATTTTCAGGAATTATTTATCTTATTTTATTTCAATGGCATACATTGAATTTCCTTTAATTTTTTTTTAAATTGTGGCTGCTAGAGTGATTTTTAAATTTTGCTTTACCACCAATCCTAATGGACCAATTTCCCTGATTTCCAAAAACTACTTTTATCAATTATTTAAAAAAAATGTTCGCTTTAGGTTAACCCTCTCTAATGGTCAAATTTTGCTGGTTAACGAATTCGACGATTCGTTTGTTAATTGATGGTTATATGCCGAGTTTCATTGAAGAAAATTGCGATCACACACACACAGTTTTCATATTTCCAGTTCTAGGCCCGATTGTCCTGATTTCCGAAAATACTTTAATGAGTTATTTTAAAGAAACACACCAAATTTCGTTGAAAAAAAAAACAAAAATGGTGGCTGAGTGAGAAAGTTTTAGATTTTTTTTAAAAGGTTCTCTTTAAGTTAACCACCTCCCCCAATGGTCTAATTTTACTGTCTAAGGAAATCGACATGTGTTTGTTAATTGGTGGTTATATGCCGAGTTTTGTTGAAAAAAAGAAAAACAACAAATATTGTGAAAGCTAGAGCGTTAACACACACACACACACACACACACAAATATATAAAAATATATATGGCTATGTACATATATATAGTTTATTATATACACACATATATATATGTATATTTAGTTTATTTTCATGGTCATTTTCGGTGCCTAGTAAGTAGGATTGATGGAGATCGGATTGGAAAAATTTTTTCAAAAATATTTGCATGATTCGACTGCAATTCCTTCGACATGTGATAAAAATGAATTCAGTATGAAATTCACAGGCCTTTTAATTTTCAAAATGGGAAAATGTAGAAAACTTATGTTGTATTGGAAGAAGATCATACACCAACACCGGTAGGAGATGTCAAACCATGCAACTTTGAAGCCAGGGGTTGCAGAAGCAGATGTTTGATGTGTTATATTGAATTGGAGAGGTCCAGTACTAGATCCTTATTCATGACCCAGTGTTTACAGCGCTAGTGGTCCCATCATTTGCATGGAGAGTGACTATTCCCCTTTGTTTGAGCACACACCGCACCCACAACCCCTCCTCCGCCCTGAAGAAGGATGCAATAGTGTTTCGGAAATGCACAGCGGATCAGAGTCAGAAATTAACATCATCCGGCAAGCCAATAGGATTGACTATTTAAAACACGTTGTTTTAACATAAACTATAGGGACAGGGACAAAGATAGACGCTCATATATATGATTTGAGGACTCTGTAGTGCTCAAGAAATGTGAGGATTCTCAAGGACCTGACAAAAATGTCCTAAATCATATGTTCGAGGACCGGCCGCAGTGTTGTAACAGTTCATTTAATAGGGGGGGGGGATTACTTTGAAATATATCATGTAAACATTGAAATAGAGTCATAAATATGAATGGATAAGCGAAAATAGTTGCTATAGTCATCACATTTTTGGATATTTCAGGAATGGATTATGTCACACTTGCATACATAACTGTAACTAGATATTGTTGCACGGAAATGTCCTGAAAACTCTACAGGACCACATTTTTCGTGCAACAAACTCAAGCTGTACCATGATAATGCACGGTCGCATATCGCATATGTTGTTGCTGAAGATCTCCCAAAAATCTATGTAAGTGTGCCCCTAATACATCCTATAGTTCAAAATTAGCCTCGTTTTGCTTTTTACTTTTCCAAAAATTGAAAAAAAAACTTCCTGAGAGGCCTTTTCCATCATTAGAAACAGTGAAGGCGATTCTGAAGGACGTGTCAAAAAATTGTTTCCTGTATGTCTTTGAAAACCGGCAGAAATGCTGGGACAGATGCTTTTGCATCCAAAGGGGACTACGTTGAGAAATATAATAAAAAAATATTAGGATGAGCAAAGGCATGTTAAAAAAATTATAATTATTTAATTCATCTCCATGTATTATAAAAAAAAAATGAATACGTTTTTAGATTATATCCTGAGAATAAACAACGCACACGAGTTAAGGACTTGATTCTGAAATCTAACTACACTACAGTTATCTAGCGGAAGAAAATGAAACAGAGAGATTGTGGGAAGGTTCAAAGATACGAGAGTGCGTACACAAGTTTCCGGACTCGCCAATTAGGAATGTAGTCTTCACAAAATTCTTATCTGGTGTCATTCCTTATCTGTTAAGTAAACAATGCAGCTATAGCTCCCGGTCCGCTGTGTTCGGTTGTTCAGATATAGTTGCATAAAGAAGTCTATGTGTAGAAGATTGTGACATGTTCAAAATGGAGCCTCGAGCTGTTATTAAGTTCTTCACAAAAGAAGGACTTGCTGCAAATGAAATTAAACGGCTATTGGACGGTGTATATGGGGAAGCATCCCCCTCATATTCTACAGTAAAAGAATGAGCCAAACTTTTTCGAATGAGTCGAGAAAGCATTGAAGACGAAGAGCGTGCAGGTCGGCCCTTGGAAGTGCTGACTGCTGAAAACATCGCTCTTGTGGAAGGACAAATTATGGAAGCTCAAAGTTACAGAAATAGCAGCAAGGTTGGGCTTTTCTAAAATACAGTTATTCAAATTATTCATGAACATTTAAACATGAATACGGTTAGTGCAAGATGGTGCCTAGACTTCTTTCCTCAATCCAAAAGCAGCAACGAGTTAACTATTGTCAGGCATTTTGGAGTTCTGCCGTGATAACGAGAGAGTTCTGCAAACCATTGTTACAGGAGATGAAACCAAGATCCTCTACTATGATCCCTCGTCAGAAAGAGAACCAATGGAGTGGCAGGCGTAAACCTGGCGAAGCACCGCCTATAAAGGCCAAGGTCGCTCAGTCAACCAAGGAGATCATGGCCACAATCTTTTGGCACTGTGAAGGAACACTCTTCATTGATTTCAAGGAGAGAAACACCACAGTAAATGGGGAATACTATGCTGGCCTACTGCACAGACTACGTGCTTCCATCAAAGTGAAACGGCGAGGAAAGCTGAGTGGTATTGTGCGCCTTCTTCACGACAACGCGCCTGTGCACACCTCTTGTTGCAAAGAAAACTGAAGAAATGTGGTTTCAAGGAGATTGACCACCCACTCTACAGCCCAAGTCTAGCTGCCAGTGACTATTTCCTCTTTTCAAAACGCAAGAAGGACCTTCGAGGAAGGAAATTTAAGTGTGACGAAAAAGTGATGGATGGTGTTTATGCCCATTTTGCACAGTAGACTTCTGACTACTTGGGGGGGGGGGTAGGGGTGGAATATTAATTCAAAGATATGAGAAGTGTATTCCAATAAAGGGTAACTATATTGACAAGTGAAATATAGTTTTTGTCTTTATGTTATCTAGAAAATAGTTAGGCCGGAAACTTATGAACTTACCCTTGTAGTTCTAATTTAATTGTACTCTTTCAACAGAAGAAACCATGTCTCAAAGTTTATTCAATGCCTCTAGTAGATAATATATTTTAAAATGGGTACTTTTAAAAAATAAATAAAATATTTAATACAAGAACTTCGGGAAATCACTAATGCTATGGAAGCTTTGTTGTGAACGATACCGATGTTCATTTTGAAACAACGCGATCGCAGTATTCTAGGAAGCCGTGAGAAGCTGATGGTATGTTTGACGTTTGCCTGTCAGTTTATGCTCCAGCACTCCCGAATGCATTTCCCGCCCGTTCTCCTCCCTCAGGATGGCGATGACGTGTTTGCCTTGCGGGCTTACTGCCAGGCATACGTTACGGTGGGAGATTCCGTGTCCATGACGTCATGTATAACTTCCGTTTCCGGCAATATATATACGCCGCGTACCTCCCGCCCTAGGATCGATTTCTCGAGCATCCCGATGAATGTCTGCGCACTCTGCTAATTGAGGAATGGCGGGCCCCGTGGCCCCTCCTTTAATTGTTGTGATTAATTGTTGTTCATCTACACAGTGTAGACGACGTGGAATGCATTGTAGCTATGGCATTTCTTTCTTTGTCGTAATGGAACACGGTATTAAATGTCAAGTTGTAGATTACACGTTTAATTGCATTACAAAGATTTTTATGTGTATTTATTTAATCTACACGATATAAGCTTCGCAACCATTACACGGGTCTACCTTTCATAATACACAAAAAGTACATGTTTTAAATAAATTAGTAAATAAGGCATAGTTCCATTGCTTAAAGTAGTTAAATAATAATAATAATAATAATAATAATAATAATAATAATAATAATAATAATAATCTCAATAATAGCTTAATGTAAACATCCAGAAATATAATTCCTTCTCCCTTGTCAGAGAATAAATAAATACAGATCACCTATACTTATATTTTTTCATTAAATTTAGTTCCTCCCGCCCCTCAGCTCGGTTTTCAGCCTTTCCAGACCTGAACTGCCTCACCTTCAACAAAAATGTGCCTGCCAGCAGAGTCCAGCAAGCCCCTTGCCCTCTGTTGGAGTCAGCAGGTACTTTCTCCTCTACACCTCAGTGCTGCTACAGTTCGCTAGGATATGCGACCATGATTCTTCCTCTCCATATAAAAGGCGAGTTCTTATCCATTTGCACCTGAGAACCTTATATGCCGCCATGATCCAAGTCCACACCACGCAAGTCCCTATTTAATAAGTCTGGTCCCTGTTTTAATGTACTGCTCCATCTCCCATCCCAGATTTTAACCCCGTTTGTACTTCTAACGAGATTGCCTTCCCACATTACGCGATTGTATGCTGCATGTCCATGTCCTTCAGTCGGTTCCTGACCTTCGTCTATACAGTTCTCCTGACTCCTTGACCTGCTGTCCAAATATTTCCCAAACAGATGGTTTCTAACCCCTTTCTCACTTTGAAGGCCCATGTCTTATTGCTGCTCCTTGAAGCAGATTGCTCGATCTCTCAGAGTAATTCGTGGTCAATATTTCACCGCTATAATTTTACATTCTATTGTCTCGTTGTGAGCCACAAATTCCCTTTACATTCCGCAGTTCTCCGTACCCCCAAAATCTTTTACCAAAATCGTATTCTCACCTGATCTATTCTCCGTTTACTTCCGCCCCCAGATTTCCAAGTCAAATGTCATCATGGATCTCATTAGATTCCCATAAACGGTTTCCAGTAAACCTAACAGCAGATCTGGAATTCTACTGCGTATCCGATGAGTTTCCTTGGCCTTCATTCCCGCCTTGTGTTTCACTGTGTCAAATGACTTCGTTCATTGTAAAAGTAAGTCCTAGGTGCACGAGGTTCTTAAAGTTAACTAAGGTATGTCCTCCATATGTCTAAGTCACTTCTCTGCTATAGGCTGCTCCGTTCTTGAAAGTCATTGTTTTCGTCTTATTTACGTTAACTGTGAGGTAACAAGTCTGTCGAGTCCCCGCTACAATCCGTTAATCGTCGTGAACATTGTACCATGTCATCTGCATATAAAATCGCCAATATCTGAAAAGCACTTAGTATGGTGGCTCTATACTCTCCTGTACACCACGTCCAATAGGTTGTCCCCAAATATTTTAAACAGTAAAGGTGACAGAAAGCAGCCTTGTCTCACTCCGCCTAAGATAAATTACTCAATAGGGCTTCAGGAATAAGAGCGGAAACTGGTTCTTGTTTCGCTTCTGAGTAGCACCATGCCCGAGCAACAGTTACACTCGTCAATTTTGCATTACACTATTACTAAGTTTTGGTACGGGAGAGCATAAAAACTGTCGCTTTTCAGCTCGGGTTTAATTATACAGGTGTTCAATGGTTTGATATGCAGGATCTTATGATTTTTGCTGATTTGGGCTGTTACAATTACATTATATATTTGATCATTACCAATTAACGATCCTGAATGAGTAATTTTAATATAAACATTAACAAAATATAAATAATATTCTAATAAGATGTTATCTTAATAAAAGTTGCTAACTTATTATTCAAGTGGATACATCCATTTACATTTTAGATGTCTTGGGTTATCGAAAAGATTCGGCAAGGAGGTTTAAAAAGCTGCACTTTTGGGAGTGTGTCAGAGACTTCTGGCTCAATGCCGGGTTTGAGAAGAAAGGTTACTACCACAAATCGTAACCTGCGTTTACCACTTTACTCCCGAGGGAGTTTTAAGAGTCCTGTCTAAGTAAAGTCTCCTGTATTAGCTGGAAAGGTTTTCTCGACATTTTTCTGGAATTTTTAAGGCATTTTATTCATAGCATTTCTTCATGAACGTCGAACAGCCAATGCAGGCAATTTCTGGTTCTTATCGGAAAAAAAAAAGTCAAAAGCTGAATCAAGAAGCTCTTCTCCTCCAAGACAACGGCCGTCCACATAAGCTACTTTGACCAGGGAAAACTCAAGTAAATCCACTTACAGCAATAAAAAAACTTACCAGTAATTCAGGATTTTCATATGTTTGGGCTGTTAAATGAACCATTGGAAGGACACCTATTTGACTGCGATAAATTATTTGTAAATGGAGAAATTATAGAATATTCATTTCATTTACTTTTAATGAATTACACAAGAAATCTGTCAGTCCTGATGGTATAGTGGTAACCAGAGTTGCTCGTAAACCTAAGGTTGGAGTACAAACCTGGCCATGGTCGACAGACTCTTTAGGATTTAAAAATCCTGAGTATGGTCGTTGATCCTGGATCATAGATATATGACACGTAAACAAACTTCAAGATGATCTATGAACAAAGTTATCGGCCATTTTACGCCCTGGTTTGAATGGGACGCTAATGACCAAAACAGTGAAAGAGCGCCCTTAAATAAAATAAATGTATACTAAACATCTCCCTAGAGACCCAAACTGTAGTTATTGTTATGTTATATAGGCAATTGTGCAAAGCAACATGAAAGCCAATGGACTAATTCAGTGACCTTCATTTGTATGTGTTCCGCGTCGCCGCGGATGTCACGTGATTAACAAAGTACACAACAGTAGAGCGCGTGTTTCTCATCTGTAAATACTGGCAAACAGGTTTATTTAAAGCAAGGCAGACGGCGTTTCTGGCTGAATTTGGTGAAAGACGTGTACCTCCCACCAAAGTGTTGCGTTCAGAAATTTGTTGGTGCGTTAAAAAGTTAAAAGGTTTTTCACTTAACTTTCAGGAGGCCGAAGATTGCCTAAGGAAACAACAAACGATGTAAATGAACGATTGCTTTCATCTCCATTAAAGGCATTAAGAAGACTTTTCCCCAAAATAATGTTTCCCAGTCAAAGAGCAGCAAAAAATAAATAAATAAATAAATAAAATAAAATAAAACCTACCCGCTTACCCTACAATATGTTTTAGAACTGAATGTAACACGCCACCACTCGAGGACAGTTGCCTGAACTTCCTCGTTGTTGCCGAATCCCTTACCTCGCAACGAATCCATCATGTTATACTGGGTGAGCAATGCTTGATGCAACCGCAGGACAGGCCGACTGCGCTATTAGTTATGTCAGCGGCGGCGGTGGAGAGTATATTTTCCCTCCGCTGCGCGAGGTTTCAGTGTGAGCTGAAAGCTTGCTTAAGTAGCCGCTTAAGTAGTAGCTATACAATGTATTGAGTGAAAGTGTATCAAGCGAAATGGTGCAATACAAATATTCTATTCCCCAAAGAGTATTAATACGTGCGTACAGAATCAGCGTGCACTATAACGAAATTATTTCAACAGGAATTTCCTTATGTTCACGTTCCTAATATAAGTTCAATTCATCGATTAGTAAATAAATTTCGTAAAATCGGAAGTGTTCTTTATCTCTGGGAGGCATTAAAAGAGAAAGTGTACAAACAAATCCACACAATTTAGATGAACTTAAAACTGACTTTCGTCAAGAAATTGCTGCCGTTTCTCAGAGGGAACTGTGGAGTGTAATGAGCAAGTTCCTAAGCAAGTGTCAGAAATGCTTGGACAATGAAGGGAGGCAGTTCCAGCATCTGCTTGCATAATTTACTTTTATTTTTTAGTGTTTATATTATGTATGTTAGAAATAACTTACGCGACAAGCCGTACTCTATTTACTGCGGACTTCCTGTCACCCGCACAGCCGACACAGCAACCAGCCTCGCCGGCCGGCCGCACGCCGCGGAGCCGGTTGCATGAAGGATCGTTCACCCCGTATAATCAGACGGAGCAAGATCCGGTGAATTTAGTGGATGCGGCACACAATAAACCCCAGTGATTTCAACTTTGCGGTCACGGTGTTGCTGGTGTGGGGCCGCGCACTCTCATGTAGGACGAACATTTTGTCGACCATTTCGCCGTTGCTGAATCCTGCTTCTAAGCCGTGTAACAGTATAGCTGTTGATAGTCCTTCCTTGAGGAAGCCAGTCCAGTATGCCTGAAGCGTTCCAAAAGTTGGCGATTACCTGTTTGCCCGCAGATGGAGTCTTTTTCATATTCAAATCGTCGTATGTAGTAGGGTCGCGTGGCTGAGACCTGCTTGACACTTCAGTTTATCAAAGTTATACCTCTATCAGCCATAATTAATTCAGATACAATCTCAATGTTCCTGGGAGACCGCGATGTTGATGCACGACCAGTATTCACATTCTTTTATGCAGAACCCCTGCACTGGCGAACTCATTGAAGAGTCTTCTACAGAAGAGCTTCTTGGCCACAAACCGCAATTAAACGTCTATGAATGTCTCCAGTTTTGAGGCTTTCATTCCATGCAGTACATTATCTCGTGAACTCTGGTCATTCTGCCGAGTATAGTAGCGGACTTCCGAGACCGGGACACCCATTGGGCGACACTGCTTTGACCCAGTGGAGCTAATGGTGAAAGTGGTATTGTACCAGGTGGGCTCTTAAATCTATAGTTAAATTAAATGAATTAATGATTGCGCAAATGAGCTCGGAGTCCTTGGCGCCTTAATGATATCTAGCATTCGCCTTCTCAGAGTAAGGGTATATTTCAAGAAAATTTACCCAGATAGTTTGACCTGATCGCGAATCAAATTAAAGGCCACAGTGTTTGTTTCGTCCTCAACATTAGACATTTTGAACATGTGACATCCGTAAGCATAACTAAAAATACGTCGGTCTTTTCATTCCATTTTTAACAAAATTTTATTTTGGTTTAACGTTTTTTAAAAAGGTTGTTTACATTAGAGTATTGAAATTTAATACGGTATCTTAAGTTTAGTTTTCTTATTATTTTTCAAAAAGTTCGTATTGATAGCTTTAAAATTTTCAGAGATACAGTGTAAAATGTATATTGGCTACATTATTTGCTAGTTTACACTTCCTGGTTACCTTAAAAACATCACTAAAATATGGCCCAATTTACATATTCTGTACATCATCAAGTTACTTTTAATAATTTTAGGTCGCTACACAAAGCTCTTTTATTTCGGGCAAACCTTTGTTGTCAAACATGTTTTCTTTTTATTTCCAATGTATATAACACCATTGTGGGCTTCTCTCCACTTTGGTTTTTATATGCCCAAGGGACTGTCCAAAACAATATCCGAACCTCAGAAATGTTACCAAATTCTGGGGAATAGAAACTCATTCCGTCAAACCGATTTGTGACTCTCCCTTCCTAAGCAACCCCTCCCCCCTTGTTATATGGAAAAATGAAATTCCATCCATTGAACATATAAAAACGTATACATCGGTTAGGGGAGATGGAATTCTGTAGGGAAAGGAAAACTTTGTGGGGGAGAAAAACTAATAATGCTAAGAGGTCAGCAATTGAAATGACCTCTCCTCGAGGCCGTTCCCTAACGAAATTCCTGCTGGGAATGGCACCTTAAATGGACAACTCTGGCTTAGCTTTAATCTCGAGCCCCTTTGTTCAGAAACCCCTCGCCTCTTTTGTCATGCATGGCGTTCAGCATTAGGAAATTGGCCTGTGAAGGTAACTAAGCCAGCAACATCAAAGGTAATGATTGAAGATAACATTTATTGAGCCGTTGATCCTGCTGAAACTCACAGGCTACTATTTCGAAAAATAATTTTCTCCAAATCCTACACCGCACCTCTTTTATTAACGTTAATTTTATAAAAAACGCAATACTTTCTACCTTTCTGGCAGGAAAAAAAAATATCCAATGTAAATAGCAAAATAAAACATAACCTCAAAGCTTTACCAGCAGGTTTATGGAAAGGCCTCTCTGCGCATGCGTAATGGCGCAAACAATTGACATGAGACTTTGTGGGCGATGTTTTATGCCAGTAGGTATGCTCATTGGCTTTACAGCTTAATATGAGATTTCAAAGGTTTTCTCATATATCTATATTCTTACAGAGCTTAAAAATGCGTATTCTTTCCAAACCTTCTATTTCTGAAATGTTAAGCAAAATTAACCCTAAAATTTTAATTCAGAGCCACATATAAAACATTTGATGTTATTTTCGGGGCTTGAACCACAGGCTTTTAGTTTACCGTGCCGATGTTCTTTCATCTCAGCAACCGTGTCCAAAACGGCAAATTCTACCAATTTCAAAGCCATAATCAAAGGCCTATTTCACAATTTATAAACAAAACACTTAAAGCCTGGAGCTATTAACATGTTGATAACAATCGAAACGATTGAGAAACACACGTAGTAACCACCAGAATATATTGTTGCGTTTAATTGAGAACCGCGTGTAATATCCACCAGACAGCATTGTTGCGTTTAGTTTAATTTGCGTCGTAAAATCGCCATGTGTGATGGCACATATCAGTAATGGCATTAAGGATCTCATTGCCAGCTTCCTTTATACACAATGTGATATAAAATTTCTTTTACGCAGTGCTTTCTTATTCCACAAAGCTTAATCTATATATGCAACACATTTAACGATAATATCCCACCGTTTTGCTTTCTTACAATAACATTAGTGCTTTAATTTTGCTCACAATCACTAATTAAACCGTAATCAAATCAGCGGTTCCATCAACGCACGGCGATTCGAATATAATTAGATGATAAAAACTGCGACATAAAACTCCCAACATAAAATAACAAGATGGAAGGCAAGAAGAGCGCATGCGCAGAACTAATGGAGACAAAAGACTGATGCAATTATTGGCAACGATATTGGTCCATTATTCTGGTAGTGCACATTATGGCTTTTAGCGCCAATTCGAGTGTTAAAAGCTTCTACAACTTTCTAAAAGAAAAGAGGGCGATAAAAAATGGGTGGCGTAGCTGAAAAAAGCAAAGACATAAAAGATAATGAGCATGAAAGTTTTCTGTCAGATATTATAAAACATTCATTCTCCCCCACAGGGTTTTTTTTTTATAAAGCTTTACCATAGCATATGTTAATTATCACCCGTTTCAAAAACGTTTCTCGATGTTTCTGGGTGGCTTAAAGAAATCCATCGCTTAAATAAGGGCTAACAGAGCCCTGAGGGTGGTAGACAGAAACAGGTTTAGGCTGAATGCTTATCAAAAGCTACAACCCGGAAAGGAATGTATTTATTTACCTGTATACGATTATTGTGATATAATAGTAAAGGGAAAAATGTATTTGATTTGGAGAATTATGCCGAAAAAATTAAACTTCTTATACGTAATGTAGAACTGCTGGAGAAGTATACTAAAGGGAAACTGGGAGGGGGGGGGGGAAGTGTCTTTGCCGACATGATTCAGAAAAATGTGTAAGATGGTTTTACGAACGCTTTTTAATATCTCAAGTCATCAGCATTAAATGTAGAGAATTAAATCGCTGATAAACGCTGCTTTTTTCAGACTTGACGTTCTTTTACGTGACGTAAATCTAGGGCACGGGACACACGGCTTCGCTTTACTTTCCTTCCTGCCTCAAAATCATTTTCCTCTGACCAGGTAAAATCTAAACTGGTATAGGAGTTTCAAAATGCTGTCTTCACTGGCATCCCGCAACAGGGCACTGTCAGGGCACCAGAGCATATGTGGGAATGAAATGGCTGGTAAAAAGTGATTTTGACCTACCCATTTTTGACCTTGATTGAAGCATGGATTGTGAATAAACATCAACTAAGGTGGCCAACCTACCCTGGACAAATGCAAGCTAGAAATTTATCCTGGATCCTAGCAATACACTTTCCATATCTCTGGACAAACTGGACAGTTTCATTGAGTAGTGTTAAACACCCGTTTTTACTACTGAGGCACCATAGGCGGTGGGCACTGATGATACATGAAGTGAAATGATAAATTGGGAAAGGATATTTTTAAGGAAGAAAGCGTTCCAGGCCTAAGTTTAGTGTACCTCCACGGCATTTGCCAGTTATGAGGACTGAGGAAAATCTGGAAAAAACCCAGTCAGGGAGGACGGTCCTGGCGGAATTGGAACCCCAGACCTCCCCCTCACGAGTCCTCGCCTTAACGACTTCGGCCACCATGGCGGTCTAGTGATGTAGTGGTAACCATTCTTGCGGTACCCAAGTTTGTGGGTTCAATCCCGACCAGGATGGGTGTTTTTTTTTTTCGGGCGTAAAAATCCTAAGTATGGCTTCCTTTGGATGGGAAGTAAAGCCGTGGATCTCGTGTCGTAGAAGAAGAAGAAAAAGAACCTCAAGCCAGAAAGAAGAGGCCTCTGAGCAAAATTTGTCGGCCGTTTCACGCCCTGAATTGAATGGGACGGTGATGACCTGAGATGTTAAAGAGAGTCCGTAAATAAAACAATCAAAAAAAATACCTAACCACCCACCCACCCTTTTACTTCCCTTCCGAAGGAAGCCATACTTAGGATTTTTACGCCCGAAAAAATCCATCGGTCCTGGCCGGGTTTGAACCCGCGATCTTGGATTTAGGAGGCAAGTATGGTAACAAGTAAATCATCCGCATGGATAAAGGTTAAGGTGAACAGAGGAAATATACTGTAAAAATGATAATTCATTTAAATTGCCAAATAAAAGTGGGGTCATAGAAAAATCAATCAAATACCGATAAGGTCTCATGTGCAAATGTGTAGTAAAGATGGAAAGTGTGGCACTGAGGTGAGGAGAAATAGATATGGGGCTTTACAGGGTGTTTAGATTTGCTCCTGATAACAAACACAAGAAGATATTAAATGTAGTTTCCACAATTAAAATGCAAATAGTTGCAATGCAAGTACCCAAGTCTTGATTCTCTTTTAAAGTTGTAAGCATTTAAATATTACAATGGATTCAGCATACTTGTGTTAGGCATTTTTTACACCTTCGACAAAACATAGGAAAACAGAAATGACATTCAATCAATGATATTCACTCTGGAATGAGTGCACCCGGTGGCAGAAAAGAAAAAGTGAAATAATATTTACAATTTGTACTTAAAACTTTACAAGTCATAATAATTAAATAAATTTCATCCTAATTGAATATATAAAATACATATCGATCTAGTAAAAAAAAAAAATAAATTTCATAAACTTGAAACATTTCAAACTTAAAAAAAAATGCCAACATAATTAAATACTTGATACTCTGATTAATTACATTTCAACATATTTAAAAATATGTCAACCAAATTAAACATTTAGAAACGTAATTAAATACATGTCTATTTAATAAAATAAAAGTCAATCTAATTAAATACATTTCAACTTAATTAAAGCATATAAAGCTAATTAAATACATAAAACATATTTAACATAATTTAATGCATGTCAACCTAACTATTAATTAACCGCATTCCAATGTAATTAATTGCATTTCTACATAATTTACCATTTCCCAATACAATTAAATATAATTCAATCTAATTAAACGCATTTAAACCTAATTAAATTACATAACAACCTAACTAAATAACTTTCAACACAATTAAATATATTTTATTTTAATTAAAACACATCAAGTTAATTAAATACATGTAAATCTAATTAAAGGTCAAACTATTTAAACACAAGTCATTATAATTAAATAAGCAATATTACGTAATATATTTTAACATGCTTTTTAACATAATTTAATGTACATGAATCTTATTATTAACTAAATACATTTCAACCTATTTTATTGTTTTTCAACCTAATAAAATATAATTAAATCTAATTAAATGCATTAAAATCTGATTAAAATATATATCTAAGTAATTAAATACCTATCAACACAAAAACATATCAATAATTAAATATGTGTTAATCTAATTAAATATCGACCTACTAAATACAAATTATTATCAAAACCTTTTTAACAAAATTTTAGGTATTTTAGCACACGTCAATTCTTTTAACATAATTTAACGCACGTCAATCTAATTAATAATTAAATACATACCGACATATTTAAATACATCTCAACATAGTTCAAACATATCAAGTTAATTAAATACATGTAAACTTCATTAAATGTCAACCTATTTAATTACAAGTCAACATTATTAAACACCTTCAATATTATTTAATATATGTTATATGGTAACTTTTTTACCGCCACGGATGGCCGAGGTTGTTAAGGCGCGGACTCGTGAGCGAGCGGTACGGGGTTCGAATCCAGGAACGTCCTCCCTGACTGAGGTTTTTTCCAGGCTTTCCTCATAACTTGCAAATGCCGGGGAGGTACTCTAAACTTAGGCCTGGAATACCTCCAACCTTAAAAAATATCCTTCCCAATTTATCATTTCATATCATGTATCGTCAGTGTCCACTGCCTGTGGTGTCTCAACGGGCGTTAAACACTACTCAAAGAAGCCCCTACTTTTTAACATGATTTAATGCATGCCAATCTAATTATTAAATAAATACATGTCAACATACATGTAATTTATTATTTTTCAACCTAATAAAATATAATTCAATCTAATTAAATGCATATAAACCTAATTAAATATGTTTGGAGTACAAAAGTTATCTATGAATTATGTTGCTTATATAAGTTTCTATTAAATGTTTTAAATGTTAGAGGACAGCTCTCAAATCTGTGCATGTAAGTTATTTCAATCAGAGATGGTACTTTTCCCTCCATTCTTCCGTACCTTTACATTCAGCCAGAATATGTGTCCGTTTTTCCCCCTCCTCACAGATGGGACAAACTCTCCTTTCAAATTCGTCCGTGTCTTAAATATGCTGCTGGCATGAGCCACATGAGTACTTTGCTACCTGACAGTGAAAGCGGACGGACGTGTTTGCTGCTTGGGGTGCTCGGCAACGGAAGGTGTGCATAAGGCTATTGAGCGGTCGAGGGAAGAAATGAAAGCGAATCCCAACAGGCTCGATGTGAAAAGTTTAGAGTGTAGGAGCGTGTGTAGAATCAATCTCGGAGGAACAATATAGTAATTGACCTTTTTTTTTTTTTTTTGTTTGGTTTATTTACGGAGGCTCTTTAACATCTTTGGCCATGAGTGGCATATTCAAATCAGGGCGTGAAACGGCAGATAAAATTTTCTCATAGGAGGTTTCTAGTGCGGAGGATAGTGGTCCAAATGGAAGTAATTCTCCATGACTATGACATAGAGAGGGTACACCGTTCAGGACGACAGAAGGCCAACAATTTGTAAATTGACCTAGTATAAGGTTAAAACTGCCATCCTTCGATACACCAGATATTTCCAGGTCACTGGGAGGACTTCGGTCGGAGGGTAAGAGAGAACACTTCCTAAAGCAGCTCATGTTTGGGGCTAGGAAACGGGTGCTATGCTGTACTGAGATTAGACAGAAGCAGAAATGGATGGAGAAACTCAAGTAGATCGAACACAGGACTGCGGAGAGCCAGAAGCAGGGAGCAGGACTTCCTTCACAGCGAGAAAGCAAGCAGATACCAGCAGCTGGCAAAGGTAAGTTGACGCGGGAGGGGGGTATAAGAAATTCACCACGGGAAGGCTCCTGAGCACCGGGTACTTAAGACATATATAAAGGTATCGTGAGTGAGTTTTCCTCAAACATATGGTGATGATAGTAGAAATATATTTATTTCAATGATACCAATACGACAGTAATGTATATATTCAACAACAAAAAAATATAAAAAGAATATTTTTTAACATTTTTAAATATATATATATATACAAAAATTAGAAAAACGTCACTTTAGGAATGAAATACATAGCTGCAATCAATCAATTTGTTTCACCCCCTCCATTCTCATCAGCCTTTTCAGACCTGATCTGTCACTTTCCATTATACATTTCTCCTACCCTTTCTTGCCTGTCAGCAGAGCCCAGCATGACTACCTCCCTCTGTTCTATCCAATAAAGGAGTGTGGTAGATACTTTTCCCTGCATTCTCCTGTACCTTTACAATCAACCAGAATATGCCCCCTCTTCATAGATGGAAGAAAGTTTCCACTCATAGTCCTTCAAGATCTCAATCAGCCCCTCTTCTCCTTGTGGGAACCACATGCGAATTGTAACTATAAAAAAATGTATTTATATATAAATCCTAACTTTGTCATTACTGCATTCAAATCAAAATTAATTAAACTTATCTAAAAAAAAAACTATAATTACAACATGCGGCAACCTCTGAACGCGAACTATACCCCTACATTTTTAGCAAGGATAAAACAACCGCCTCTTTACAATAAGGCGATGTGTCGTTAGTTGGAACGAGCACATTTTAAACAGAGTTACCACGGTAACCGCACTAAACGGCCAGAACAAAAACTTTCAATGACACTCCGCCGTCACGACTTTGCTGTAAAATCTAATGTGCCACAAAGCTTCCCTAAAAGGGAGCCGTTTTTAAACCGAAAGCACGAAATCACAAAGTACCGAAGGTGTGTAAAGTGGGTCGACAAAGATATTTGTATCTTCAAAAGCTGTTAGTGCTTAAGGGTGTAATGTACTGAGATAAAAACTAACGCTGTTTACAAGAAACGCTGAAGAAATGGTGATGATGAAACGAATGGCTAAAGACAAAAACATTACACACGCGTATAGGATAATCCAAAAGAATAACTCTTTTTAAAGCTTTAAAAGGACTAAAAAGATGAGAATTTTTTTCTTTCTTACGAAATAAGTGTAAATAAATATTTTTTTACAAACAGATGGTATGAATGGTGACTTAAGGTAAGATCACAGGCCCTATATTACTAATATGAAGTTCTTCATTTTTATGTATCTTTTTCTCAGAAATTATTACAGATACTCCAGTGAAAATATTACTGCTTATTTTTCATTACATTAAAAGTTCTTAGCTCTAGTATAAAGAATGTGTTTTATATAATTATATTAATATTCATGTACAAAAAAGTTATGTGGCAAATTACCTGAAAGTACAGCTTAGCAATGAATTTAATAAGTAGATCAGCTGTAAAAATTTCATGCTTCTATCTTCATTGGTTTATGAGAAAAATGTAGACATGTTTTTAATTTTTCACTTACGACTAAAATGACGTTATAGTTAATACAGCTAATTGTCAATTTACATACTAATCCATTTCTTGCACCTGCAACTTCACACAAAGTACGAGATATTACCACCATAGGAGACAGTTTCACTCAATACTGTAATTAAAATATTCAAGTCAATCACTATATTAATATTTCCTTTGTTGTCTTCAATGTTTTCCATACGATTAGCAGAAATATTTTTCTTGGAAGCTCTAGGGGGAGTGTAAATAATTGATTTATTATTCTCTTCAGAAATGGGCCTATTATTTTCATTATCACTACTACAAAGCCTTGCTGGATAGGTTTTGTAAGCACTATTTCTTTTGTTGTAGCGAATTACAAAGAAATGAAAAATCTATCTGTTTTACGGTTTTTAAGCGAATTCAGAAGGAATTTAAGCTATTGTTTTTGTACCAATGGAAAGAGCTTTTACTAACCGATCCAAATCTACATCTACTAGGCACCTAAAAAAACAAGAAAAAAATATTTAGCAAAATAGGCTTAGCGGCGCGCGCGCGTGTGTGTTTTCTCTGTCTAGAGGTCGGAATTCGTAAGAACAATAACACCTTGGCTAGTTCTGGATAACATATGAGGTGAATCAGTAAATAATCAAAGGCGACAGACATCAAAAACATGTCTCCGTTTCCTAGCAACCAAACACTGTATGCCGCCAGGTATATGCAACGGTTTTATAGAAATTAAGTGCAGTTTGTACTTCAGAATAAAATAAAATATTTTCTGAACTATCTCTTTAACATAAAGTCTATCGATAAAGTTTCGACTAGTAATTTCAAATGTTGACTTTTTCGCAATTTCTAAATAATTACTCCGGTTAACCGTAGCCAAGTTTCCTCAGACACAAGTCGCCGTAATGGAAGGTGTGTTGCATGACCCAAATTACTGTTATTCCGTACTTTTTTGGTTTGTGCCCACAAACTTGGTCATTAATTTAACGGAACACCAAACAAGAGCTGCAAAGTTTCAACGTAGTGGCTGGAAAATAATTAGGCGCCATTAACGTGAACTAGCCTTTGTTTTGGACAAGTTGCAGTAATGGGAGACGTCACGGTAGGACTCATTGGTAGCGTGGACTTAATGGGTTGCATGAGCAGTGTTTATTGTAGGGCGGAGCTCAGATGCTGAAGAATAAAGGGGCAATAAAAAGTAAGTAAAGAAAACTTTAAAAAATATGCTCTTTATTATAGTCTTAATACTTTCACTAATGTAAAAATGTGTGCACGCCTGGGAAAGGCTGTAGTGTATAAATATTATAAAATAATCACAATATAGAATTATTTTTTTTACCACAGGAAGATGAGATTTCAATAAAGCGGCCATAGTGAACATGCCTAGGTATATGCTGCGGGAAAGGAATGACAGAGTGAGACTGATGTTTGTGGAGAAGGGTCTGGAGAAAATCTCGACGGAAGCTGGGAGCGGACAGCTGTCTGTTGACTGCTCTAATGGAAAAAGCCGAGCACATAGAAAACTTCTACAAGAAAAGGGGAAGGACAGATGAGAGAAGAAAAAGGCTGTCGCATAAATTGGTAAACCTCTAAAGCAACATGGATCACCTTTCGCCATTATCTTTCTCTCAAAAGTGCCTCATTCCACTCGCAATAGCTGTTCTTTCTGAGAAGGCGAATGTCATCAAAACTTGAAAGTTGAACTTAAGCAGTAAATTAATTTCATTGCCGCTGTAAGTGCAGGTTATATAAGAATTATGTCATTTAAAACACCTGACCATTCGCCTACTTGTTATTTTTATTTAAATACACCTTTTGATGTTCATTTCTTTACTTTTAGCGAACTTCAGAGAAATGTAGCTTATGTGTTGTAAACACGATAGGATTTTTTAAAAAATTATTCAAATCTCCATCGATCCTACCTATTAAGCACCCAAAATGACAATATATATATGTTAATTTTGTGGTTTGTTAACGCTTTGTTTTTTTTCAACGAAACCCGGCGTATCCAATTTAAATTAAAATTTAAAAATAGTTTCTGAATATCAGCGAAATCATATTATTAGGCGAGTGATTTTCCTGAAATCCAAAATTGAAAATTACTATAGCGACATCTTTTGTTTTTGTGCAAAAAAAAAAAAACTCGTAAATTCAGTATATGCTATTTAAATAAAAAAAATAAAAAAAGTTCCTGAAAATCAGGGAATTCGAAATTAGTAGTAGGGGTCTAATTGAAAACCGAAATGTAAAAATCGTTCTTGCGTTTAATTTTCTCTATATTGTTTTTAAAATTAAAGAAAAAATTAATTCAGCATATAAATTGTTTTTATAACGACACATATATTTTATATTTAACAAAGCCATTGTCGTGAAGATTTCAAATGTGAAATATTTATCTAATATGTGTGTGAGAATTATATTTGTATGTAAGAGCGCTCTGTAATAACCTTCAGAAAACGTTTACGTTACATGTTTTTATTACAATAACATTTAAATTAAATTTCAAAGCTACTGAAAATCGATGTAACTTTCGATTGTTTTTATTTGCTTAGTGCATTGCAATTGTTTTTAAATAGTAACATGTTTTTGTTTTATTGAAACATATGAACATCATTTTAAATACGCAAAGTAACTCGAAATTTTCTGTTATTTTATTTTATTAATAATATTAATAATAATAATAATTCTAAAAATATGGTTTCTCTTTTGTAATACTTATAGATTGCAAGAATTTTAATTTTGTTCGCCTAATACCACACAGTATTGTCATAACTCACTTCATTTCATTAATTAATAAGGCCATAAGTTATTCAACTTTGTGAGGAATTCGCTTAGTTTACGCAGCTCCTGTGTAACTCCCCCCCCCCTTTTTTTTACCTCATTGGTCAGCTGAGTCGCCAGCCCAAGTGTAAATTACAAAGTAATTTTTCCCCTACTATATAGGCCCTGTGCTGATATTACAGAAGTCTCAATACGGCATCGCGAACTTGCACAACATGCAATGTAAGCGAAAGAAAATCCGAAATAGCAAGTGGCTCGTGGTAATCAATAATTGTTCAGTGTTAACATGTGAACCGAAGGAGAAGGGAAAGAGGACCTTACCACATGGGTCCATGCCTTCAAGTATGTGCTCCAGCGAGTTATGTTTTATAGTTCAATTTTAAGGATTTTTTTTTTCATTACGAAAAACAAAATCTTCACATCTCTTATCCATAGCTGCAATTGCTAATCGGATTACATAAATCGACATTATTCACTTATTAGTAAAAATTAAATTAAAATTCCTTGAATGTTTCTAAAAGCCTATGCTTTTTTTTAATTATATTTTTTTTGAAGTTGTCCGTCCTGACTCATCTCCCTTTTTCCTTTTGTGCCTTGCACTTCTTTCTTTATCCCCACGCCCTGTTTGCAGTAATAGACACTACACCCGCCCTAACTCTCTTTAGTTTTATTGCTTGTTGCATGGGCAGATATTTGTTTGGGGTAAAAGCAAATCTCGCCCCTCGTTTTGCGACTTTTAAGAGCTCCAAAAGGGGGGGGGGAGAAGATAAACATCTGATATTTTTTATAGCAAATTGGTACTGACCGACGGATGTTGTTCTTTGTTGACTTTTGTGAGGAAGCTTTCAATAAAAGCCACCAGAGGCGCGCACGTCTCTGATTGACCGTCATGATGACGTCGATGAAGATGGATGTTGTAGCTTGGGAGGGGTGACGTCACGTCTGTCGAGGCGAGAAAATGGTGACAGGGAAACTAATGTATGTTACTACAGAAATGCATTATCACAGCTTTGTAAACTAAAAGTATAACATTATCCAGAGCGCATAGCTTTACAAACACTCGATAACAATGATAACGCCTCTATACAGAGGGTGCCAAAAATGTATAAACACTTCAAGCAAAGAAAAAACTGTGTTAACATAACAAAGCTGAATTCACACAAACGGAAAATGATGAGCACTAATCATCTTAGACTTTTACAGTTACAACAGTTGCTCAAAGTGCCCACCATCGACGTCGATACACTTCTGAGTACGTTGAACTACTGATTGAGCAACGTTTGCGAAAGTGTCCTCAGCGATTGCAGCACATGCCGTTTCAATTTCTTCCCGAAGTGCTGCCAGTGTACTGGTTTTCTACGGTATACAACATCTTTAAGAATTCCGAAGTGTGTGGAATAAACTTAACTCATTTCACCGAATTTTCAGTAGTATTGCAGATGTCATGTTTCAGTATCTTCAGCTTGTTATCAAAGAATGGCTACTGATTCATGAACTAAATGGTCTCTGTAATTAAAATCTACAGCTCTTTTTAAACATATTCTAATGTTTTACAGCTTGTTCCATTCTAATTATAAGCATAGCTTTTATGCCAGCTAATCTTGGAACATTTCCATTGCGTATATACCTTACTTCTTAAGAAGCGATTGATTGTGACAATTTGGTGTCTATTTATGGACGCTCTTCAACATCTCAGGTCATCAGCGTCCCATTCAACTCAGGGCGTGAAACGGCCGACAAATTTTGCTCAGTGGTCTCTTCTTTCAGGCTCGAGGTTCTTTTAGGTGCCGTAAATGTACGAAATGGCTTTACTTCCCTTCCGAAGGAAACCATACTTGGGAATTTTACGCTCGAAAAAAATCTATCGGTCCTGGCCTGGATCGAACCCGCGATCTTGGGTTTAGAATTAAGAAACGACAAGAAAAACAAACATCTGTTTTCCCCAGGATGGACTACTGAAGTTTCCCACCTTACAGAGGCATATTGACACTTATGGGACTGTTCCGGTGGCACTATCACCTTCTAGCGTCAAGTTTATGAACCGTAAAATGCGGCTATACCCAGGCTGGCTAGAAGATATTGTTTAGTATATAAGCAGGCGATGATGGTGATTATATGCGCCCAAGAACTTCCACAAGGCACATTTTGATAGTCTTTTTCCTGCCACTCCCACAACCCCCTCTTGCTATAAACTTGGCCATCTCATTTGGAAGTCGCGAAAAGTAAAGTTTTTCCTCTCTCCGCTTGGAATACTCCTTTGATTATTTTCTGACAAATAAACAAAACAAAGGAAGAGTAGAAATTTTTAGCCTGCGCTATGTGGCTTATCTAAACTTCCAAATGGGAATATCCTTGAAATGGGATTGTCTCCTAACTTTGCACTCCAGTAACTAGGCGTATTATCACTCTTTTATTTCCGCAAAGCATTTTAATTTCCACTCAAAAGAAGGACTAAAATATTGAACATCACAATAACACTTTAGAAAATTACAGCTATGTCCTGATAACTTTTATAAAGGAGAAACATAAACACTCTTATCATTTAATGCAACTGTATTGTACATCATTTTCCTCGCTGTTGGCTGATACTTTAGCCTAAGCGATTCTGCGTTTTCATATGCCATAATTGGGTTGATTTTACGTCACAGAATGAATGATAGGATCAAGAGAGGGCCAAAAAAAATGCGTTCCTCTTGAGACATTTCCTTTCTGTGCCATATTTTTTTAAGTTCCTAAAAATACAGTAAGTAACACTGGTCTATAAAATTTTTGCTGAATGAAAACTGTTCATATTTTCTGATTCCTTACCACATGGAATTTCTCAAACTAGCCTTAGTTTTGTTTCATCGAGCTATAGCTTTTCTGAAATTGGTATTAGAGAAAATAGCAGTTTTTATTGTTTGTTTGTTTGTTTATTGAGAAAGTACATAAAATAAATATTCTGAAAGATTTAATAAATTTTGTGACAGTAGGACTAAAACAGAGCATTGGACCATGAAAAATTGGCCACAAAGGAGCAGTTTAGTTCATGGAGAAAAACTGAAGTATGAACCATTGGTTTCCCCTTCACCACTCCATATTAAGTTAGGCCTGATGAAGGCATTTGTTACTTCTCTGAATAAGGATAGAGATTTTTTCAACTTTTTTGTTACAAAGTTCCCACAACTAAGATAGCAGCAGGTATTTTTGATGTACCCCCAGATTTGTGAGCTTATGCAGGACGAGACCTTTCCTCAGTCGATGTCCGAGTTAGAGAAGTCAGCATGGTTGACATACAAAAAAGTGACAGAAAACTTTTTTGGCAACAAGAAATCTGAGAGCTGTAAAGACGTTGTGGAGGAAATGTTACAACATTTTGGAAATATGGGATATACAATGAGTGTTGAAGTGCATTTTCTCAACAGCCATGTTGATTACTTACCTGCGAATTTGGTGCAATGAGTGAAGAACAAGGTGAGCGGTTTCATAAAGACATTAAAACAATGGAAATCCGTTATCAAGGCCTTGGGATGTGAAAACTGATTACTTTTGTTGTTTGAAAAGAGACAATAGTGAAAGACGTATCAGAACTTCGAAAAAAAAAAAAATGAAGTTTCCCTCTCGCTAAAAGTGAAAAAAAGTTTCAAAAATCAGAATTATAGACACATGTTTCTCTGTTTTTCAATATATTCATTAATATTTAAGTTAAAATGGAACCTACAAAAGCTACATTTATTATAACAATATTTCATAAAAATATAAGTACATTACTAAATTTGATTTGATTTTGCGTAAAAATCTAGCCCGATAGAGTAAAACTGAAAACTTATTTGATATCAGGGCATTCGTATTGCAAATATCCTAGTGGAAAAATAAAAAAGTATAAAAAAATAATTGTAGACCTGTGATAATAAGATCGCAATCCCCAAAATGCTGAATGATAAGCGCTGACTCGATATAAAAATAGAGCACGAAAAGCAAAGAGATGGTAAAAATAACTAAGTGAAGTGAATATTTCTGAAATTCATCAAGATATGTCAGCAATTTTGGAGGAATTTGGGTGTCTAATCTGCCTTATTTAATGTAACAAATTCGACAACTATAGGGGCGTAAAAATTCATACGTGGCTAAATCTGGACTATAGGGTGGGTAAGAGACATGCTTCATAATAATTTTTGTAAGATATTCGGCATCGAAACATTTGATCGTGGTGGGGCACCCAGCAAGTAAATGTGACCTTTTGGTTTTGACGTGGCCTTGCTCAGTTTGCCATTCATGGGGACTGAGGAAAACCTGGGAAATACCTCAGTCAGGCAGGAAGGTCCTGGTGGGAATCGAAGCCGAGATCTCCCGCTCATGAGTCCGCGTATTAATGACCTCGGCCACCATTGGCGGTTATCCATGGTTTTGTCGCCCGGTTCTCGACAGCTGGCAGATGGAAAGTTTAAGCGTTCAAGCGTATCAATCATGTAACCGAAAAGTTTCCCATTAGGCGCTTATCTACAGACCTACACTCTTGTGCGTGTAAATGTAAAGGAGGTAAATTTAGTTTTATAAAGTTATTCAGTGCTAATAGCCTTTCCCTCCAATTCTACATCTCATTATTGATACGCATTGTTGAGATAGTTGACTGTAGTTATGGCTTTTATTGGTTGTACTAGAAGTTCAGAAATTCGCTCGTGTTTTCAATGTTTTAACATTTCATTTAGCAAGTATATTTTTATTTATAATGGATATCACACATAAGAAGAAAAGTAAGGTCATAACCCTCCATGAATTTAGTAATATGTCCCAGAGACAGACAGCAGCTGAATGTAATGTAAGTTTGCGCTCTGTTAACGATATAATTAGAAGGCAAAATGAGATTGGGCCAATTTCACCTCAAAGAAAAAGACAATGTGACCGAAAATGAAAACGTCTAGGAAAAATGATGCAAGATTAATCCTGAAAAATACAGTTCAGAGGCTCCAGGCGTGAAAATCAATGCTTCAACAGTATGTAGGCGGCTTTGGAAGCAGGAAAGAAAACTTAAAGACCAGTCAGAAAAAAGCTATTCACGTGTCCTATGAAAATAAAAAAAAAAATAGCGTCGAATAGAAAATATCAGAACTGGACACACGAAGAGTGGGGAAAGGTCCTATTTTCGCATGTAAGATGGAGAGGAAATCTCGCCGAAGCACATCAGACAGACGGTAAAGTATCCACAAAAGATGTTTTGGGGCAGTTTTTAATTCACAGGCACTACATGTTTGATTCCTATTGAGGGAATGATGAACAGCGACAAGTACATTCCAATTTCAGAGAGAGAGAGAGAGAGAGAGAGAGAGAGAGAGAGAGAGAGAGAGAGAGAGAGAATGCCCCAGAACTAAATAGAATGGCAGAAGAACTGAATATTGAAAAGTTGATTTTCCAGCAACCCCATGTCATGCATCGAAGAATGTTAAAGACTTCATGGCGAAAAATGGATTTCAATGTTTGGAGTGGCCTGGAAATTCAGCAAATCTCAGTCCTATAAAGAATATTTGGGCGATTGTCAAGAAACCCATTTTTTTTATTCGTGTTTCTTACGGACGCTCTTTAACATTTCAGGTCATTGGTGTGCTATTCAATTCAGGGCGTGAAATCATGGACAAATTTTGCGCAGAGGCCTCTTCAAGAAACGGATGAGGAAAATGGACCGCACCGTCAAAGAAAAGATAAAATGGCAATTAAGGGCAAAAGTTGGCGTTTTGAATAAGAAGAAAAACTGTTTAGTAAAAAGTAATATTGAAATTTTATGAAATAATTGTAAAAATAATTAATAAAAACCTTCTTCACATATATTTGAACAGGCTGTAGTAGAGGAACAGTTAAAAACCTATATCAATACTTATTTCAATCAAAGTAAACAATTTGGAAATGCTAAAAAAAAAAGACACAGCTGTAAGTTTTTTAGTAGTTTACAAATATAACAAACGAATTGCATTCTTTTATAATCGTAAATGTCAAGCACAGTCAAAAGTTATCTTACGAAACTTTCTTAGTGCTAGGATATAGAATGCCATAAAGAGAACGGTGTCTTTTTAAGAAAAAGAAAGCGCAAGAGCGTAGCGGTCTGGGAATTCTCTAAATGAAATGAAATGCTACTAGGGTAGAGACGACGGTGGGTAATTACACATGCAGCAACTCGTAATAACGACGTTATCAGGCGACCGCATAGGGTAATTCACTTTTTAAGACAAAAACTACTTGCAAGAGCCGAGGCGACTTTCTTTTCTTTGTTTCTGCAGATGAAGAGCCCTCTGTTGGATACGTCTCAAACTTTTTATAACCTACTTTACAACCTCGCGCCAAACATAAATTTAATCACAAATTATTCTCAGGTGGCCATGATTAGTTTGGACTGATCAACTTAAGTTATTTTAATGCACGTGGTTTGTGCAAGATGGTTCGGCACTTCATATTATTCGACTTTGGCCACATAGTCTTCATTAAAATCTATATTAATGTGCTTACTCTCTTAGCGAGTCGGTCCTGGTGGTGAAGTAGTAACCATATCTCCTACACCCAAGAGATCGCGTGTTCAAACCCGGCAAGGATCAATGGATTTTTCCGGGGCGTGAAAATGCTAAGTATGGCTTCCTTCCGAAGAGAAGTAAAGCTGTGGGTCCCGTGTCGTACATTTATGGCACCAAAAAGAACCTCAAGCCTGAAAGAAGAGGCCTCTGAGCAAAATTTGTCGGCCGTTTCACGCCCTGAATTGAATGGGACGCTGATGACCTGAGATGTTAAAGAGAGTCCGTAAATAAAACAAATCAACAACAATCTCTTAGCGACAATATTATTCCCGAAGCAAGGTGGGCTACTAGAAAAATAGTCCGTCCACAGGATATACGATCTAAGTTTATTTCCGCGAGATCCCGAAACACATAATCCTAGCAGGAGATGTGTTGCCGAGAAGCAGAAAGTGTGCCTTAGGAAGCTATTCATCCGCTTACCGCTTTTCACATTTCCGGTGCCAACCAAACGTATTTTTTAAAATTACATTTCCCTCGAGTTCTTTCACGCGAGTTATTTTATTTTATTTTTTACTCGCTTTTCTTTTTACTTTTTTTTTTCTTCTGATATTTATACCGGCATCGTTCTCCCCTGTCTGGAGATCTTGTTCCTGAAGGCGATATGAATAACTCGGCCCTGAAATTCCTCCTCCATCATTTTACAAGACTGCCTTAACTTCAAACCTTTACACCTTTACACCTTTGCGTGTACCATTTTCTTTCTAGAAATTTAGCTTCGGTTGAATCATATCGACCTCAATGAAATTGGGTCAACATCATCAGCAGTAGCAGTCACGGGTTAAGCCTTTAAAAGGAGTATGAAAGTCATATCCTTGTAAAGTTAAATGTACCATATTCGGATCCCATTTTCTCAAGGACTATTAAAGTTAATGAAGTAAAACTTTTACAGTACACAGATGCACATAATTTAAATTATTTTCAATAGTTAGCTTTATTTTTTACCAAAGTTTGTCACATTTTGTCTTAGCAATACAACAATAGATCCACATCATCACAATAATATCGTGAATAAGTGGTAAGAGTTTCAAAGTGATAGTTTATACAGATCTTTAAAAAATGGGGAAATTATGCTAAAAATGAAGTTTTTCAAAAACTGCAACAAAATTTACAGAAAAATTAACTTTTTGAGTGATACACCAGCTAAAACCCTCCAATATTGTGAAACAACAAAGGATGGTGTCATGAAAAACGCTGTCAGTTTATGAAATGCAACTTTTTCTATCATTCTTCCAGAGAAAATACTTCATGATATATAGTTTTTAACTTTTTTTTTTTTGAACACCAGTTTTTACTACTGAGGTACCACAAACTGTGGACACTGATGATACATGAGATGAAATGATATATTGGGAAAGGATTTTTTTAAGGAAGGAAACGTTCCAGGCCTAAGTTTAGGATACCTTCCCGGTATTTGCCGTTTATGAGGACTGAGGAAAACCTGGAAAAAATCTCAGTCAAGGTGAACGGTTCCGGCGGGAGATTTTTAACTGAACAAGTGCTAGCTAAATGAAAAAAATGGCTTTTGCAGCGACATAATTAAAAATTTATAAAAATGCATATAACCAAGGAAATTAATGCAAAACCATTAGAAAAAAAAACAGAAAATTCCAAAATTTAAAATGATACAAAAACAAAAATGATTTTAACCTCCCTTCCCCTTTAACACTTCCCTTAAGTTGTGTTCAGTCAAAAAGATGAATCTATCCCTTTTTTGGTCTACCCACATTTCCTATCCAATATACTCTATGGTATACGGTTCTGTTTTGAACGCGCCATTTAGTGCTTTTTTGTTTTGTTTTTTGATTTGGTTACTTTACGGACGCTCTTTAACATTTCAGGTCATCAGCGTCCCATTCAATTCAGGGCGTGAAACGGACGACAAAATTTACTCATAGGTCTCTTCTTTCACGCTTGAGGTTCTTTATCGTGCCGTAAATGTACGACACGGGACCCACGGCTTTTCTTCCCTTCCGAAGGAAACCATACTTAGAATTTTTACGCCCGAAAAAAATTCATCGGTCCTGGCGGGATCGAACCCGCGATCTTGGGTTTTTGAGGCAAGTATGGTTACCACTACACCACCAGGACCGACCCTTGTATTGGAGACCTAGAACAACACGGACTCAGGAAAGTGAACTCAATGTCTGTCTGGCTGACACGAATAGTACAAAAAAGTTCACAAGACGATTACCGGCAGAATTTCCATCATGTCGGTTAAACTAAAGGATATTGCATAAGCGGAAGTTCAAAATGTGCATTCCATGTCTGACACATGGTTTGCTGGAAGATGATCGAGTCATTTTGCGAGATTATGCTCGATCAGTATCTACATGACCCCAAGTTCTTTCACAACACTGTGTGGTCGGATGAGGCCACCTTTAAGTTATCGGGACATGTAAACCGGCTTAACTGTACTTATTGGTACACAGAAAAATATCATGTTGTTTTGGAACAAGCGTTAAATCTACCCGGCGTAAATGTGTGAGTTGCAATATCGACAGGTGATATTATTGGGCCGATCTTTATTGGAGAAAATATTGATAATAATAAGTACTTGGTTCTACTTCAAGGGATTACACCAGAACTCAATTTCCAGCATAATGAAATTCAATAAGTATGTAGTCACTTTTGCCCATCTGTATATTGTTAAAATGTACCATTAATTAATTTAGTTGTTAACTGCTGCTAAATTTGTTTTGTAATTTCTTGCAAAGTTGCTTTCAATTTATTTATAAACTGACGTAATTTTCAAAATAAATAAATGAATCCAGGACACCCAATATTAAGATCTTTATTATCACTTAATATTAAGGTCACAATAACTAACAAGCACAAACTACACAGTATATGTCACTGCACTATACAGACCGTCGCGCTCTCTTACCCCAAACAATATCGTTAAAGGGTTTCGAACGCGCACTGCCCGAATAGGAAGCCGACCCTACATCCCTCCCACAAAGGCTTCCAGCGGCTTTGAACTCCAGTCGCATGGTTAAAATGTTACGACGGGGGGTCCAGGGTGTGCTTAAATTCAATTGCACTTCAAAGCGCGCAGTGGTGCCAACCCTGCGAGTGCATGCGGGCATGCGAACGGCCACCTGATGGACTATGGCTCGTTGTCCTGCCAGAAATTTTATTATTAAGGGGTTAATTCATCGGATTATGCCGCATTATCAACTTAAATGTAAAATTTCCCCTTTCTCGCTTCATGATTGTCGTTCGTTACGCGGTTATAGTTATGGAATCACTCTGTAGATAATGCTAATGGTTCAGTTTCAATGCAGGGGTTCATTATTGCTATTTTAGCTCTGAGTTAAGTTCCTGCACTTGAATGTTAAGTAACAGCAGCTAAATGACATGGCAAATGTTTAACGCAAACGAACTTCTCAAAACAAATGAGGATATCAGCATGGACATAAGAGCAACGATTCATGGCTCTCTAAATCAAGTCGGAAAAGTATGCACCGCACCTTCCAAGCACTAGGGCGGCTTGAGACTGGTAAAAAATATATTTCCCAGCATAATCTCCTTTGAGCTCAATATATTTGCTACAGCAGATCTTATTACCCCAAAAAATAAATTTCTTTCGCGAACTGTACACAACACTCGTTTACAGCAAAGATAAACGCTTCATTCGACGATAGTTCCCACCCCCCAAGAAATTAACATCAGCTCAGGGTAGCCAACATCGCCGCGGATTATAACTACGAGGGCGATAGAATTGGTTCGGAGTGATTATTCCAATAACCTTTTTCCATTTTATTCAAAAGTTCAAAATTCTCTTTTTTTAGTGTAAGAATGTTTTACTTAAGCTTCACATAGGAAGGGAGGAAAGAATAAGAGAAAGATAAGAAAACAGAAATAGAAGAGAAAGGGAAAGAAAAGTAGAGATGAGAAGGGAAGGAAATATGAAAAAATATAGAGGAAAAGTTAAGAAAAGAGAATAAAAAGGAAATAACAGGAGGATAAAAAAGAGAAGAAACAAAAAAAAAAAAAACAAGAAAATAAAAAAAAACGTAACAGGAAGATTGGAAGAGGAAGGAAGAGTCAAAAAGAAAATTGAAGAAAGGAAAGTAAAGCGAAGGAGAAAGGGTAAAAGATCAGAAACAGAAAAGAAGATAGGAAATAATGAAGTATATAGAAGGAAAGGGAGGAAGAAGAGAGAAGAGGACATGAGTGAAAAGAAGAGATGAAAGAGAAAAGAAGGAAGGGAATGGAAGGGAAAAGGAGAAAAAAGATAAGAGGAAAGGAAAGGAGAGCAGAGATGAGAAGAAAAGGAAAGATGGGAAAATAAAATAAGAGAGAAAAGGAAAAGAAAAGAGATTAAAAACGAAATAAGTGTAGGACAAAAGAGGAGATACAGAAGTGAAAGGAACGAAAGAAACAAAAGACATTGAAAAAAAAAATGAAAGAGAATGCAGTACAAGCAAATTTAATGAATGAAAAGATATAACAGAAAAGAAGAATATTGTAGAGAAGAGAATGGCAGCCATTGCAAAAAGAAAAAAAAGAGAATGAAATTGCACAGGCGCTAAAACAAGAGGAAACCAAGCCTAAGAAAGATAAAAATGGAATTAAAAGAGAAGAGAAATGAATACGGTACAATGAAGTAGGCCAAGAGTTTTAAAAACCTGTCTCAAAGATAAAGCCTTGCTAATTATAAATTCGCTCTGACAAGCCAATACACATTATGCATACAATTCCTCCTTTGCCTTTATATTTCGTTCTATTCTGCCAGTTTCTGACATCTGTCCCCTCTAACTGCAGTGGGCCGTATTACGTGCAGCAGTTGAATTCGAAACAAAAAAATCGTTCCATCCTTCTTCACTTATATCATCCCTTCAACTTTTTAAGTTCTCCCTAACCCTCCTCCGTCCACATTACAATCACCAAACCCCTCACGTTTTTTCCCCCGACAAATTCTATTCAATTTCTGTTCAGCTAGGAGTTACATATGGAAACGTGTAGGGTCCCAATGCTGTATGTTGCAACTTTATCCCAAAACCTAGTTTTCTTACGAAATATATATTTAATATATTGATGTGGGTTCATTTCCTGAGCACACTCTAAGACTTTAAGACGATATGATTGTAGACTACATTCATACCTCGCCTAGGAGATACAAGAAACCATTATTATGAACCTCTGCACAGAGGATGCACAGTACACCCTTGAGTAGGTAAATCGCCAGGACTGACTTTTTAGGTACAGCAAATATAGTCACATTTTTTCTGTATAAACACAATTATTTATTTATTTATTTTTTTTTTTTTTGATGTAGTATATTTATGGACGCTCTTTAACATCTCAGGTCATTAGCGTCCCATACTATTCAGGGCGTGAAAAGGCTCATAAATTTTGCTCAGAGGCCTCTTCTTTCAGGCTTGAGGTTCTTTTACGTGCCGTAAATGTACGACACGGGACCCACGGCTTTACTTTCCTACCGAAGGAAGCCACACTTAGGATTTTTACGCCCGAAAAATCCATCGATCGTGGCCGGGTTTGAACCCGCGATCTTGGGTTTAGGAAGACAAGTATGGTTACCATTACACCACCAGGACCGACTTCATAGTGTTCTGTTTATTACTACTCAAATTTAAACTGATTCTGAGTGTTGGGATACAGACTTATTGGTTAGAGCTTGATGACTACTTCCTCTGGTACATCCTAATCCTTCAGAACGAATTTGCTGCACTTGCGGTAGTCATAAGGGGGTGCAGGGCGCGACTTCGGTCCTTGCTCTACAGATGCCCAGGTACGGGATCTGCGGACCCTGAGTACTTCTGACGTTACTAGAAGCAGCCGGGCCGGACTTATTCGAGCCCCTCCCGTTGGGAGTTGTCGGCGTGGTAGTGGTCCCGTAACTCAGGTATAAATGAGTACCCACCTGCACCATTGCCTATGGCGTGTACCCTGGGGGCAGGTATTACCTGAATCATTGCTTGTCGTGGGTGGGTGGTGGCTACCCCAATGCTGGGGTGACTCATCTCTTAAATTGAGTAGGTCTATGCTAAACGTGACCTATCCACTGGTAGCTAAATCCGCTTAGCGCGCCTGGGCGATGAGATCGCCGACAGCCGAAAGGCGGGTCGGAATAGACTCAGGTGCCGTCCTAATGTAAAAAACCACTGAGGACCACAATCCTCCGCCAATCCCTTTGGACTTGGGGAGGGATCCACGATGCAAGTCATGGAAACGGAAGATGCTTTGCTGATTCTCCGAGATAACAAATACACCCCAAAGCAGATTCGTGCAGTTGGCCAGCAGCATTCTATAGGCCGGAGAGAAATGTGTCATTGGCTGGCTGCACCGCTTCCATACTAACGCAGAAAGATGCGCGAGCCGGCGAGAATTGCCAGTTTGATGAATAAAAATTTTGAGAATTCGGCTAGCTACAACAACTTTTACTGAGATAGTTATTTTACTGTTTGATTTATAGTTTTATCTACAGAAATAAAACACTTTAGATTGTTAGCGCATTATTTTAACTGCAATTGCATTTAGCTCGGGCTATATTGGTGTGGCACTACTGTTTAAGGCCAATTCTGATAGCTTAGTGGTATTCATACTTGCTTCCTAGACCCAAGATCGCGGATTCATTCCCGGCTAGGTTTGATGGATTTTTTTCTGTCGTAAAACTCCTAAGTATAGCTTCCTATGGAAGGGAAGTAAAGCCGTGGGTCCATGCCTAGATTTACGGCACGTTAAAGAACCTCAAGCCTGAAAGAAGAGGCCTCGGAGCAAAATTTGTTGGCCGTTTCACCACCTGAATTGAATGGGACAATGATGACCTGAGATGTTAAAGAGCGTCCGTATATTAGCTAAATAATAATAATAATAATAATAATAATAATAATAATAATAATAATAATAATAATAATAAAAAAAAAAAATAATGTTTTAGATTTGGTTTTCTATGTCACCATTTGGGTGCATCATTATTGTATTCACATAAAATCACGTATAAACAGTGAATCTTGTGTAAGAGCGTCAATATACTCTTTTCAAAAGTTGATTTTCCTATGATACACTTGCTATAGAGCCTACGATGCTTTCTTTTTTATTAATGTTTAACAAACGCCCGTTTTAACTACGGAAGCATTACAGGCGATAGACACTGATGATATATGAGATGAAATGATTAACTGGGAAAGGATTTTTATACGGAAAAACACCGTCCAATCGCTGTTTAATTTCATTTGGAGTAGGTCGTTCTTTTGTGAAGAATTTAATAACAGCTCGATACTCCATTTGAACACGCCACGATCTTCTATACATAGCCTTCTTTAGGCGACTATATCTGAACTGAACACAGCGGAGCAGAAGTTATAGCTGCAATTATTTACTTAACAAATAAAGTATCACACCAGATAAGGGTTTTAACCCCTCCTATCCCGCTCAAGAGTTTCGCGTCTTAACGACCTCGGCCACCCTTGTATGGTTAGTTTATGCTGAAATACGTTAATATTTACTTTATCAGCCTTCTTTTATGTAATAAGTAATTAGTCCAAAACAACGAATAGATATAATTGCGCTTAATGTTTGAGAGTAGGTTGCTTTATTTGTTTGTTTTTTTTTTTTATTCAGAAAGCATGAGGAAACCAAGCGGGTTTTGTAGGAGAGAAACCGCTGAAGTCAAATCAGGAGACACCTGTCACCGTAGTGCCCTTTGGAACGCAATGAGTAAGGATCACTCCATCGCTCAATCAAGTCGTCAGACCGTCTTGTGCGAGGCCGAGATTGCCTTGGTTTGTTTTCTCCAGATGATCTGCCTTCCTTGAAGACACACACATGACACAATCACCACATGTAGTACCGCCACGGGTAGCCGAAGTCCTTAAGGCGCGGACTCGTGAGCGGGAGGTCTGGGGTTCGATACTCCCTGACTGAGCTTTATTTCAGATTTTCCTCAGTCCTCATAAACCCCAAATGTACCCTAAACTTAGGCCTGGAGGGTTTCCTTACTTAAAAATTCTTTCCCAGTATATAGTTTCATCTCATGTATCAGCAGTGTCCACTGTCTGTGGTGCCTCAGTAGTAAACACGGGCGTTAAACACTATTAATAAAATCACCACATGTCTCACTCAAATGGCGATGAATTTCAATCGATGTCAAACCACGCAAAACGAATGATTACGCGCTGTTCTTGTAATAAAAACTTCGCCATTTTGAAGCATAAAAAATAATTCTCACTCTCGCCGCTGCCGCTAAAGTTGTGTGTGCCATAGAGTGCTGCCATCTGTCACGCATTGACAAGGAGTGTCCGTGTATTTTAAAACAAGCCGCATGTTTGTATTTGTTTCCTATCCTGAGAATAAACAATCGCAGGTGTTATAACTTGAATGCATCTCGTAAAAAGTTTATGACCGTCCGCAACTTATCGAGTGATTGAAAAAAAAAGTTCAGTTAAAAAACGTGCTAAAATATCGAATTCACCTAAATGCACCCTTCATGGACTATGGTGTATTAAAATTCAATAGCTGAAATTTATGCTTGAAAATGGTTAAGGCAGCAAGAAATATTTCTTGATATTTCTCGTCTATCTCCTGTGTTATAAGAGGGGAAATGTATTTTCTGCTTGAGGTCTTACTGTCGAACTGTCAAATGCTGGCTTACAAAGACTGCGCGTTCCAATTCTTAACGCGGATAAAGACATTTTACAAAGAATTAAAGGTCATCGACCATAAATCCGATTTGTGTGCTTTTGAACAAAAGACAGCTGTCATTCGGTATATTACCTGCAGAAGGAGAAGAAAAGACATTTGTTGACAGTACGATGTAAAAAAAAAAAAAAAATGCTCGTCTCCAGCTAGATGGGCAAGCCAACTTTCCCTTCCAACCCCTTGGCAAGCTAGAGCCTGTCACTAGAGTGTATTGCAAGGCAGTTTAAATATTTTGACAAATGCTGTCATAAGCAAGAAGCCTTCAGGGCACTGGAGCGTTAGAAGAAAGGTACTACTCCAATACTGCCAACATTGAGGCAGGAATATCCGGATAGAGAAGAAGAAAGAGGGTAAAAGCAAGAAATTATAAGAAAATACGCTTAAGCGTGAGATATGAAGTATGAAAAAGAAAGAGTTGAACGACGAGAGAAAAAATAGAAAATCTTTCTTAACATTCCGTTTCACTGTATAACCAACTCCTGGATTATTTGTTTCTTAATACTACGTGCTTTTCTTCAATCCTCTAAACCCTAAAGCATGAAAACCAACTTTTTTCTATTTTCTTTATTACATTAACTTAACTACAGTTAATAAAAACAGGGGTGGGAAGAATTTTACGGCAGATTTCCTATTAGATCCTTTCTTTAGTTTGACGGGTGTTCAACAAAGGATGACCACAGTTTTAGCGAATTCCGAAGGAATGTAAACTATTGTGATTGTATTAATAGAATTTTGAATAATCTTTCCATATCTCCACCGATCAGACCTACTAGGCATCGGAAAAGACGAAACTTTCTAAAAATGTGTATATAAATTGGACCGAAAAACAACAGTATGGTGTAGTATGATGTTCTGTAAACAGACGTGACTCGCATTACGTTATGTTAGCGTTGCTACAACAAAATGAAGCCAAGATTATCGTCTGAACAGCGGAAAGCAATTTTGAAATGGTATTGGAAAACCGAGAATGTTGAAGTTCAAAGGCAATGGAGACGTGTGTACAGAACAGAGCCGCCAACGTGAGTAACAATTGCATGCATTCAAGTTAGATTTGAGACTCATGGGTACCGTATGCGATGTTTACAAGGGCAGATCTGGGAGATCTCGCATAGTAACAAGCCCCACATCCTCGGCTGTGGTTTTGGAACGTTTTGAGCACTCACCGCAGAAATTTACAAAGCTAAGTGAACGTGAGACTGGGATTAGCAGAACTAGCGTACGTTGTATTATTAAAACAGCAAAGTTGAAAGTTTTCATCCCAAGACTTTTGCATGCATTAAATGAAGGTGACTCTGATCGGAGAATGCGGTACTGTGAGTGGTTTCGGAACATGGTGCAAGAGGACGAGGCCTTCGTAGGGAAAGTTATTTGGTCCGATGAGACACAGTTTAAGTTGAACGGAATGACGTCGATAGTGGGCATTTTGAGCAACTGTTGTAACTGAAAAAGTCTAAGATGACTAGCTCATCATTTTCTGTTTGTATGAATTGAGTTTTGTTATGTTAACACAGTTTTTTATTTGCTTTAAGTGTGTATACTTTTTGGCACACTCTGTATATATGTATATATACATATATATAATGTGGTTATAATGGAATAACTAATAGAAAAAGGAAAAACTCTTAAAAAGTAACAGATTTTTTTCTGTTTATTCCTTTTTCTCCTTTTATAATTATTGTTCTTTTAATTAATTGTTCATTGAATATTTTTATATTTAACAAAAGCATCGTCGTGAAGAATAGAACCAGATAGTAACATTGTTGGAGAGATTATACTTTTTAAGTTTGTACAGGGGGAGTTCATAGTCGATAGTGGCAAAACCTTAACTGAAGTGTATATTAGTAATTATATGTAAAAACATATTTATTTTTCACGAACATAGTAATATTTTAATTTGTCTTCATCAATTATGTTATATGCAATACAAAATAATCAATTTTGTTTTACATATTTTTCCTTTTTTCTTGGTTTAGTACATTAAAATATTATGGCATATTGTGTAAATTTAATGCAATATTCATTACAATATTTTTCTTCTTAATATTGTAAGCAAAGCATAACAAATACCAAGCGTCAAGTTCTTTTAAATATCTGTTTTCTTTAAGATTAGAATTTAAAAGTTAAAACTGAAATCGAAGAGTGAAATTGTTATTTATATTTTAACAATAGTTTCGTTGTTCTCTCTTATACAATAAAAAGTTATAGGGTTATTTTACTCTATTACAAATTCTCATGCGTAAAGCGAGGGGTGTTTGGAGATGGTTTACAATAGCAGTGTTTTACAGATACGCTATGTACACGCTGCGCGATTGTAAACAGATTGTGTAGCGAAAGGACAGTGTTCGTTTGTTATCAAGTCGAGAAAGACGTAGTGAAGATGGGAGGCGATTGTAATACACAAAAAAGGACTGCGTGGTTTTTGTGGACAGAAGGCGTGAAAACTGCATAGACGTTCAACCGCGGTATGTGGTCAAGGTGCTCCTACAGAGAAGATCGTTTACAATTGGGCCAACCTTTGATGAAATGGAATGTCAGACAGGCCTCGGCCGCGCAACCCTGCACACCTTATTGACAACGACTTGAATATTTATTTATTGAAATGTTAAGACAAAATAAATGCACCCGGTTTCATCTATTTGACCCTGGCTGTTCCTAAGTGCATCCCCCATGAATACAATTTGTGTTGCAATAATTTTCTTTGCTTAATTTTAAATTAAATATAATTATTCTTATTTAAATTCCTGAAGCAATACAAAATAAAATAATCACATAATCTAATCCATGATCCTACTAAACTCTGTTTATAGTCTACTACAGGAATTCCAGAAGAGAGGTTCAAATACCAGTTCCTTCACATTAAAGGGTTTTCTTTCCATTCTTCTCATTAATTTTCCTCATCGTTGCTCTCTTACAAGTTCTTCCTCTGTTTCAATTCTTCTTGAGCTCATCAATCAATAATTAACAAATAAACTTTACATTTTCTACTCTACTTTGATTCAAAACAGCATTGACTGATTCATTTTACAATCCTAAATCTATTATATGTGCACCAACAATTTTATAACTAATTGTACAAATCTCCAAACACTTGTATGTTACATAACTATCCACACCCACTTATTTATAACTCCCATAGATGCTCAACCACCAACACAAAGTAGAAGAGATCTAAATGGTTACCTGCATAAACAATTTGAATATATAACAGGTGTACCCTCAATGGGTTCTACGGAACTTGACTCAGGCAGAAGGGCAAAAGGGGTGAAGTCTGTCATCTAATACTGGAAATGCATAGTGTAAATCCGGAATTTTTGGATCAGCTGGTGACGGATCATGGTGCCATTACTGTACACCAGAGAAAAAATTCAACTCATACAATGGAAATGTCCAGGGACTCCCTAGCGCAAGAAATTTCGTGCTGCCCCATCTGCGGGCATATGGATGATCACCGTCTTATGGGACGCTTAAGGCATACTATTCACATGTGATGTCATAGTACTCCAAAACAATGGTATGGCGAAGCCATTTTTTAAATAGCTTTAATTGCCTAGGCATCACTGGCGGTGATCACTGATGATCATAGCCCGGAGGTTTAGACATTTATTTTGGGTTAAATTAGACAGGCATAAAGGCACTGAAAAGGAGAATTTAATATAATTAACATAGTCATTTATTAAAAGTAAAAAACCAAGTAATATCACTCATTGTTAAGGTAAATAGATATTTAAGATATTTAATAATTTCTGTATCACATAAATAAAGTACTTAAACTTACTTTTCTCGGTTACAAGCAATAACAAGATGTCTTTTCAAGGTATCAACTGTCACAGTCAGTCGCTTGTTACAGAGAACATTTTGCAATATGGAAAAAGAACGTTCTACTTCCACTGAAGTGATTGGAGCATATTTAAAACTATTTCGAAAGGACTCATACCAGTTACAACAGAACGTTCACCTTTCAGGACATCATGGAAATGTTGATCAAGTCAAAGTAAAGTAATATAGTCTTGGTAAGTGGTTTCTGGTCGAGTTCATTTTCCGTTTATAGGGGAATCTGGTTAGTATCTCTCTTACTTCCGTACTGAACACATTGTAGGGACGGTTTATTACACAGATGTACCGCTCTCATCTTTCTCATTTGCAGTTGTTTGTTACATTTATACAGCTCACAGTTACCCTCACCACAAATTTCCCAGAATTGTCTCCAGCAGATGATACAAGATTTTTAGTCAGGACAGTTCAAAACTACAGTACTTCCCTCATCCTCTCATTTTCTATTAGTCGTATGTACGAGGTAACCGTGCGTTTCTTTCGTTAATGAAGTTTCTGCTATTTAAAGAGCTTAAGTGTATGGGTGGAAGAGAAAGTTTTTGACTGTTGGAAAAGAAATAAATGTATTTTCAATGGATATTTTTGTGAGGTGAACATGCTATTTTAATTTTTATAATTTGTTTCATTCTATATATTGAAATTCTTAATGTGCAAATGAGTAAATAACCGTAGAAAAATTCAAACGATGGCAAAACAAGAGTTTAAACTTTAAAACTGGCAAACAAAAAGGCAAAATAAATGCTAGCCCTATCTACCCGTCTATCAAATGACGAAAACATGTTCATTTCTATCGGACTCATAAATAGACCTCCAGACAGAAAAGGCATTTTGCCCAACTTTAGTACTCTGCTGATATACATGAAATAAGATAAACTAGGAAAGGATTTTTTTAAAGGAAGCGTTCCAGGGTACTTCCCTGGCATTTGTCACTTATGAGGATTGAGAAAAGCCTGTAAAAACCTCAGTCAGAAAGGACGGTTTTGATGGGAATTGAACTCCAGACTTTTCGCTCGCAAGGACGCGCCTTGACGACCTCGGCTACCTGTGGCGGTCTCACGACGAAGCTACCAGGAAGATAACGTGCAATGACGTTGGTGGGGAGTATAATGATAGATCCCATGGGCATTGAACAATGTTGTATAATAATTTAGGTACAAAACCATATTGTAAATCATTACCGAACGCCTTTCTTATAAATGAATAGAATGAATTTAATTTCCATTGTTTATCTCATAGCTAGTTTGATTTTCTCAAATATCCTACCTTTTCTCTATATCTAACTCCCAGATGCGTTGTGTTTTCTCGAAACTGAAAGAAAGCTTAGAGAGAGGAAGTTTTTATCGACTTATAAATTCATGGTGACTGTAAACTATTGGTAAATTGAGGTTCAAAGACACTTCTTTCAGAAAGCTTTAGAAATGTTAGAAGATCGCTGCAAGAGTGTTGAAAAATGATGTTAAGTAAACGTTTTTAACTTCCTTTATTAGCTCTCATTTGCTTAAGAACTCTAAATTTGCAATCATGTTATGTTAAAATTCAAAATAACTATTTCTCTTCAAAAGACTTTTATATAAACTGAGAGTAGTTTTATATTTCGCTTTTTATTATATAATTAGAATGTCATTAAAATATTACTTTAAGTAAAACATTTCTGAGCTTGGCTAATTAACGGCAAAATGTCAAAACTCCTGGCTAATGCTACTAGGGTTCGATATTCAAGCACATCTGTAGAGAGAAATGAAAATATATTTAGAAAGAAATTAAAAATTTAATTAATGATAATCTTGTTTCTCTATAGCATAATTTCCCATTGTTTAGGAAAATATTTATGTCATGTCATTTAGCCCTGAGGCAATTAATTTGCTTTAGTTTATAGGTTTAGAAATAAATAAGTTTTAATTTAATATTTTAAATTATTTGTACGTTTCTACTTTTCACAATGTACAGGGTGCGGCAGAAACAATAGCCCATTTTAAATCGTGCACTGTTGTTAGTTACGGTTTCCTAGAGAGTTGATGTTTGTATCATTGTGTAGTATAGTTCAAAGCATTTTCTGACCGCTCGCTCCGCTGCACAGTACTTCTTGGCAGTCAGTATGGAGCGCTGGTGAATGAATATCTTGCGTTTGCAATTGTAACGCTTTTCAAATGTGGTGATTGTGTCTTAAGAACGTAGCGTTTGTTTCGGCAACATTTTGACATCTACCAGAATGGACAAGTTCTGTTATAGAAGGCGATTACGTGATGGGTCAGACAGTTCAGGACAATAGCATCTACTTCAAACAAGAAGCCACCTGGAAGGTCGTGTTCCGGACAACATTGCAACAGTAAGAGATACTTCAGAGCAAAGACCAACGCAAACAGTGCGACGGCATTCCCAAGTCCTTAAGAAGTGAGCTACGGATGTTGCATCTGGTTATTTAGTTCTAGCCATGCAAGATGTAAGTAGGTAACAAATATTGCCCAGAGATCTATACACAAGTCGAAATTTCTGCATACAGCTTGTGCAGATGATAAACTGTCAACCGATTTTCTAAACAATTTCAGGGTGTTTGGTGGGGCCCACTGCATAGCGCAAAAGTTACTTGTGGTACATAGAGTATCTTCTCAGGGTATTATTGGTTCCTTTTTATTTTTTATTTATTTTTGAAAATGATGCAGACGATACTGTCACAGTTACAGCAGATTGTTATGGTATTATGTTGCAGCAGCAAATATGCCGCAAGAATATCCATATGCAGTCGTTGTGGTTTTAACACGATGGTGCAACTGTTCAATTAGCCAGAACTTTCATGACAACCTGACGAACAATGTTTTCAGAGCATCTTGTTTCCCGGTATGGTAAAGTAAACTCTCATTCCGTTCGCCCGATTTATCGACTTATCATTTTTTTTTTTCTGCGGGGATTCCAGAAATCCAAAGTGAACGCTAACAGGACAGAAAATACTCCGGAATTAAAAATCACATTTACACTGATCGTACTCGCGTCAAAGATTGCATTGTGAACTGATTTGTTGTCCAAGTCGAGTGACCCCACGTTGGGCGCCAAATTATGAAACGGTTTGCTATTGTCCTCACTTTGATGATGCCAAATTATAAGGTGGGTTTGTCGATGGTGTTGTCTTCGTTGTTGTTGTTGGCTGGTGAAACCAAATTATGAAGCGGTTTCGGTGTGTTCTTGTTTACGCTTCAGTGACAACTTCTCAGGGGACTATTGTTATTTTGTTGATACGAAATTGCAGTATAAATATCCAGACGATGAGACATAATATATATATATATATACATATATATGGCAATTTTATCCCCAAGTTCTGTAGCGTCCTCTGGTGTTTTGTGTACGATAGAATTTGTCTACATCTTTTGTTTTTTTTTTTTCTTGAATGGTGTTTAACGCCCATTTTTAGTACTGAGGCTTTGGTTTTAAAAGTTTAAAACTCTTTTTAACATTGACTAGTTTAAAGCCTAAATGTACAACTGCTTATTGGGTTCAAAGCCATAACGAATTTAAAACTTCTTGTGTTTATTAAACTCCAATGGCAGTCCTTTTAAAAGTGGCACCACTCTCGAGCCTCGGATTTCTTTTTTGTAGTTTTATGGGCTCTCTTGCTTTCCAAGCTACCGTAACAGAAAGCACCAGAGACTTTACCTTCCGACTACATACAAATAACATATTAAAACTACATTTCATGAAACATATACATCATATCTACATTACTAAAATATTATGATTAGGTTTGTACCGATATATTATATTAAATGGTGTACAACGGGAGGTGGGATGCTGCGAAGATGCAGTCTACAGCAAAATAAATGTAATTAGTTACTAAGAATAATTAAAGAACAAACAAACCTGAGGGCAATATGCTACCGGCACCAATTAAAAACATGCATTATCCAAAATGGTGAGCAGCGGTTGTTTTGACGGGAATTGTCAAAAATTTGGAAGAAGGATATTGAAAAAAAGTATGGTGTAGTGAAAAAATCAAAAGAAGCCCGTCTGACATAAGCAGGCAGGAAATAGAGGCGCGATGCATGCAGGTGTCATCTCTGGACCTGCAGAGCGAAATTAAAACAAATGGTGTGAAGATACCTACCTATATCATTGAGCTACATGAAACAGAGGCTGGGAGTGGGAGGATGGAAAGCATGTAAGGTTGTTGACGAGGAAGGCAGAAGGATTTGCCCATTATACTTGGAACCGGAAGACTGGGTGCACATTTTGGCTAAGTGTACACAGACTGAAAATACCAAGATAAAATTTCTCCCGGATTTATTTATATGAATATCAGAATTATTGTATGTATGTATGTATGTATGTATGTATGTATGTATGTATGTATGTATGTATGTATGTATGTATGTATGTATGTATGTATGTATGTATGTATGTGTCGGTCCCGGTGGTGTAGTGGTTACCATACTTGCCTGCTAAACCCAAAACGCGGGTTTGAATCCAGCCAGGACCGATGGATTTTTTCGGGCGTAAAAATCCTAAGTATGGCTTCCTTCGGAAGGGAGGTAAAGCCGTGGGTCCCGTGTCGTACATTTGCGGCACGAAAAAGAACCTCAAGCTTGAAAGAGAGGCCTCTGAGCAAAATTTGCCGGCCGTTTCACGCCCTGAGTTGAATGGGACGCTGATCACCTGAGATGTTAAAGAACGTTCATAAATAAATCAATAAAAAATGTATGTATGCTGTGAGTGCGTTCTTAGTAATGTTTTTGTTTCTTTTGTTGGAATCAATTTCAGAAATGAATTATTTTACAAGACCATGAAGACTCTGTGGCCCATGTGACTGTGATGTGCGATATATGTATAATATTTTAACTGGAATAATAAACACTGCTGCTACTATATTATATTTACATATCTGTGGGGGTGGGATGTAATTGCTGCTTCAATTGCCAACAATGGATCACCAAATGGGCAAAATTTATAAAAGGTGAATGTGTAAGAAAAGGTATGAAGTGCTTTTTGAAGTACTGTTCATCAGCAATGTGTAGTTAGAATTCTTAATTTTAAATATAGTGTTTAAAATGGATTATTGTTTCTGCCGCACTCTGTATTTAAAAATATATACTTTTCAGACTATCTTCCAGCTGACGTGGCAATACCCCTGACGTTTTAGAAACAGAGGCGGGGTTCTATTCAATAAACGCCACGCACATCTGTGTGACCGGCCCAAGGGCCACGTGAGTGTCAGAAATGTCTATTCTCTTCACCTTTCCCACCCCCTCAAATTAGATTTCCTTTTCCGGCCTGGTCTATCACATCGACTGCATCCTTCCAAAAGTTATTCTCCTCTTCTCTTTCACATCGCCTCCAATGGAGGATTGATGTCAGCTGTTTGCCAGTTATGACCACGCTTCTCCTTTTCTCTCGAGTTGCCCTGTTCGATTCTATACTATGTTCTCTTAGACAGGCACCAAACTGATAAAAAGTTCGATATGTACGATAGCGAAAGTTAAGCGTGTCCCGAAAGGTAGCCGTATTCAAACTCGAGATGTTTCAATACATATTTGTAGTATACACACTTCAAACAAAGAAAAAACTGTATTAATATAACAAAACTGAATTCATACAAACAGAAAATGATGATCACTAATCATCTTAGACTTTTACAGTTACAACAGCTGCTCAAAATGCCCACCATAGACGTCGATACACTCCTCAAGTACGATTAACTACTGATTGAGCAACGTTTGCGAAAGTGTCCTCAACGATTGCAGCATATGCCGTTTCAATTTCTTCCCGAAGTGCTGCCAGTGTAACTGGTTTTCTACGGTGTAGGTACCTGAGTCTCAAATTTGTCTCGAATGTGTGCAATTGTTACTCGCGTTGGCGGTTCTGTTCTGTACACACATCTCCATTGCCTTGGAACTTCAACAACATTCTCGGTTTTGCAATACCACTTCAAAATTGCTTTCCGTTATTCAAACGATAATCTTGCTCCATTTTTGTAGCAACACTATCATAACGTAATGCGAGTCACATCTGTTTTACAGAACATCATACTACACGGTACTGTTGTTTTTCGGTCCAACTTTGAAATATATTAAATAGATATCTTACTGTGAAAATGTGTATACATTTATTTTGGGACCCTCGATATTTTTGTTATATCTTTTCTTAAATTGACAGAGTATATAAAGTGTGTTATTCCTCGTGTGTTTATAACGGCCAGCGTGTCCTTATGTACGATAATATGTGTTAACTCAGTGGTGAAAGAATGATAGGATTATTTTTTTTTTAGCATACAGTTCATTCTGTTATTTATATGAATACGATACTAACCCCTTTGTTCAAACTCCAGATATTTCAATAAATATTCTCAATAACCATAAACATTTGCTTGCATACTTACATTTTCTCATCATAGAGTGAAAATACTATGATAAATATTAATATACATATGTTCTCTCCATAACCTCAGGAAAACGCAGGGAACATATAGGGAATACAGCAATTTAAATATGCACAATTCACTTAAAAATACACAGGGAGCTCAAAAATTCACGTGATCTTATGGGGAAATTACAGTACAATCAGCGATGCTTTCCGCCCCGGCACGGGTTTTTCCAATGAGCAAGATCCCACTTGTTTTCCGCGCCATGGAGACGGTAAACAAGCCTGCTAACTTACTTATTGACTTTACCGACTGTTGCAGTAAGGGCAGCTGTTCCCGGGTGTGTATTGTGTTGTTCGTTTCTTAATTCGATAGCATACATAAAGTGTTTTACGTTAAAGTGTTTACAACGGCGAAGCATGTCTTTATGTACTATTCGTGTGTTTACTCAGTGGCGAAAGAAAAATAGGATAAATATTTTTTTAGCATACAGTTGATTCTGTTATTTATATGAATATCATACCAATCCCTTTTTTCAGACAATTAACCGACAGAGAGCTGATTATGCATTTTACCAACAGGACTCTGCTACTGCTCACACTGCGAATAATTCCATGAGAGCATTTCACAATGTGTTTCCATAAAACAGAGTTATTAGTAAGGATTTGTAACTCGCTCGGTGCCCCGATTTCACTGTCTATGATTATTATCTCTGGAATGAATTAAAACAAGGCGAACCCGCACGCCTTACAAGAACTCAAAGATAATATTCGTAAAACAATTGTCCCGATTTCTCAAAATGAACTACAGCGACAGATGAATAAGTTTCCAAATAGATGGCAAAATGTGTGAAGGATGCAGGTAGGCAGTTTCAACACCTCATTTGAAAATGTGATAATGGAACCTTTTATATTAGTTTGTGCATTATTGTATGATTGATTTGTTTTATTTTTTTATCCTTCCGCTAATCAACGAGACCCAGCTGTTCGGCTAATAAGCGGAGCGCTAGTCCATATATAAAACACTTGGGGGTAAAACAACACTGTTTCCACGGTATTTATTTTCCAGCATGTGCTGGAATTGACAACTTTATTGGAAATCGCATGAAATTATTTTTCTCCTTTTTCCCAGATGCTGAAGAACTTGGCAGTCATGGTACAAATGTTCGGACGCAGAACGCCTACACAGACAAGTACGTAATAGGCGTTTCACACACATCCTCCATCAACTGGCTATAGGTACAACAAGTTCCTGGACATATGAAATGTACCGGATGCATCGAGATGCCGTCGACCAAGGTATTATTAAAAGAAGCATTGACCAACGTACAAAATGCTTATGCTGTGAGTCCCAAGAAGTCAGTTTGATGGCTTGCAAGACAATCAGCGCTGTATTAACTGTGCCCACATGGCGTTACGCAAATCCTTGAAATTGTACCATATATAAAACCCATGCCTTCCATTAACTTCAGCTCAGACATCTAGACACTCTACACATTACAGTCTCTGGTTCATTGGGTCTGTAACGCCAGATGGGGAGGAATTGGATGATTTTACTGGGCTGAGACATGGCTCTATCTCTCAAAGTTCTCGAATATGGACCGCTGAAAACCCACATGAGCTGCAGGGGAATACATAACACTGACATAAAATTAGGGTTTGGTTTTCTATGTTGCATAGTCGCACCTTTAATACATTCTTTGAACAGTCAGTGAACAGTGACCGGTATGTACCAGAGTAGGTCCATAAGTTTCCGGCCTAACCATTTTCTAGCTAGGATAAAGACAAAAACTATATTTCACTTTTCAATATAGTTGCCCTTTATTGGAATACACGTCTTACAACTTTGAATTAACATTTCACCCCCCCCCCCAATAATCAGAAGTCTTGTCTATAAAATGGGCATTAACAGCATCCATCAATTCTTTGTCACACTTAAATTTCCTTCCTCGAAGGTCCTTCTTGCGTTTTGAGAAGAGGAAATAGTTACTGGCAGCTAGACTTGGGCTGTAGAGTGAATGGTCGATCATCTTGAAGCCACATTTCTTCACAGCTTTCTTTGCAACAAGAGCTGTGTGCACAGGAGCGTTGTAGTGAAGAAAGCACACACCACAACTCAGCTTTCCTCGCCTTTTCGCTTTGATGGAAGCACATAGTTTGTGCAGTAGGCCAGCATAGTACTCCCCATTTACTGTGGTGTTCCTCTTCTTGAAGTCAACGAAGAGTATTCCTAAATGTCCCAAAAGGCTGTGGCCAGGATCTTATTGGTTGACTGAGTGACCTTGGCCTTTAGAGGCGGTGCTTCGCCAGATTTACGCCACTCCTTTGATTCTCTTTTGGACAGGGATTATAGTAGAGGACCATAGTTTCATATGATGAAAAAATGGTTTGCAGAACTTCTCTCTTGTTGCCACGGCAGAGCTCCAAAAATACCTGACAACAGATGACTCCTTGCTGCTTTTGAACTGAGAACAGAAGTCAAGGCACCCACCTTGTATTACATGTTTAAATATTAGTGAATAATTCTAAGGACTGTTGTTTTAGAAAGCGTTTCTAAAACAACATAGAATTCTATAACTATGAGCCGCCGATCTTCCATAATTTCTCCTTCCACAAGAGCGATATTTTCAGGAGTGAGCACCTCCAAGGGCCGACCTGCACGCTCTTCGTCTTCAATGCTTTCTACACCCATTAGAAAAAGTTTGGCCCATTCTTTTACGGTAGAATATGAGGGGGGTGTTTCCCCATATACACCGTCCCATCACTTTTTATTTTCATTTGAAATCCTTTGTTTTGTGAAGAATTTAATCCAAGCTCGATACTCCATTATGAACATGTCACAGTCCTAAACACATAGCCTTCTTTATGCAACCACATATAAACTGAACACAGCTGCAATTATTTACTTAACAGATAAGGTATGACACCAGATAAGGATTTTGTGAAGGCGATCATTCTTATCAGCGAGGCCGGAAACTTATGGACCTATCCTCGATTGGTAAAAGAATTTCAGCAGAGAAGTTGGGAAACATGTAATTTCACAGGACAATGTCATTGTTCGTGCAGTCATGAACATTATGCGCAACTGGAGTGTTTTCCAGAACGACCTATCTTAAAAGGTTTATGTCCAGCGTATCTCCATATTTAACAACTCCTGACTTTTTCTGTCTACGTAACACACCCGTACAGTGTTCCAGAATTGCAATCGAATATTCAGAACTGTGTTGGTCACAGCAGCTGTCCACTTGTGTGAAGAACAGAACGGCGGCTAACTCCAGCGTTTACTGTAAAATAAATGCTTTTCCCATAATTTTTCGCAGTTTTTGAACACCCTGTGTTACCCCAGTAAGCTACACTTTTGTAGTAATAAAATATAAACTCACTTCCCTACTTTAACCGGTGTATACAATCCATATTTAAAGACGATCTTTAGCTGAGGCGGTTTACGACAGAAGGCATGCCAGCTTTAAACATTTCAACATTTTTTCGTGAATATTTCATAAAACGTTTGTGCCGATGCTTGACAAACTGTGAATTACAACTGTTTTATTGCATTTTCCAAGTTTACAGTCAAGTCATGTGGGCGAATAGTTTATATATGGTGTGAGTTTATAGGGCTTTGGAAGCTTATAGTAGGCAATGAAATACTGCAGCTATTCAAAACGGTTTGTCTTCATAAACCGTATTCCAAAACCTTTACGTTTTTTAAATTGACTGGCAACTTTTAGTATAGTTTGATTCTTTAAAATCTGCAGGGGAAACCTTATACCTTGGTTATTATTATTATTATTATTATTATTATTATTATTATTATTATTATTATTATTATTACATAATAATATGTATGTATTATGTAATAATAATAATAATAATAATAATAATAATAATAATAATAAAATGCATGAATAAAGCAAAAGACAAATAGACAACCCCTATTATATTCCTTTGTTATTTTTCCGATATATGGTTTCAATCTAAAATTTGCAACAGTAAAATAATGGTCGTGTTTTTTTCTTTCTTTCTTTTGTTTTCTATCTTTTGCAGTTGAACATCCTTCTTAACAACGCAGCTCTATAGAGAAGGCATAATTTCTTTGTATTGTCAAACCTTAGTTTTCATGAAAACTTGCAGACATTCACATGGCGGTATTGTTGCGGACTTCTGAGGGTGGGCGTCCTAAGGGCATGCTACGTTATTTCAGTTCAAATAATGGTGAAGATGATATGATTATTATATTCCAGAGAGGGTGTCCTTAAACCTATTGATTACTTGTCCTTTGAGCCTTAAAGCTACCAGGCATTCACGTTCTCAGGGTAACGAATGCTCCAGAAAAAGGGGTGGGGGATAGTCATAAGTTATGGCAACTATTTATTTATTGATTAAGCAGCGACAACACGAAAAATGAAAGATATACGATTGAAAGTATATGAATGGAGGTCACGAAGAGTAAACAAAGTGCTTATGTTTATGAAGGAAATGCTTTTTAAACAAATTTGAAATTAACAGTTATAACTACATAATGAATGAATTAACTTTTCGCTTCCATTCAACAAACAAAATATTTTTTTGGCCTACGTTATTAACTATAAAATTTAAAGTTAGCTAACTTAACACTACAGGCTACAAAAACACTGAATAAACACCCTTTACAACGAACGTAAACTCTGAAACTATATATATTGTTTTATTTACAGACGCTCTTTAACATCTCAGGTCATCAGCGTCTCATTCAACTCAGGGTGTGAAACGGCCAACAAATTTTGCTCAGAGGCCTCTTCTTTCAGACTTGAGGTTCTTTATTGTGCCGTAGATATACGGCATGGAACCCGCGGCTTTACTTCCCTTCCGAAGGAAGCCATACTTAGGATTTTTACGCCCGAAAAAAAAAAAAAAACATCGATCCTGGCCGGATTTGAAACCACGATCTTGGGTTTAGAAGGCAAGTATGTTTACCACTACACCATCAGGATCAACATGAGGGAAGGACTGGTATGGTTAGAACAGGAATAGCATATTTAAGTGCAATAAGAAATGGGTATATAAAGGGGACATGTCCAATGCGTGAAGAAGCAGATAGTGTATTGCATTGTATATTAGAATGTAAGTAAACCAAGGTTAGAGGGAACAGTTCCTATTACGAAAGGGGAAAATTTACCAGCTGAAATAAGAGATAGAAGAACCGTAAATGTAAAAGCAGATGAAAATATAAAGAAATTCGGAAAGGTGTGACAAAAATTGTTATGAACATAGGCACAGCAATGCATGTTAATGAAATACAGCGAAATAATTTCAGAAAGTGTAAAAATGTGGTACATGAGCATTTGAGATAGGAAACGTAAATATTTGGAAGCTATGGCTATAAGTTTCTAAAGAGTCAGTACGCCACTGGCTAATGAAGGTGTCCCTGGAAAGCATAACACACGAAAGCTTCTGAACATATCTTTAGCGCAATGTTTATGACATTAAATTTCGAATAAGAGATAGTCATTTGTTTTACAGTTAGATTCTCGTTCGTCACTTTTTTTTACACTTAAATCTTAAAATACCAATGCATATAATTGCAACCCTTGCTTACAAATGGAAGAATTGTGTATGGATAATTTAATCCGTTGTGTGTCGTATATTAAAAAATCCATTCATAATTTTTTATTATGCGTATTGCAGCAGTTCATATTTAATAGAAAAACGGCAAATTTTGAGCCCACGGCATGCTTTTGCGTTATGCATTACGTCCCACAAGCAGTTAAAGAGATCCTATACAGTAGGCTATGTAATGCAAGATGGCAGCTAATAGGTGTTCAGTGTCGCACTGTCAATTGACTAGTTCGAGTTTTGAGGGATTTTTAAGGCACTAAATCTTGCAAACGCTGATAAGGCGCTGCGGCAAATCGATATTTCTATGCTCGCAAACAGTTTTAAAGACAGTCTAAACCAATTTTTCACCCGGCTTGGCTTTCATCTGTTGCAAAAACGTTTAACGCCATAAAACTGCGTTATGTTTAGTTGTAACCTTTCATTGCCTGCCTCAGATTGCTTAAACATGACATCTCCACACTCTCTGAAATTATATCCGTGTAGTTCAATAAAACCTTGTTTATCCAACAACATACTCAACCTGGTGTTTAATTGTAATTAGGTACGGAAGAAATACAACTACATAAAGTGAGAGTTGTAGGAAATTTAAATGTTTTAGTAGGTGTAAGTTTTTATCTATTAATAAAATGGAAATATAACTTTTTTACTTTGATTTTAAACATTACTTTTTTGTTAAAAATGCATGAAATTGGTTCTATTTATATGTTTCTGCATGTAAATTTGAAATTGGAAAAAAAAATTCATTCATTCATACAACGAAAATAATGCAGGCAATCAACAACTTTGCATGTATGCACCCTACGCTTTAA